>JACEHZ010000504.1:0-364141 GCA_017893485.1 Hemerocallis citrina | reverse complement strand
ATTTATTTATTGTTAGTGGCAAGATAATTCTAAAGATCTAGGCTATCTCTTACCCATTATTTCTGAAGGATTGGAAACAATAATAGTATATGGAGGGTTGGGAAAGCACCTGATTAATCAATACAGTAATTTCAATGTTGGATATGGCATGGGAATGTTACAAAGATATCACAAAATCAAATCATGCCTAACTGTATTACGAAAGCATGATGACACGGTGAAGGCTATAATATAGATAATACAAGTGCATGTGTGCACAGACAATAGCGGAGCTAGATATATCAGAATGGGGATCCCATTTAATTTTTGACGTCGACAAAGTCGTTGCCCGCAAACAATAAATTTCAAAAAAAAAAAAAATTGAAAAGAAAAAATATAGGCCTGATCACCTCTCTCTTCTGCTCTTTATTAGAGATCAGAACTGAACCTGAGAGACTCCGGATTGCACGCAATTCCTAATACAAACTAATTAACTCTCCTAGAAGCCTTATTTTGAGCTCAAATAACACTTGCAAATGACATCCCTTCAGACAAAACCCACAACAAAAGTGGCATCCTCATGTTTTGAAAGAGAAGAGGGACTTTATATTACTTGTGTTGATTCCTAAACTTGACAGCTGATGTTATGAAAAGAGAAGAAAATTGTCAGCAGCCAGAATTCGTGTTTGAATTTGTTCAGGAAGCATATTAGAAATTCAAGATCACACAATAATAACAATGTGCACAAGTTAATCATATGAAGTTCCAAAGTTTAATATATGTATTCAATAGCAGTGTGCCCCAGATGTTTGGTATCAATTTGATTACATAAACAACAAATGTGATATTTAGCTTGTGTTAAACAACAAATTTAATATATGTATTCTATGACTGCTCATCTAGGGAAGTTTGTGGTAATAAGCTAGAATTAAAAACACTTCTACCTGATCTCCAATGTTGCCTTTGTTTACATGTCCTTCTGCATCTGAAAATTGTCGCGTTGAATTACTTCATCCATGCTGAAATTGATAAAAAGTCACATTTAGCTTGTATATGCAAGTATACACACAGACACGCACACATTTAGACATATACATGCATGCACACGTATATATACTCGAGAATAATAGACAAAGTGACCAAGGAGACTTATCAATCACAGGTGTTCCACAAATTAGTGACAGACACACACATGCACGTACAATGTACAGAGACAGTCACACAACACAGACACGTCTACATAGACATGCACGAACACACAGACACACACACATATGTACGTATACACTCACATATTCACGTAGACCTGCATGCACAACGGCACAAGTATATATGTGGAGACTAAAGGAGACTTATTTTTGGGGGGGGGGGGGGGGGGGGGGGGTGTGAGGAATTAGAAGGCTATAAAGAGAAAGGCTGCTTGGGATGAAGCATACAATTAATTATGGCTGATCTTGTTGTTGGTTTTCTTTAACACTTTCCTGTCAAGCTAGCTCACCATTTGGAATTATCTGAAACACATGGTTGTTTTATGTCACCTATGTTTCACCGATGGCTGTACAATTTGACAGCCTGCTCCAATTGGATGTATAATTTGAATTAGGTTGGCTTCAAGGGTTTGTGCTTAATGATAGCTAATTGCTTGACTGGCTCTGGATGTAGCTTTTATCATGTGAACTTTTGTTGTTCTACAGAGACATCATAGGGTTTACATTTTGCATTCTCTTGTTAAATCTGCTCAACACCTTATAAGCAGTCAACTGTATAGGAAATCTGCTCAACACCTCGTTTGCATTGGTTCGATGAAATTATTTCTAAACTTTAAATTAGACTCTGTAGTTTTCTACTAAGGTACATGTTGAATAAATAATTAGTAGACGAATACCCAAATAACCTTCTGATAGCACCGCACGCTTCTGAAATGGATTGATCGATCGGCTTTAACTGCAACATGAAGAAAGTGTGAGATCGGCTTAAGACGTGGATTGCACTTTCTTTAAGAAGCTATTTGGCCAATTCTGAAGATAAATCGTTGATCACCAAATACTCCCCCCAGGATACAACGAGCTTCTGTTTACAGTGTTGCCTAATACTCCAGTGGCAACATGTACCAACTTGCACCACTCGTAAAAAAGAAGCTCAAAAATTGGAAAAACTATTTAAGAAGAGAGGAAGGATGTTTTTTTTTTTTGCATGTTTCTTTTCTTTTTGACAGAAATTCTCTTTTTATAACTAAAAGAAGAGAAAACGTTTTACTGATTTTTGCCATAAAAAAAGAAATTATTTTCATCATAAAAGATCCTTTAATGCCACAAAAATATTTCATTGACTTTTCTTTACTGGTTAAAAACGGCTAGCAGCATTTGATGAGGAAAACATTTTTGATTTGTTCAAAATTCGAAAATTTAAAACCAGTAAAGAAAATGTTTTTAATTCTGTTCAGTTTGTAATTGAATTGTCCTCTTTATATATAAAAATACACAAATTCCACCATGATAAGACAAAGTAACAAACTTGTTCGATGAAACAAAGAACGACAATATGATAAGACAGAATGATTATAAAAAAATATGAAGGGTGTTTTGATAATCTAATAATCTTAGTTATTTCTTATGTGAAGGAATCCACAAATCCAGAAAAATGTATATATACCCCAACAAAGAATTTTGATTCCTATGGGAATTTAAAAATTCTTTCAAAACTATACGCATATCGTACAAGCAATCCGGAGGATAATCATAGGTTTTCTTATATTACTGCGTTCCAAATACCTCATAAAGTCTTTCGGTACATATTATTGTTGCATTTTATTAATATAATAATCTCTCATCTCTAATCTCTAATATTATAATGGGAGAAGGTCTTAGTGTCATTTGTAAATCTACGAACGCGTGCATTGTAAGTGCATAACTAATATGAAGGAGGTCTTAGGTTCGAGTTCTCACTACGTCATATTTTTTACTTTAATTTTTTTATTAATATATTAAATGTGCATCACATGTGTAAATTATTTATATAATAAAACACAAAGAAAAGCTATCAAGTGGCTCTTCTTAAAATAGTAAGAAAATCAATGGTCCAGATCTAAGCTCCTAAAAGACATCCCCCCACCAAAAAAAAAACTCCTTTATTTATTTAATTATATATCTCTCTTTTTCTCTCTCCTATTCAGATCAGTTTTCTCCCTCTATTTTTCAAACTCGAGAGCTCCAATTTCTGTCTCTCTCCCCCCTAGGTTTTTAAGCCGCTAACTCCAAATTCCTAAAACCATTTTATTAAATCTTCACTTCCATTCCATTGGCAAAACCTCCATTGTCTTCTCAAGCATAAATCTCAAAGCAAATCCAAATCCAAATCCAAATCCAAATTCAGTGTCGAATTTCAATCAAGTGGTCGTCGTCGATATTGATCTGCTGCTGATTCTGTATCGGCGACTCCCCTCCACCAAACCGAGCGCGAATATCAAGCGGTTTCGTATCGGCGACTCCCCTTCACCGAATTGAGAGCCTCTACATGGGATGCGGCGACTCTAATTTCGTCTCATTAACCAAATTCTCATTCTAATTTTTAATTTTGTGTGTGCAGAGGATTACTCAGTTTTTTGCTGACTCGAATTTTGTGTGTGCATGAGATCTAAGTTCAGAAAGGTATGATTGTTTTATTTTTTAGTTTAAATTTTTTAGATTTGGTGATTTATTTAATGAGTTTTTTATTGGTTTTGATTTAAGGTGTACGCAAGCGATAGATGGATTATTTGGTGGCCTTAATTTGAGCTTCCAAACCATAACAGGACAGGTAAGCTGATCAACCACCTAAAATAACTTGGTAAATATGCAATATTAATTTCTTTTAGTACAAGAGAATATACTATTGTGAAGTGTTCCCTTCACTGGTTATTAGGAACCATGGATAACATAGCATATAAGAACTTTTAATGTATGTTTGGATATATAGGATTGAGATGACTGGAGTTTACCAGTGAATGATGCAAGCTCTCCACTCAAGAAACACAACTAATGTAAATTTGTAATTGATCCATTTTGATTTTTTTTTGTAAAGGTGCAATGGGGGGCCAAAGTAGAGATAAAAGAAATGATTAGCTTGGATTAGAGTTTTGAGAACTTCATGTATTACATTTTGGTTAAAATAATAATAAGAGGTATTTCAATTGCAAACTGAGTCCTAGACAAACAAATATTTAGATTATTGGTATTGTAGTTCACACCTTCACTTGGGTTACCATTATATTTAGACATGCTCGTAGTGGTTATGGTATTAGAGTAAGCTCTATAAAACCTATTTGATCATGTTCTCGCATAACTATTACAAGAATTTAAAAGTGATATTGAAGTTAAAAAAAAACTCTATGTAGTGAATCTAACAAACTATATGCATTCCAGATAAGTTCAAGCTAATGATCAAGAAAGTGATGATTGAGCTTAAAGGTAGATATGCTGCTTCTTCATATAATATATTTTCTACATCAATTAAATTGTTGGACCTCTAAAACTATTTTATATAATCAAATCAGGTGTACCGTTCTAAAGACGTGTCGTAGGCACGTGTCAACTGGAAAACCTAGTCTATCTATCTATATCTATCTATCTATCTGTAATATAATATATAATAACTATTATAATGAAAGAGTTGGAGTTGTAAATCTATATACTTACGTGCAACTTCGACTCTCCCATTATAGTCTTCACATTTATTTTAAAAAATATATAATCTTATTTATTAAGACATGCATTCCACGTGTAAATCAGAGTTTTTACTTTTATTTTTTTTTAAAAAATAATATGTGCATCGCACGTAGTGGCGGAGTCAGGATTTCCATCCAGCGGGAGCGAAATCATAAGAATTAAACGAAGCAGAAGCGAGCACCAGAAGAAGAGGGAGCGGGTCGGGTTGTGTGAGGAGCGGTTGTATGGACCTTTACTTGTGGGCCACGCTCTGGGGGAGCGCTGCATGTTCTTCCATTTATATAAAAAAAAAAAAACTATACCTATACAAAGGGTCTGTCCAAACTCAGAAAAAGCGGCCGCTTATCCTGACTTGGGTGTGGCTCTGGCCCTGATTGCACGTGTATATTACTAGTAATCTTATACGGAAGAGTGAGAGAGTGTGAAAGAGCAGCTGGCAAACACACATGACATGGAGAGAGAGAGAGCTGAAAATATCTTGCTCAAAATATCTAGCAATTCCTATGCGACTATGAGACACCAAAGCAAATATATTAACCTATAAACTCAACAAGGATGCATACTCTTTCTATGCGTGTGTGTGTGGATGCGATCATGAGACACCAAAGCAAATATATTAACCTATAAACTCAACATATATATATATATATATATAATTAGACATGAACATCAAAGGAAAGATCAAAACGCTAGGGTTTCCATACCTGGAAGCTAAACTGGCAAAGTTTGCTCTAGAGCGACGAAGAGGAGCAAGATGGATGCGAACCCAAAACCTGGAACCCGAAAACCCGAAACAGGAAAGCTAAAAAAATCGCCTTGTTTTTCTTTCTTTCATGGCCAGTAAAACTTTGTGAGGTATGAAGTAGTACGACGTATAGGATTGTAGTAATGGAGAAGGCATGGTGGCTCTAAACATGCGCCCAGATAGTGAGGTGGGGCTAACATGAGCTGCCACGTGGTTGGTGGTCTAGGTGACTTGTGGCTAGGTGACATGTGGAGGCTTCTTATTGGTCCACTTGGGCTTCAAATGTACAAGAAAGCAGAACTTCATAGCATATCATATATGACAACTCTCTGATATATAACCCACCCATATCATTCAACCTGGTCGTATAATTTTCCTGCTCTACTTGCTCCCCAAAAGCATTATGAGTGTTAAGGATTTCGAGGTTCATTGAGTATGATATCCAATTCCGGAAATATAACATCCCACTTTCCCCCTCTAATTCGGAGTCAGGACTTAGACTTGCTAGGAACACAGAAAGCAAGATTAAGGATGATAGAGTGCACTTCATGAAGTTCCTGGCATGCCCTCTCAACTTCAAATTTGATCACAGAAAATAGTGTTAGAACCAGTAAAATTTTCCCATCAGGTGTGAACTATGAGAACTGCATCCGAAAACTTACATTCTTCAAGGATATCTCATTAAATTCCCAGACTCTTGATGAATAGGGCCTAAGTATGTTAGGCTGGAACTTAATCCCATTGGTATGGTTAAAATCAGAGCTGTATGATCTCAACGTGCATCTAAAAGCTTTTCAGGACCAGTATAGTAATTTTCAACAACCACAGGGCTCACTAGAAAAAAATGGGCCAACTTCAGGTCCATGAGTCCAGCCATGTTCACAATTAAGGCTTGCTTATAGCATAAGAAAAATGAATTTTCAGCTAGGTAATTACAGCTATCAGTTAAATCCCTCCAAATCATAAATTAAATAACTAATTCTCTTCCTTAACCTGGGAATTCTTCAATCAAATCTAAAAAAATATAATTTTAGTTGTATCTTCCATACCTAATTCATAGCATATTCTGTTAGAAATTGAGCCCTCAAATACACGTAGGCACGGGGTACTTGAAGTTAGAGAAGAAGAGGAGGAGACAAAGAAGCAAGAGAAGACAAGCAGCGAAGTAGAAGTAGTCTGGAGGGTTGCGGTCGACTGACCTGGGGGTGCAGTCGACTGACCCTAGACTGACCCTAGACTGAGAGTTCTTCGAGTGTATAAGTCCAACAGAGGAGAGGACGGTCGACCGACCTAGGGGGTGCAATCGACCGGTCAGCTCTCTGGGTTGGTTCTACACGTTGCAGTCGACCGTCACCAGGGGTGCGGTTGACCGGCAACGTCGGCTGATTGTTTTGGGCTTACGAGTTTAAAGGCCCAATTTCTATATTTGTGTTTATCTTTTAGGATTTACTTGGGGGCTATATATATGACCGTAAACTCTAGGGTTTGGATGAACTTGTGTATCAAGAGGTGAGCCGTTATCATTGTTCAACTTCAAGAGAGATTGTGCCGAGTGTTTCAAAGGTGAGAGAGAGAGATTGAGAGTTGTAATCTCTTTTGTGATCTTTGTATTTCTTTAGGAATAAGAAGTATTGGTTATCTCTGCATATTGATTGTGTTCTTGTGAGATTTTGCTTAGTATTGTGGTGGCTTGTTCTTGGTTCATCTAAGTTTTAGGAGTTTCTATTGCTTGTGGTGCACTTTCGCTATTAGCACTACGAGTTGTGGGGTAGTTTCTCCGACATATTCAGTTTGGAGTAATCACTATTTTTCCACTAAAAAAACACTTATCTCCTTGCTAAATTTCTGACTTGAGCATCGGAGAATCTTTGCTGGAACTACATCCGGTGTTGACACTTTGTGCAGGTTCACCTGGCGCGTTCTTAGCCGTTCGGATCTAGATCAAGGAGCTTTCAATCATTCATAATCAAAGATCCAAATCTAAGTTTTCTCCTAAAAGTAAGAATTCAATATTTGATTGCTCCCGCATCAAAAAAGGGAAAAAAAAAAGCAGCAACACCCATATACCAGTCAAACCAAACTCTGGCAAAATACGAGCAATGGAAGCAGATGTGTAAATGAAGCAAATCATTTTACCCACGATAAACTCCAGTTCACAGAAAACTAATACCAACAAAGCCTAATCGAGCAGAACAAAAAAGAAAAAGGAAAAGAAATCGAACATATTGAACATCAACGATCCTGAGATCATCCTCCACTTATTTACTACCAAGAGAAGGGGCCGGGATAGCTTGAGTTCCCCGGCCCCATCCGAAGAGCCTTCACCAAACAACACTTGACAGCTCATCTCGGTGATATTATCATCACCCTCCATTTCAGAAGAAGCAAAGCAAACCCTCATGTGGATTCCGGTGCATTGTGCAGTAACAACACTTAGTGGGAACCTGAAGAATACTGACCGAGTCCAAGGCCCCCGCCATACGAAAGCAGAGGAGGCTGCTGGTTGATACCTGAAGTAGTTGGTGGTGGTGATGGCAGAGATGACAGAAGAGAGAGAGCACAGTCCCTTCTTTCGAAAAACTGGCATATTGAAATTGAAGGGTCGGAATCCTGATAGTCGAAGCTAGGATTGAATGAGCTCGGGAAAAAATGGTGTTGGGAGTCGAGAAGGTGCACAGGTTGTTGGTAGGCATAGAGTGGTGGATCTTCCTCAGATTTTATGGTGCTGGACCAGGAGGGTTCGGATACAGTAGATGGGAATGTTTGGGAGTACGATGTGAACCTGCTGTTACCTGCATTTTCAAAAGGAGTTTTCTTCAATTGTAGTAGTTAGTTCACTGCACATAATATAATCTTTATTATTTCGTATCAGTTCAGTTCAGTTCAGTTCTGTTCCAAGGAAAAAAGTGGATTGACAATATCTGATCATAGTCATCTTTCCATATCAATACAGAAACCAGGTTACCTTATCCTGGCTCTTGATATCTATATCTGTATTTTGTTTTCTAATAAAAGTAAATCCGTATTTGTAACCGCAGTCAATATTGAGCATATTTTCAGCCTTGTTCCTTAGACATGTATAGTTATGCAAGTATATTCACATGTCTCATAAACCCTGACAGGGCCTGCCTTCTATAAACATGATACAAGGACATGTCTACAGATATTCAAAATCACCGACATGATACCCGTTAAGGTTTGTGCCCCTTAACTTTGCATATATTATAACATTCTTCTCCTAGCTACTTGAATTGTAATAGGCTCCTGATACATTTGGAAGATGATACTAGTCCCAACTAGAGACTGACTAATTATTTGGAAATCTCACGAGTGATATTGTTATGTCTAGTGAACAAAACTGACCCAAATAGGACAAATATTTTCCGTTAAGTAACACAATACCTTGGTGATTTGCAAACAAGCTTGCGGAGTTGATGGATTTTGGCTGAGGCTTTCTTCGGCGTCGGTTGTGGCCATCAAGCCGCTTCCTACAGCTTCTTTTTGCCTCATCGAACTCCGCCAGTAAATGAAACCTAATTGAAGGGAAACATTAATGCTCTTAGATTAATCTAGCAGAAATCATGATATCTACATTTATGGTCTAGAACTGTACGTAAGTAAAATTTTTTGAAGATTATCAGCTTACTAGTATAATGCACGTGCAATGCACGTCTATAAAAAGATTTAGTTATTAAATTAAATGAATTAGTATATTTTGATTTGACGTGCATGACACGGGAATATTTAGTGGATGTAGTTTGCACGTATATTGCACGGGTTTGCTCAGTTACAAAATTAGGATTTGTTTGTTTACGACCCCAACTCTGCCATTAAAATAGTAAAGATATAGCATTCATATATGCTTATTATCATGTGATTCTGATTAACAATCATTTCCTCCATCGTTAACAAAGAATTTTTAGAAAACTCAAAAACAAAGGATTCTTATCAGATAGAAAACAAGTAGATGTTGTTATAAATATTTGTTAACAACAATTGTAACCTTCTACAATAATATTACTGAGGTATTTTTTTTCCAACATTAAATATTTATTTATTTATTTATTTTATATGTTAGAAGAAAGGAAATAAATTAATAAAATAAAATAAAAAATCAGCCCTGAACCACTGGTGGGCCAATCCTGGCTTGCCTCCTTCCTCATTGGAACCGGACCGGTTTATTAAACAAACCGGCTAAGTATAGTGCCTGGCCCAGCAGGCCATGAACCAAACCGGCCCAGCCCGGCCCGGCCCGGTTGCCATCTTCACACTGTGTCAGTATATCACGTCCTATCTTTATCAGTGGGTCTAATGCATCCTAAACAAACCTTATCATCTCGTCATCAGAAGTCAACAGTACTCTACATAACAATAATTTCATGCACATGTCTGTGAAACGCAAGCAATAGCAATTAATCAATGAAGATAAGGAAACCCTAACCAATCAAGAATATAAAAAACGCAAACTAAAACATACACACACAAACTTGGGCTGCAACAAAAATCAGATCAAATCAAATTCATGCAAAAAAGATTTAAAAAAAAAAAAAAAAATTGAATTCCCTTATACCTGCTGCACTGCTGGCAAAACCTCTGCTCCTGCCCTTTCACAGTCACAACTGGAGTCTTTGCATGCGCCTCACAAACTTTATGCCTCCTGTGATACTCTCTACAGTTACTCAGATTAGCAATGCACCCATCCACCAAGCAGGCCACCAGACTCGGCCCACCACCAGGGCCCGAAGCCCGGGCACGCTTCGACGACGATGAGCCAGAAGGCGAATTTGTCACGGGCCCCATGGCCCGCTGCAGCCTGAAAGAGCCTCCGAGTTTGAGGTCCAGTTGGCCGCCCTCAGCACGAACCGAAAGTCCACTGCTTGGCCCAGCCATTAGGCCCAAATTAGGCCCAGCATTTGGGTCCACTTCCGAAAAATCCCATGAAGGTATCTTCATATCCCAGTCCATGGCAAATTATTTACTTTGAAAAATTCAACCTTTTCCCCTATTCAAATAATATAACCAGACCAGCAAAAGAACTGAACAAGAAAACTCTTTATTAGACTTGTTGAGAGCACCCAAGTGGCCAAATTTGAAAGATGTGTCAAAAAGCAAACATGGGTTGGTTCAAATCACAACTAAAATCAACTCAAGAAGAAAGAAAGAAGAAGAAGAAGAAGAAGAAAAAATTCCTACTAAGCTAACAAAGATGCAAAGAAAAGATGGAGAAAAAGAAACCCTGAAACAGTTATGTAAAAGGGTAAGAGAGATATCACTATAATGTGAAAGGTGGGGAGAAGAGAAGGGAAGACTAGTTTATGTATGAAGGATTAAAGAGAAGTAGTACCAACTCCCAAGATATAGGCATGAGAGAGGCATAATTATTGGAAGGGGCTACAGTGACTCAGTGAGGTTGATTTTATGCAATAAAAAACTAATTTTGATTTGATATGGTCTTTTTGTATTGCTCTTTTAAGGGACGAGTATGATTCTTTAGACAGTAGAGGGAAGATGTCAGGAAAGTTGAAGCATTATCTTCACACAATGGTTACCCCCTCTCCATCCTGTGTACTTTTCTTTTCTTCTTTCGCTTGTAAAGTTGTTTTGGATTTTTTTTTGAAAGAAAAATGTGAAGTATGACCACCCTATTTTATTAATAAGATATTAATAAAACAAACTAAGAGTACTGAGCTAAGTATAAGGTCCTACTTGTAAAGTTCAAAGCAACTGTACCTTGACACTTTCTTCCCCCTTCTCTTTTTCTTTCTTTTCCTTGTGTTTTAAGTAAAAAACAACATGACGAAAGAGAGAAAAAAACCAGATTTATGTGGTTGGGTCGGTCTAATTAGTGTCCACCACAGCATAACACACATCTCAGAGACAGATAAGCGATTTGTGCCCGATGTCTAAGTATTTTCTTCAAAATACACATCTACATGGAAAATCCTAAATAACCACAGTGAATCCCGAAGTACAGGAATATTCTTACAGAACGCGGAAATTACACTGGCATTTTGGGTTCACATCTTGGAACTCATCTGAAGCTCCACCAATTTACACTTAAAAATGTAAAACTATTCTAATCCGGATTGCTTATGCTTTAAACATTGATTTAGTACTAGTCAATATCCATACCTAACCTTCTCACATACCAAAATTGTGTTTCAAGTACACATAATTTTTGTCCCTGCAGAGGCCTCCAACTTCAAGTACATAGTAATCATGGTAGAAGAACCATGTTAAAAATCATTTCAACTAATTACAGACAATGAAAATTTTACTATGCACTTTGGGATGGTTTGTTTGACTGAAAAGTTTTTATAGGAAAACAAATTTGATGCAAATATCTGTTCATAATTTTGTTTAGGAATAAAGAGGTTGAATTTTGGTTTTCTCATTAGATTATGTAGTGATTTTGTCCATTTCATTTTCCATTAAAAATGAGAGAAAAATGGAGGAGAAACACTATTTATAGCCTTTTGAATTAATCTCTCTTATCTATCTTCACATTATTCAATAAAACAATCTCACCTACTTCTCTATAATTATGTTTTACTACTTTTAAAATTGTCCTTTCTCACATCTCTATCTTACACTAAAACTACTAGTATTATACACGTGCTGTGCACGTGGAGAAAATTGGGGGAATGAAAAGAGCAAAAAAAAAATCTACCAGCACGTGCGTTGCACGGGTTGAGTTAAGAACAAATTACACTAAGGCCTTTTCCCATTATAGTAGTAGAGATATTCAAACAAATTATTTTTTTATAACTTATTTTCAATTTTTTCTTTCTTTTAAACAGTAACTTTTCTGGATCTGATATATTTTACGACCAACCAAATCACTCTTTTATTGGGTTTTGGGAGGTTTCTAAAAACTACAACTCATTTTCTTCAACATCGATTAAATATATATCCTGCTGTCAAATATACCGAACATGTTCTTAATTTCTTATCTTAAATTCCTCCAAAAAAAAATTAAGTTAGATTTAAACATGAAATGCCTCGATTGATGATTACTACTATCTAAATATTTACTTTATGCCATGCATTGATCCAACACAGTTTTAAGCTAGATGAAGATTGTCTTGGGATATATAGAAATCAATCGAAGAAATAAAAGTTCTGGTAACACCTAGGCAGAGACGTAAACTCAAAAAACTTTTAAGTGCAACATCGGCAAAGTTATAAACTCCTCGCAAATTTTATAGACAAGGCTTACAAAATCCTTTAATTGCAAAGAATCTGATATCACTTATAGTATTAATAGAAGAACACACACACTATAAGAAATAGACACGTCCAAAATCTAGTTGCACCAGGAACAAGCAATCATAATATTCGCAAGAATTCACAACCACACGAACACAATAATATACAGAGATAACCAATACTCTGTATTCCTCTAGAAATACAAAGATTACAAAGAGATCAAAACCTTCAATCTCTCTCTCACACCTTTGAAGGACTCGACACTCACATTTCTTATAGTTGTACAATGATAACGGCTCACCAATTATCTCTTTTATATTTTTCCTTAGCCCTATAATTCGCATCAATTGCTATAAATATAGTCCTCAAACAAATCTTAAAAGATATACACAAATACAACTTATTGGACCCGAAATTCGCAGTCCAAAATAACATACAGCACCGCTACGGTTGACTGTATCGAGTTGCGGTTGACTGCAATGAGTCTTGCCAAGACCTAAGAGCCATGTAGTTGACTGTCCACTGTGGTAGACTGTACTTCTTCAATCGACTGCTACTCATTCAGTTGATGCTGTCTTCGTCTTCTCTTCTTCTTCTCCAACTTCAACTTCATGCTTGCGTGTATTTGAGGTCACCCTTCCTAAAAATCACCCACTTTGACTGAATAAATAACGCTTTAAAGTTATTATATCTTTACCTCACATTATCTCTGCAGTCTTCCAAAAACTCATGAAAGAACCAAATACTCATCACTCTCATGAAGAGCATCTCTGCCACTCCACCACGTGAAGTACACTAACCACCTCTTATAAGCTCATGAAGGATGTGCCCCACTAATCACATAGGGCATGAATAATCGAGAAAGAACCTCCCGTGTCGGATTCCATGTTACATGACTCCTCAATTCGCAGAATCTCCATTAATACCGGATATAGTTTAAAATCTCTCAATGCATCTCTGCACTAGAAGTCTTTGTGAACGATACCTCCATAATATCCGCAGACTGCTCAACCCCCACAGTCTCATTTCGGTTATACTCATTGACATCACCTGCACATCGATATCAGTTTTCTCTACCTCACAAGAGCAACTTGAATGTTCTTTCACCATATCACAAAGTCTTGTAGAATCTACCACAACTCGTAGTACTAATAGCGGAACTCACATACTACAAGCAATAGAAACTTTCCAATAACTAGATGAATCAAGAACAAGCCATCACAATAATCACAAGATCTCACAAGAATATAATTAATATATAGAGATAACCAATACTTCTTATTCACCAAAGAAATACAAAGATTATAGAAAGATTACAGCTCTCAATCTCTCTCTCTCTCTCTCTCTCTTACCTTTAAAACACTCGACACAACCTCCTCTTGAAGTTGAACAATGATAACGGCTCACCAATTCTCTCCTATCTTCTTTTGAGATGGATCAGAAGGATACAAACCCTAGAGTCTACTGCCACTTATATAGCCCTCAAGTAAACCCTAAAAGATAATAACAAATACAGCTTATTGGGCCCATAATTTGAAAACCCAAATAACATACATCACTGAAGTCGGTAGACCGTACTTTGGGCTGGTCGACCACAACGTGTCTAGCCAACACCTCGAAGCATGACTGGTCGACTATTTCCTTCTCTGTTAGAACCCTGTAGGCTCGAAGATACCTAGCAGCCTAGTTGCGGTTGGGTGGTCGGTCGATCTCACCCAAGGACAGTTGACCACAACTCCTCCAGCTGCACTTCTTCTAGTTCGTGTTGCCTTCTCTTGCTGTCTTCGTCTTCTCTTCTTCTTCTCCAACTTTAAGTACTACACACCTACGTATATTTGAGGCCACAATCCTAACACAAAGAACCTCAACGTTTTGCTTGCTACGATCCTTCTCTTGGCCAGTAGCTCCCACTAAATGTGTAACATTCTCTAAATCTGCCAAACAACTGAAAGAACTCGATACACCCCACACAACCTACTACTTAATCTCGGCTGAGAGTCAACTACAGGAGAAAGGTTTTAGGATTGCGGCCTCAAATACACGTAGACACTGAGTACTTGAAGTTGGAGAAGAAGATGAGAAGACGAAGACAGCAAGAGACAACAGCAACAAGTAGAAGATGTGCAGTCTGGAGAGTTGTAGCCGACCGACCTTGACTGTAGGATGTTTTTCGAGTGTAAAGGGTTTAACAGAGAAGGGGACGGTTGATCGTGCAGCCGATCGGTCACGTCTCGGGTGTGGGCTTTACACTTGAACCTGTAGTTATACAATACTCCTCACTACCAAATGTAGTAGACAAACCCTATTTATCTAGCTATCTGATCGAGATGAGATTTTCCTTCAAGGTCTGTAATATGTCCTGTCTCTTGCAAGACAATACTCTGATTATCAGCGGCTTTCACGAAAACAATATTAACCCCACTTATAGGACACCTCTGACAGTTCTCCACGGTCACATTTCCAAAAGAACTCTTTATGTAGTCCTCAAACACCACCCTTCTCGAAGTGCAATGAAAAAAAGTTCTCGAGTCAATACACCAATCGTGTGTGTCCAACTCCACCCTAGCTAACAAATATAACTTGTCATTTTCAATGGACACTACATTGGCTTCCTTTGGTTTTTTCTGCTACTTCTTCCTATAGGCTTTATAACTGTGCATTATGTAACCCCTTTTATGATAGTACCAACATCAGACCCACTCTTTGATGAACTACTCTGATCATTTCTTCTTCGACTGCTCTTAGATCTTTCATGTCTCTTCTTAACTGACATTGCAAAATTCTTACCAGATGATGATGAAAATCATATGTTTCTCACCATTCTCACTTCCTCGTTTAGAATGCTATTGGTATTGTCCAAGCACCTGTTAGGATTGTGGCCTCAAATGCACGTAGGCACGGAGTACTTGAAGTTGGAGAAAAAGTGGAGACGAAGACAATAAGAAAAGACAACAACAAGTAGAAAATGTGCAGTTTGGAGAGTTATGGTCGACCAACTTGGGGGTGCGGTCGACCGACCCAAGCTGCTGAAAGTTCTTCGAGTGTACAGGGTTCAACAAAGAAGGAGACGGTCGACCGATCACGTCTGGGGTGTGGGCTTTACACGGTGCAGTCGACCGATCTGGGGGTGCGGTCGACCGTTAACGGCGCCGTGTGTTATTTGGGCTGACGAAATTCAGACCCAATAAACTGGATTTGTGTTTATCTTTTAGAGTTTACTTGAGGGCTATATTTATGGTTGTAGACTCTAGGGTTTATGTGGATCTAATTTATCACTTATGAGATCAAGAGGTGAGCTGTAATCATTGTTCAACTTCAGGAGGGGATTGTGCCGAGTGTTTCAAAGATGAGGGAGAGAGATTGAGAGTTGTAATCTCTTTGTAATTTTTGTATTTCTTGGAAAATAAAAAATATTGGTTATCTCTACATATTGATTGTGTTCTTATGAGATCTTGCATATATTGTGGTGACTTGTTCTTTGTTCATTTAGGTTTTGATAGTTTCTATTGCTCGTGATATATTTTCGCTTTTAGCACTGTAAGTTATGGTAGATTCTTCAACAGTATCCTATCGTCGAAAATTCAGGCAACATTACCATAAAAGTAAGAGTCCAGCAGTACTTAAAAAACCTTAAATTGAAATTATGTACATCCTATGAAAGTATGAAAGTACACACTGAAACTTTCCTTTTGCTACATTTACAAGGGGCGCTTTCACATTATAGACTCCGATTATTTTATTAACAAGAGCTCAATGAAGTTACTTCGGATCTCAATCGAGATTAGCATAGTCAAAGTTAATGATGCTCTTTGTTCAAATTTCACCTTAAAAAAAACAAATTAATGTTTTTGTGAATGTTAAGGTGATCTTTTAGCACAAGCATGTTCCTTGCATGTTTGGGAAAGCTCATAGATTGTCTCATTGTTCTTAGATTAGTGAACTAAAAGTAGGGTGTCGCTAAGCTTTATGTAGCATCTAACAAATAGTACGCAACCAAAGGCTAGTCTAATCAGGTTTAAAGGGATTCTTGTACCATTTAAATTAATCATATCTCTCTAAAAATGATTCAGTATTTATTAGACAAGTCAAAAGATGAAAGTCGAAGAGATCAAAGAACTCAGTTTATATAATTGAACATTTTTTTTCCTTTTTAGTGATAATTCTCTGTAACTTTGAAAGGTAGAAGTTTTAAAATAAGTAAAACTAAAATAGAATATTTGAAGTATATAATTTTAGTGATATTCAGAATACAAATACGAAAGTAGTTTGCTGGTCAAATTATACCTAAAAGAAACTGTTAAGTTCCGATATCTGGGCTCGATTTACAAAGAAATGAAGAAATTTGTGAAAATGTTATACATAAGATCCAAGCTGGGTGACTTACGTGGATAAGCGCAAGTGGTATTTTGTATTTCAAATGCGTTGATGATATATTAGTTTAGTCTCATATTGATTATATATCAGTTTAGTCTTCTATTCTCTCCTATATGTATGAATCATATTGTATTCAGTTTATTAAATCAATCAATAAAGAATTATTCTTATCCAATAATCTTAACATGGTGTCAGAGCCAATAATCCTATAAGGCCTATATTAATTTTATCCTCGTCGTCGAGCTGGAGTGGTTCCCGTCTTCATCGGAATCACTCCACCTCCCGATATCCCTCTCTTCCGCTTCCGATCAATATACCAAAATCCTAATCTTTCTCCCCATCAAGTCTCTAAAACCCTAACCGTCATCTAACAACAAGATCTAAAATCCTAGCCGTCATCATCAACATCATCGTCACCATCAGATCGTCATCATCAACTTCGGCGACTCTCCCCGCCGTCGATGCTGCCCAACTCCGGGATCAACAAGATCAAATAGCACCCAAACCAACTCACATCCTCTCTTCTCCGGCGAACTTCCGGCACCACCAACAACACCTTCATCAATTCCAATCGACTTCCTCCATCCCGAAGCTTCCGCAGCACCGTCAACCACCACCTGGCGCCACCATCGTTGACCATTCCCAAATCGCCATCCCTCACGCCGTCTCCACCTGTCGCCGAACCATCAAAGACCACCAACACTCTAATCCAAATCCCAACAACCGGAGGCTCCCAAAATCCTTACCCCGTCGCCATCCTCCTTCACCGTTGCACACAAACCGCAAGCCAAACCCCATCAGATCCTCTTCTCCTTCCTTGTTGTTGATTCAGCACTTCCTTCAAGATCTTGGAACTGAGATTGGACGAGGTCCTCTCCTATTTTTTGGTGCAATTTGGGAGCACGAAAAGCACGTTTTTTGGAGAAGGATTTGTCGACGGCGTCGGCGGCAGCATCGACAGATCAGAGATGCTTCTGAGGGGGTGGTTGCTGGTCCTTGCGCTTCTTGCTGCCCGCCATTTGACGAAGAAGGAAGAGATTAGGGGTGAATTTGGAGATGCAAAATCTTTGGAGTGTGAAAACTTTAATTTTCCAAATCTGTTTCCTAATCCCGACCCGCTCCCAACCCTAACCACTTTCCAAACTCGAAACCCTATCTCATCCAAAAAAAACCCTTTCTTGCATGTTCTTGTGTTTCTACATCTAGATCGTCAACTCACTCCGGTTGATCGATCGTGAGTTTGAGAGAGGATGTTATCAGCATCCGGTTCTCAGTTCAGGGATGATATCCCACCACATCGACAATTCTCAAGTCCGGGGTGAGATCCCATCATCGACAATTCTCAAGTCTGGGGTGAGATCCTATCATCGACCACTCTCGAGTCAGGGGTGAGATCCCATCAGTCTATTTCTCAGTTCATGGGTGAGATCCCATCATCGACTATGTTTCAAGTCAGGAGTGCGATCCATCACAAATCGGGATATGGAGATCTCGCCACTGTTCGGGGTGAGATCTCAAACCACTACTTCCTTCCGCAACACTCTACTTCTCAGTTCCGTCACAAGCGCCATCACTGAACCACAGTTTGTCGTTCCTTCCACATCAACATCGTCAGTATTCCAAATTCTTGTTGCTTGAACCAACTTGAGTTTGAGAGGGGGTGTTGGATGATATATTAGTTTAGTCTCATATTGGTTATGTATCAGTTTAGTCTTCTATTCTTTCCTATATGTATGAGCCATATTGTATTCAGTTTATTAAATCAATCAATATAAAATTATTCTCATCCAATAATCATAACAAAATGGATACATTTGAAGTTGAATGAAAATTTTTATAAGACGATTGTCAGACCAGCAATAATGTATAAAGGAGAGTCTTGGACAACAAAGAAACAATATGTCCAAAAAATGAGTGTAGCGGAGATAAAAACGCTAAGATGGATGTGTGGTAAAATCATGAAGAATAGAATTAGAAACGAGTATATACGAGACATGGTACATGTAGCTCCTATACAAGATAAATTAAGAGTGAATCACCTCAGGTGGTTTGAACATATCACACATAGACCTAATAGTGTCATCTTTAGAAAGAGTAATTTGATAAATGTTGAGGGTAGAGTTAGGGTTAGGGAAAGATCTACACTTGGGTGGAAACTGTGAAAAAATGTATGATTGCTTGTAGTATTACATAAAATATTGCACTAAACTGAACAGAATAATAAATCAGAATTCATATAGTCGATTCCAACTAATTATAAAAATAATGTTGTTGTGATAAATTTTCTCTCCTAGATTGCGCGAAGTATCTAAAAATTAATTGGTTGGTACCTGTTCACTTCAAAATTTCCTGTTACATTGGAGGCATTTCACCTATACATTAGAAAACCGCACTTGCATACATATATAGTACCTACATATATATTCGGTGAGAACAACAAGTTGAGAAACAAATTTTGGTCGATTCGATAATACTAAAGAGAACTAATAACACAAATTCATCTGTACTTGTGGATTTTCAGTATTAATTTTGGATGGTCTACCATTCATCGTAAACTGAGAATATTTCCGATTCGAATACTTCTGAAAGTACGTCGACGACCAACCAACTTGTTATAAGAGGACTATCCCGAACTGTTGAAGTGGTCCTCAAGAAGCTGTGCTGGCCAAGCCAAACTCATTAGCTAGTAGTATATGTAGATCCTTTCAACAGTTCAATGGTGCAAAACCCTAAAAAAACAATGTACTAGTAAAAACAGGAGATTAAAAGGTGAGTGAATTTTTGGGGACCCATTTGGATAAAAATGCAGATGCTCTGTAGTTCGATCTAATCTTGTGCCCCAACTCCTGTTCCTGCTCCTGCTCCTGCTGCCAAGAACATTATTCAATTCATACTGGATCATGAGGATGAGGGGACATCTATTCATGGGAGAGTTCAGTGTAGCAATATAATGTCAATAATGTGTACTTTCTCTCACTGGTGGGCTGCATCCATACTAAGTGGAGTATGAAATATACGACCCCACCAATCACTGAATTAATTTGTTCTAAGATAACCCTAGGGATAATTCTGTTTTCAGATTCCCGATTCTTTTCACTTTGCAAAAACTGTATAAAAGATCCATCTATATTCGATAATTTCTATATACAACAATATAGAGTATGATATAGGGGTGGCATTAGGGGCCACCGAACCGGGCCAGGTCGAAACCCGGTGGGTTTGGCCCAGGCCCATGCTTCGGCCGGACGGGCTGGGGAATTGCAGGCTGGGTCGGGCCGGGCCATGGGAGGAAAGGAGGGGCCCGGATCTGGCCCTTGGTCCCTAGTTGGGCTGGGTCGGTTCGTCGCAGGTTTGCGGATTTTCACTTGATTTTTTATAAAAATTAAGAGTAAAAAGTTAAAGGAAAATGGTGAATAATTAAGACAACAATTATAAGAACATATAGAGATAAAAGATACTTAACCTAAATTTAATTAATTAATTAATTAATTAATTTTTTGAATAGAGTATAAAGATCTAAATTGATTGATAAAGATGGAATAACAAGAAGTGAATAGTGAAATTGAAATCAAGTACAAGGCAACAATTATAATAACATATAGATAAAAAAGGGATTCATAAATTAAATTGTTTTAATGAATTACAAATTTTTAAATATAATCAAATAGATAAATAATATTTCATACAAATCTTATCAAATACAATATAAAAATAAAAATAAAAATAAAAATAAAAGAAAGAAATAGCAACTAAAAATCAATTTGATCGAGAAAAGTGATTAATGCATTCAAAAGTAAAATCACCTGAGCCCTCTCAGCATCGAACCCACAACCAACCCAAACTCAGCACACTAATTTGCACGCTTTAGCCAAGAAATTCAACCTGAAACTATATTACATAAAAAATTTGATAGTAGAGTTATATATAACTAAGACTATTTGAAGTAAAAAACTTTTAGTCTTATATTAGTGAGATGAGAGAAGTGGTGATGCGGAGTTGACTATAAATAGGGGTGTAAAATGAACAAGACGATCCGTCGTCCGTCCGAGTTCGGCTCGAGAAATGCTCCGACCGTGGACCGTCCGAACTGTTATAAAAACCGATCTTGATCAAATTATTCGGTCCGATTTTTTACCGAGCTCGAGCCGGACATAAGTCCGTCTGAATATTATTGCGGTCCGATGCTTTACCGAACCGAGTCCGGACTATAAAAATTTTGTTCGACCTAGACCGAGCCGGACATAAGCCCGTCCGAGTAGAATTTCGGTCCGAGTTTGAACATATGGCTGTCTGATCCCGTCCGGTCCGATTTACAGCCCTAACTATAAATAGTTAAGGAGGGGGTTAGCAAATTGAGTACTATATTGCATAAAAAGTTTGATAGTAGAAATATATATAACTAAGACTATTTGAAGTGAAAAACTTTTAGTCTTATATTAGTGTGAGAGAAGAGATGATGTGGAGTTGACTATAAACAACTAAGGTGGGGGTTAGCAAATTGAGTAATGAGTAGTGATCAATAAATTTTGATATCCACACTTATTTTTTATAAAATTTTGAAATATTTTGAGAGTATATCTATATGCATATATACATGCATACATATATTTTGCAGTATATATATATACTTCTATACATATATTTTGCAATAAATAAATAAATAAATCAATCAAACAAACAAATGGTGGCCTGCGGGTCAGCCCGGACCAGACCGGGCCGGTTCAACCCGGTCCCGGTTCGAGTCGGACTGGGCGGCGCGGGTTTTCTATGGGAATTTTCTTGCCCTGACCGGATCGGGTATTTTGACGAGTTGGCCCCTGTTTAGCCCGCTTTTAGGGCAGGCCGGGCTAGTCCGGTCTTGAGCTAGCGAGGCCCTGATGACATCCCTAGTATGATACGTTTTTATGCTAGAAGGAACAGATACACAACTTATTATACCTAACCACCTGTGGCATGTTTTAAGGCTATAATAACAACTTAAACTATTAAACTTGTTTTTCGCTGAACATTTGCTTAACAAGTAGATGTTCTTACTATTTCAGGAAGGGAATGATGTTTAAATTTAGCAAAATGAGCATAGGTACCTTAAGATTTTTATTTTGCAAAAACCAATATATTTATCTCTGAATACAATAACATGCATGTTTTCCTAATTGAAGAAGAAGAAGAAGACAAAAAAAAAGGAAATTGATAAATTTTCATTGGACAAGTAAATTGATTATATCACTGAGTTTGAAGCTTAGATGATGAAGAATTAGGATGTGTAATGTGATGTTTCAACTTTAAAATCAGCCTATGATATAATCCTTTGTTCAGAAGAAAGAAAGAAAAAAAAGTAATCTGATCATATTTTTGTTGAATTGCATGCACTATTCAATGATGATTCCATCAAAGCATTGGTAGAAATAAATGCATCATTATCTTTCCTCCCACACCATTACGAACTCTTTCTTCAACATTGATATCTCTCTTGCCTTTTGAGGATCACTTAACCTTATCTTTCTTGTGATCATGTAGAGAGAATGTTAGATTTGGTTTTCTTCAACTTTTTTTTGTTGTTGCTTTTCTTAGATCTGGTGTTCTTATCTCTTTTTGATCGACAGGCTTTTTGTGTGGGAATGACATGTGACATTTGGCCTCTTTGTCACCCCATCCCCATCATAATTCATCATGGACACTTGGCCTCTCTTTGTCACCACAACCCCATCATAATAATAATAATTGATTCCCTTTCTTTGCTTTTGGTTGATGGGAGTACAAACAATGGAGATGGTAATGGGGATGGGGATCACCCAGCTGCCATCCAAGAGGAAAAGGAGCCCTTTTGCTTTTTTCCCCCCAAAAATAACATAAAATAAAATTGAATTGACATAATAATAATTTTTTTCAGCTATTCAGTGTGATTCGATTTAAAGAAGCTACTATATAATTGTCGGATTCTGGTAATAAACTAAAAATAACTTAGAGATACCAATGTATGTTTTCTCAAAACTCATCTCAAATTATTTTTTATAAATATAGTGTGACACTTTCAGATATATGTAACCAGAGAGAATAAATAACAGTTTCAGGTACTTTATTCTCCTTTTTCTTTTTCTTTATCTTGAAAAAATAAAAAAATGTAGTTTATTATTATTATTATTATTATTTTTATATAACAGTTGGAGTCGGAAAGACTTCAGCCCATTAAAACATATCTCGAATATTATAATGAGAGAAAGCCTTAGTTTCATTTGTCAATCTATCAATGCGTGTGACGCAAGTACATAACTAATATGAAGGAGGTTTCGGATTTGAGTCCTCACTACGTCAGAGTTTTTATTTTTTATTTTTTTATTAAGATATATATTGTCTGTGCATAACTAATATAAAAGAGATCTCAGGTTCGAGATCAGACAACGTCGAAATTTTTACTTGAAATATATATATCTATATAATAAAACACAAAGAAAGCTATCAAGTGGCTCTCCTTCAATCCCCCAAAAAATCAAAGGCACATATCTAACCTCACAAGACATATTTTTCCTCCCAAAAATTTCTCCCCAAAACTCAAATTCAAATCCCCCATCCAAAACAACTCCTATATTTATTTAATTTTTTTTTGTCTCTCTCTCTCTCCCTCCCTCTTCTATTCAATAAATTAAGAAACAAAAAATTTTAAAAATTTTTTAAAAATTAAAAATTTAAAAACTAAACAAATTAGTAATTTAAAAGCTTTAAAAATAATACAAAAAAATTATATAATATGTTTTCTGCTGGATCCTCAAAAGTTCCTCATATAATATGTTTGTTACTTCAATTAATTTGCTGGACCTTCAAAACTATTTTATATGATCAAATAAGGTGCACCGTTCCGAAGACGTGCCGTAGGCACGTGACAACGGGCAAACCTAGTCTATATAATAAATTACAAAGAAAGCTATCAAGTGGCTCTCATTCAATCTCTCCTAAAACCAATGGCCTAGATTGATTCTCACAAAACATATTTTTCCACCCAAAATTTCAAATCCCAAAATTAAATTTTTTCCCCCAAAACTAAAAAAACTCATTACTTTATTACTCTTTCTTTTCTCTCTTCACTTTTTCATATTTATCTCTTTTTCTCTCTCCCTCTCTCTCTCCCATTCTTTCTTAACTCAGAAATTTTTATTTTAAGATTTTAGATTTGTAAAATTTTCAGAATTTTTATGTTTTTTTTATTGCACATGTTATATTGAAAATAGCAAAGATCTCTTCAACGGTTAAATTTCATCATTTTCCACCCTTAAAGTTCTAAGAAGTTGCATTTTACACCCTCATTTATAATTATTTTTCAACATATACTAATAGAAACATGGACTTTTATTTACAACTATTATTGTCATACTATTCAAACTTGAACTGCATAATTGTTGTTTTACTGTTTACAGAGCTTTTCGTGTATTGTATCGTTCTGAAGACATGCCGTAGGCACGTGTCCACGGGCAAATCTAGTATATATACATATAGAAAAATTATGAAGACGTACATCGCACATGTAAATTACTGGTATATACTAATGAGAGAGCAGTGTGCAACCGGTATGTTTACAAGAGGTAAAAACCCTGAAATAAAAGCTACATCAAACTTCAGGAGCTCATATAAATCCAAAACAACAATGGAGCCAATTGCTACAGGTTGAAGAACCTCGACCGAAAGAAACTAGGAAGCACTACAAGAACATGGAAGTAATAAAACAACATCATCAAAGCACCAGTGCAAGATACCCAAGCAGCAAGTCAATAGAGCCCAAGCTCAAGTAAAAGGAAAGTTTCAGAGACGGAGCTTAGAAGAAAGAGAAATTTTTTACCAAACCATCCCTCTTTTTGTAAGTATGTACCGAACTGTCCCTGTTTGAAAATTTAATACTAAAAAGTCTCTGTCGCTAATTGAGTTAACGCTCATAGTAATATTATTCGCGCTATCTCAGTTAGTGTGTGTCAGGGGATACCACTTTTTTTTCTCAATTAGGGGTGTGAAAAAACTCACCAAACGTGATAACTCCGTTAACATGTCGATTTAAACCACTCGTGCTAACGTGGTTAGTGTGATAGGTGGACAGTAGGGACACTCCTCCTCAAGTAGGGGTGTAGGCAAAAAAAAAAAAAACCCACGCTAGCGTGTCTATACTTGAATTTTTTTGCCTACACCATTACTTGAGGAACCCCTACTTGAGAAGTGTCCATACTGCCCACCTATCAAGCTAATTCTGTTAGGACAAGTGGTTTAAATAGACACGCTAACGGAGTTAGCGTGTCTATATTTAGTGAGTTTTTTCACACATCCCTATTTGAGAAAAAAAATGGTATTCCCTGGCACACGCTAACTGAGATAGTGCGGAGAATATTACTAGGGGCGCTAACTCAGTTAGCGACATCGACTTTTTGGTATTAAATTTTCAAACAGAACAGTTTGGTACATACTTACAAAAACAGGGATAGTTTGGTAAACAATTCGAAGAAAGAGGGAGGGGAAGCAAAATAGCCCATATTAATATAATACCCCATATTAATATTTAGACCCCACTTTAGAAACCTTGAATATTGCTTTAAAAAAAAGTGGTTTGTTTAGATGGTTTGAATAAAGTATATACCAGAGAGGAGAGAGAGAAAATTTTTAAAAAATTGTAAAAAATTAGAGTAATGCTACATATACTACTAATTTCACTATATTTTTTTTACTCCCTTAGATGACACACTCCAATAGGTGAAAAAAAAAGTAGATGACGGAACTCTCCAATAGGAGTGTGCCACCTAAAATCGTGAAGAAAATGGTAGGTAGTGGATGAAATATTACTCAAAAAATTAATGTAAAAAAGTAGGTGAAAGTTTTTTATTGAATAGTGTAAAAATAAAGAATATAGAAACAGTATTAAAAAAAAACGCTATAGTAGCGCTACAGTGCTCATCCATGAAAATCTTGATATTTTTTTGAGATTTTAAATGACCGCTACACTGAGAATCCAAATTCATCAACAACAAAAAAAAACAAAGAAACAAAAAAAATATTATAAATAAATTATTAAGTGTGAATTGTCTATTGAACTTCCCCCCACTCTTTCCACATTCTCCACTACCACATTGCATTCATTCAAATTTATTCATATGTAATAATTATGCAATTGTCTATTTGTATTCTTTGTAAGCCTATAAATAGGCCATTGGAGATTTATTTGTAAGAGAGATGAAAATATTATGAATGAGAATAATTTTCTTCCCTCTTGTCTCTATTTCCTTTGTTTATTGTTTACATTATTTTATAACACGTTATCAGCACGAGTCTCTACCTTTCGACTCTCAAGTTCATCTGAAGAAAAGGAAAAATGTTTGGCCTTATATATGTGAGTATGTTAATCTCGAGTTCATCTTATTATTTTTTACTTTTGATCATTTCCTTAAGATCAATATAACTTAGTATGCTCTACACTCGCCATTTTTTTATGGATCTTGTGTATCAGAAAAGTTACATTTTGATCTCGTCTTTTTTTATATATGTAAGTATGTTAAATCTCGAGTTCATCTTATTATTATTTTTTACTTTTGATCATTTCCTTAAGATCAATATAACTTAGTATGCTTTACACTCGCCATTTTTTTATGGATCTTGTGTATCAGAAATGTTATATTTTGATCTCGTCTTTTTATTTCTAATTATGCATATAATTTTATTATGTTCTTATTTTTCAAAGCTCTTGATAATAACCAACAAGAATTACTTGTCATGAGTTTTGGATGTTGAAATTCATTTGAATACCGAAAGTCTCAAAGAAACAATTGATGGATTCAAAGAATCATCTAAATGAGATCATACGAAAGATATAACGAAAGCTATAATTTTCTTTTGTCACAATCTCCCTGAATGAGTGAAAGATGATTGTATCAAAATCAATGATCCTGAAGATCTCTTGAAATTTAAATAAAATATTGTTCATCTAGCAAAAGGAATTATGTGAGAATTTGACATATCAAAGTTAAAGATCCCGAAGATCTCTCGAAATGAAGAAAATATTGTTTGTATAATAACAATACAATGAGTATGAATTGATGACGATCCTGTAGATCTAAATATGTATAACTGTAGCTAACTATAAATGTATGAAAAAATGACGATTTCGTCTTATTTTTTGGACATGCTACATTCCCCGAAGTGAATGTGATGGTATATAGATTTGGTACTTGGTACGATTAAAGCAGGGTCTTATGCCAGGCTGAACTAAGAAGCTAAAAGTTTCTCTTTATCATCTAATCCAAGGTTATTTCTTTTTAAAATTTTGTTTCAAGATTTGTTCAGATTACTGCTTACCCTGTTTAGATATGTTTGTCCATTCACTTCACTTAAAACTGCTTTTTTTTAATATAGAATTCGTATCAAACCACACACACACTCTATAACTGCCTTTTTACTTTCACTTAACTAGGACATGAGTAGTTTGATGAAATTCTTATGAGAACTTCATATATTATTCAACCTTATGAAGTACCTAGAAGAAAATTGATGACTCGTGTAGACCATGCACAGTACCAGTTAACTCTTGTGTAGATAAATAATAATTTGACAAGCAAAGGAGATTTCCACTGTTAATTTACTGCAATCTTGTAGAACCTATATGAATTTACCTTGCCACTGTAATATCCATTTGTGAAATATTTGTCTTTTGAGCTGTAATAGATTTAGTATTGACATGAACTAGATTATAAATTCTGGTTGCTTTTCTTATTCATCTTATTTGGCTGCAATTTAATGCTTTTATGGTTGCAATTTTCTTATTCATTTTATTTGGTTGCAATATTTTATATGGTTGTCTTGCTGCTTTTGAATCAATGGGTAAGATAACCACTGGCTGACTAATGCTAATCTTAGTTATTTTTCTTTTCACTCTAAACAATTATTGTACGAATGAACAAATTAGAGGAACTTCATATGATTGAACAATACTGCATAATGTCTTTTGAATTTCTTCTGTAATAATATATGTGGTAAAAGTATATTACCTAGCATTTTGTGTAAGTACTAATCACTCACAAAAGTTTATTTGCTATATATATGTCTCATGCAAAGCTTTAAGGACTCCAAGCATATTCTTTTACAGAAGCAATGATTAGCTAATTCAATTCTAGGTCTTCGATAAAGTGCAAGAGTAAAAAGATCACTGAACTGATAACTATCCAGGTCGAAATGTATGGATTTATCTGTTCGATCTGTAAAGAATGACTATGATTGAAAACTGATCCTAATGTATTAGGATTGCTTGGAAAATATGAATACTTTATGTTTTGAAAGGTTCTTGTGGGTGTGGTTTTGATGTTCTTGTGGGTTACATCAAGTTGGGACAAATGTCTTGAAGACATTATTACCACACACACTCTATAATACATATTCTCACATTTGAGATATGATGAAGCACATATCAATATTATATAAATTTATATGGTTGTATGAAATTATAAGAGCTAAATTTCATAAGCTCCTGAAGAGCTAATTCTATGATGTCTGAGGGCACAAAATTCTGAATTCAAAAATATACCATTTTCTCTAAAGTCCCGATAAATTAGTTCAGATATAAGGCTACGAATGAACAAGGTATATGTGTTACCTTAAGTATGACAATCAAAAGTTGTGTGTTGCAAAGTTTACTCCACTTTGTGATCTGGATTGAATTATACATATATAAGAATGGTTGAATCATATCACAGTAAACCCGAAATTTACTGATATTGTAAACCATAAGTTTACAAAGATGGTTAAGGTTTGGCATGACCGGTTAGACCATCCCGATTCATTACTGATGCGAAAATAATTGAGAATTCATGTGGCAGTCCATTGAAAAACCAGAAGATTTTTCAATACGAATACATTGAATTGTGAGAGCTATGATTATGAAATCTAATCTCTCCGTTTGGGCCTGGGGACATGCTGTTTTACATGCAGCACAACTTATACGCATCCGGCCAACCAGTTATAATGATAATTCTCCCTTACAATTGGTTCATGGTCAGGAACCAAATATTTCCCATTTACGAATTTTCGGATGTGCGGTATATGTCCCAATTAATCCACCACAATGCACAAAAATGGGACCTCAAAGGAGGACGGAAATATGTGTTGGGTATGAATCTCCATCTATAATCAAGTATATTGAAGCGACGACTGGAGATTTGTTTACTGCCAGGTTTGCAGATTGTCACTTTAATGAATTACTATTCCCAACATTAGGGGGAGATAATAAACAGTTGGAAAAAGAGATTTCATGGAATGAATTATCATTGAAAAGTTTAGATCCTCGAACAAAAGAAAGTGAATTAGAAATTCAAAGGATAATTCATTTGCAAGGTATTGCAAATCAACTGCCAGACGCATTTACTAACCACAAAAGAGTAACAAAATCTCATATTCCAGTTGTAAATGCTCCTGTCAAAATTGATGTCCCTGAAGGACAACCTATAATTGCTAGTGAGTCTAAGGCACGCCTGAAGCGTGGTAGACCACTTGGTTCCAAAGATAAACATCCTCGAAAAAGAAAAGGAGCAAATAACCATGACTGTCAAATCGAGGATGTCTTTCCAGAAGAGACCATTGACATAGTTAATAATGAAGAGAATCAGGTACCTGAAATTAATGAAAATGAAGAGATCTCGATTAACCATGTCATTATGGGAATAAGATGGGACCGGAATAATATAATTGTCGACAATATTTTTGTATATAATATAGCGCGCGATATCATAAATGAAAACGAGGATCATGAACCTACCTCTGTGGAAGAGTGTAGAAATAGAAATGATTGGCCAAAATGGAAAGAGGCAATTAAGTCTGAATTAGACTCGTTTGAAAAACGAGGAGTTTTTGGACCTGTAGTTCGAACACCAAAAGAGATCAAACCAATAAGCTACAAATGGGTATTTGTACGAAAAAGAAATGAACGAAATGAGATTACTAGATATAAAGCACGACTTGTCGCACAATGTTTTACCCAGATGCCTGGTGTTGATTATGAAAAGACATATTCTCCTGTGGTGGATGCAATAACATTCCGATATTTGATATGTCTGGCAGTGCATGAATGACTTGAAATGTGCCTCATGGATGTGGTCACGACCTATTTGTATGGTTCATTAGACCATGATATATATATATATACGAAAATCCCTGAAGGATTTAAAAGTGCCAGAAGCACATAATGATAATTCCCGGGAAAATTTACTCAGTTAAGTTAAACAAAGCTTTGTATGGATTAAAACAATCGGAACAAATGTGATATAACCATCTTAGTGAGTTTTCGATAAAGGGGACCATAATAATGGTCATATAAGCTCACATATATTTATTAAATATTCAAGGTCGAAGTCTGTTGGAACTCCTGAAGAGTTGTACAAGCCGTGCAATGTTTAAAGAAATATCTTAAGACGAAAAGACCTTGGATAAGCAAATTTCTTGTTTTGTCATCATTTTTGTTTTCAGGTTTTTCAAATTAAACATTTGAAAGTTGGTTTACTAGTAAGATGAAGTCCTCACCAACTCGAAGTCATTGGACTGGGTATTTATCATATCATTATAAAGCCAGATATCAATCAAGAGATATTGACTCCATGCGAGGCAAGGCATAGATGTGTTTGTTTGATCGCTATGACTCTATCACCTCAACTTTTGAAAAGGATGGTAGAATTGATCGAGATTCGAGATATGACTTTTGAAAGTCCTAATCGGATGATCTCGTCAGGGGGAGAGATGATATGCGCTGCACTCTTTTTTCCTTCACCAAGTTTTGTCCCACTGGATTTTCTTGGTAAGGTTTTTAACGAGGTAGCATCTTCATTGCATATCATTGTTAAAGATTATGTACTCTTTTTTCTTCACTAGGATTTTTCCCATTTGGGTTTTACCTAGTAAGGTTTTAACGAGGCATATTCTTATTTACATTCAATAGACATTCAAGGGGGAGTATTATAAATAAATTATTAAGTGTGAATTGTCTATTGAACTTCCCCCCACTCTTTCCACATTCTCCACTACCACATTGCATTCATTCATATTTATTCATATGTAATAATTATGCAATTGTCTATTTGTATTTTTTGTAAGCCTATAAATAGGCCATTGGGGATTCATTTGTAAGAGAGATGAAAATATTATGAATGAGAATAATCTTCTTCCCTCTTATCTCTATTTCCTTTGTTTATTGTTTACATTATTTTATAACAAAAAATAGCTAAACAAACCCGCAAATAGTTCGCTTCTTTGGATTTCTTTTCGCTGCAGTATGTTACAGCTAAACAAACACCTCCTGAGTGATGCATAGCATTTTTTTCAAAAAAATAAATAAATTGGGAATGACCAAGGTTAATAATGAAAAGCAGGGTGGATTGTATAATTGTATCTTGTATCATTCTTGCAGTTGTTTAGAGTAGTTTCTTTATTGCTGTAGTTGCTTTTGGGGACTTTAATCTCTAATATTATAATGGGAGTAGGTTTTAGTGTCATTTGTAAATATTTTATCAATCTATCAATCTGTGTAACACATGTGCATAACTGTTATAAAGAAAATTCTAGGTTCAAATCAAGATTACGTCTAAATTTTTATTTAAAAAACTATATTTATTAAAACGTGTATTGGACGTGTAAACTACTGGTTGATGTTAATGTATATAGACTTTAGTTCGGAGGTGCTGGTATCTTTGTCATACTTGTGAGTTTTCTTAATATTTTTAATGAAATAAGTGGCATCTGTTACTTTATTCTAAAAAAAAATTAATAATGATAATGAAATGGACCTCAAACTAATATTTAAATTTCAAAATGGTCACATAGAGGGTCCTTGCAAATACCCAACTGCCACATGTTCACCCTAGAATCAACTTACCACTTGAGTCGGGTATGGCTTTTGAAAAGGACTTTTGACCAAGGATTTTGAAAAAGACAATCCCAATTAAGTTATCAGACAAAAAAACAAATCGATTAACATAAATAAAAAAAAAAGAACATCAGCTTCCTTCATCATTTTTTTTTGAAGAAAAGCTTCCTTCATCATTGGTAATTACTAAAATTCTTAATTAATTACTTTGCAATAATTCTAGTTGTTTCTAGCAAAAGCGAAGATGCTTGCATTACATATTTTTAGCACTTTCATATTAACCAACCACTTAGCCTAATTACAGACCTTCATTTGGAATTTTAAATGTTTGATGATAAAAGTTAGATGCATTGAGTTATAAGATTTGTTTGAGTTCCGAGCTCTAAACTTGCATTCGGATTTCTAGCAATCGTAACCATGCTACATTAGATGAGCATTACTAACTTCATCTGCCATGACCGACAAGGCCGAAAACATCATCTCCTTAGTCTCCGCTCTCATCCTCATCTCATAATATGCGGACTGATGCTAGCGAGACTTGAATACTTCCACCTTTAATTTGGTAACTAACATGATTAACACTAGACCCTGCTTTGTTGTGAACTTAGATTTGACATGTTAGAGCATCCACAATTGTTTGCTATTTATTTATTTTATCCATATTTTAGCAAACGACTAGCAAACGAACTGTTGCAGTCGTTGACTATTTATTCATATTTTGACATTTTCGACAGAAAAGATTGCTATATATGAAAGAAGATTTGAAAAAATGCATAATATAGAGATGGATCTTGAAGATCCGTCCCAATTTATTTATTTATTTATTTATTTATTTCCGGACGGAAGTCGAAAGTTTGCCCCACGACTTTTAATAATTTTTCGCTGAAAAAAATTGTCCAAAAAATGAAAACTCCCTCCGTGAAAGACGGGCCCATTTCCAATTTTTTCCCCCTAAAAAAAATCTTTTTAATTATTAAAAAATTGCAGAAACTATTTAAAATTCATGGGACGGATCTCAAAGACCCGTCCGATCATAAAAAAATATATTTTTTCTATATTATAGCATTTACCACTGCAGCAAACTCTATTTGTATAATATAGCAAATTAGGACTGCAGATGCTCTTATACTTATGTGAGGACATACATAAGCACATGTACCAAAGATTGGGTGTAGCAGCCTAGCCGAATAAAAAGATTGGCTTTCCTTATGAGTAATGCTTTAGCCACTACCAATTTCACTACCATTCAGGCCCGGCCCTGGGGCAGGGCCCAGAGGGCGACCGCCCTGGGGCAGGGCCCAGAGGGCGACCGCCCTAGGCCCCCAAAATTTGGGGCCCATTTTTTTAGAACTTTTCAAAAAAAAAAAAAAAAATCTTTTTAATTTATTATATTAAAAAACTGTATAGAGATTCCAAGAGTCTCAAATCTCAACTGTCTAACTTAATAATTATGCATAGAGACTCCAAGAGTCTAAGCACATTTTTACTTATTTCAAGTTTTTAACAGTATGAGTATGCTGCTGCCACTGCATTGAGTTCACGTTCACAGCAGGTCATTGCAAGTGCCCAACGGCCAACCTGGCTGACTGGCTCCCTGGCCTCGATCCTCCTTCGCACCTTGATGGCAGGTTAGTTTCAATTGTTCGAGCAATCTGTGTTACGAATATGCCTCTCAATTGTCTCTGTTATTGACTGAGTGATTGGTTTTAGTTGGTTTGCCACGCTACCCATTAAAATGGTTACTGATATAACTATTGGAGCAATATATACATTCATTCCCTTTATTTTCAGGATTTCTTCTTTAAAATTCACCTTAAGTGAAATAGGGAGAAGGTGATTTCAACTTCAACTAGAAGAAACCAATTGTCGAGGATAAAACCATATCAACTCTGTTTGAATCCCTACTAAGTACTAATAATTTACCTGATAGAAAGTCATACTCTATAGCTACTTCAACTCCTAGTTAACTAGTAGTTACATATTCAGTATTTGAAATCATCACACTGATGAGACAATTAATATCGTTGAAAAATTAAGGGTAAATTACATAGAAGAAGTGCTTGCTAACAATGTGAAGCAATGTTATTCTGTAGTCTTGTTGGTGACTTGGTGAGGACCCAAAGAGCCTGAGATGGTACGTGCAGGCTGAGCTGGTGCACTGCAGATTCGCAATGGCTAGAGTAGCTGGTATTCTGTACACAGATGTAAGCAACTAAGTTTCAGCCATGTCGAGCTCAAAACCAATTTCATCACATTCAATACATGTATATTCTACATAGTGAATACCAAATTGGTCTTCCGGTATTCCACTTTTGAAATAGAAATGCAGGTCACTTATGGTCAATTTGATGGTTCTTGCAGTTACTTCGCATTTCAGGAATCAGCAAACTTCTAGTTTGGTATGAAGCAGGTGTTGTAAAGTTTGAGTTTGCCAGCACTGAAGCACTCTTCATAGTTCAACTGTTTCTCATGGGGTAAGAGAGTTTATATTATTTGTATGACATTTTTTTGAATCTTAATTTGAACTATTTGTAAGCTTTCTTATCATTTAAGAATTTATATATGACTATATTTTTGTGGTTAATTTGAACACGTAATCTAAGAAGGGCCTCATAATCTTTGTTCGTCCTGGGCCTACAAATTGTCAGGACCGGCCCTGCTACCATTCTCTTCACTACTTTAGGTGGCACACTCCTATTGGAGAGTTCTCCCTTCTACTCTATCTTCTCCTACCTATTGGAGTGTGCCACCTAAGATAGTGAAGAGAAATGTAGTGAACCTGGTAGTGGATGTAGCATTACTCTTTGCTTATTGGTCTCTTAAGCTTTTGTAGGTTTATAGCTACATTAATTTATTCTGGGTACGATATATTAGAGCTGACAAGTGGAGTATAACACTAATTGCAATAATCATATATATTTCGATAACATTTCAAGTTAATGGGCTGAGTGTTTGGGCCAAGTGATTAAAACAGGCCCAACTAGATTATCTAATCAGCCCAAGCATCTCCAAGATTATCATTTACTGAGTGTACATATTTTAGAGGACACCTCTCCCTTTTGGAAAAAGGGCTAATTGGCTCAAGAAAATAAAATTATTACAGAAACTGAAGAATTTTTTTTTCCAGTGCATTTATCTTATTTACACATTTATTAGACGTGATCTCTACTCTACCTATCTATTGACTAGTATTTTTCACAATGCGATGCCCGTTTTTTTATAAAGAGTTGAAGTTAAACTTGCAATACATGTAATTCAACAGTACTTAGCACATGCGATGAATACCTTAATTTTTAAAAAATAAAGCTAAACAGGCAATATACGTATTTTTTAAAAATTAAGAAGGACAAATTTTAACGTGTACGTGCGATGCACATGTTGAAAAATAGATTTGGAGTTGCACATACGATGCATAGTTTGTATGGTAACAAAAGTAGTGTTTCTTTTGTGACAAAAAAATATTAAAAATTATTTATTTGTGACAAACTTTTCAATTAAATAGTAAGTAAATATATTATATTTTAGATAGATAGATGGATAGTAATTTACACATGTGATGCATGTTTAATATACAAAAAAAATTAAAGTAAAAAATTTGACATAGGGAGGACTCGAACCTGATGTCTCCTTCATATTAGTTATGCACGTGCGATGTACGTGTTGGTAGATTGACAAATGACGCTAAGGCGTTCTCCCATTATAATATTAGAGATTTACAAATTTACAAATGACAGTAAGGTCTTCTCCCATTATAATATTAGCGATTATTAGAGATAGACAACATACCTTTAAAATGATTTTTATGGGTTAAATAAAAATTAAATATAATTTAATCTAATATCTCTATCTCTAATATTAAAATGGGAGAAGGCCTTAGTTTCTTTTGTAAATATTTTGTCATTCTACCAACTCGTGTAATACACGTGCATAACTATTATAAAGGAGGTTCTAAGTTCAAATCCATACTATGTCTAAATTTTTATTTTAAAAAACTATATTTATTAAGACGTACGTACATCGCATGTGTAAATTACTAGTATTATATAATTTTAGAAGTATTTATATAAGGTGATACACATGGCATAAATATTTGCACCGAGATGTGCCACATGGTTTCCTAGGTAGCTAGCAATGGTAAAAAAATAATGAGATATAATTATTATCATTACTGCCTAGTAAATGAAAGTGTGCATAACAAATCTTTAAGAAAGAGCAAAAAATAAGCAAAGCAAACTTGTCTTTGGCTGAGTTATTCCAGCCGCTTCTAGTGCCTCGCATGTTGTTCCACCATCTACTGGTTTCCTTCTCGCTGCCGTTTTTTTGGGTCACATGCGGATTGCTCTTTTGTTTATTTTATTGTATAAGCAATGTTTGGGTGCTAATCTTTCATTACCGGATTGTTGAGTAGTTGTTGCCTGTTTTTTTGTTGTTTCAGGACTGTTTGATGTGCTCGTGCTTTCAATTTCAATTTGCCCTCTTGTAAACTGTTTGTTGTACATTGTGATTGCTTTAATATAGTATTTTTTGGGGCTGGAATCCTAGGCTCTCATCATGTTTAGAGAAAAAAAAAAAAAAGCAAACTTTTGGAATGTAAACAGTTATATGTTTCAAATGAAAGAGAAAGTAATAAAAAATAATAATAAAGATATACAGTGTTGGACAATTGAGATTTAAATAACTAGTAATATACACGTGCAATGCACGTATGCATGTCTTCATAAATATGATTATCATTGAATTTTTATGAGTGAACTTTTTAGCAAACTTGCTTGATTAACATAAATAAAAAGTATCAGTTCATTAAAATAAATATTAAAAAAAATTAAAGAAAAGAATCATTCATATTTTCATAATTTTTCCTGTGCATTGGACGGGTTAAATTATAGTTAATTCATAGTATAAGAATCTTTTTATAGATATATAATAATTGTGCTCAATGTGCTGGAATCAATATTCAAAAATATTTCCATAATCAGGTCCTGAAAATGCCTATAAAATCCTTAAAAAGTACCTCATTCAATTAATTAATTAATTAATTCTTAACCTAGTGTTTGTTTTGCAACCAGCACATTTCCGAAAAATAACTGTCCACTTCCCTTCAAAAATCCCTAAAAATCCGATGAACAGAAACAAATGAAAACAAACTAAACTCAAAATTTATTCAACTTCAAACCCTCCCTCATTCCATCTCAGTCTCTGTCTCTCTCTTTAAAACAACACAATCTAAACCTTCAAATCAACCAACAATGTCGATGTATGAAGAAGACCCCCTCAAGAAGCAATTTGAAACCCTCCAAGAAGACTGGAATTCCTACAAGAGGTCGATCCCTCGACACCGCAGAGCTCACTCCACTGCCCTAACCACCACCACCACGACGAATAGCTGCAACAATGGCAACGACATCTTTTCGCTTATCTTTCTCGACAATTCACCCAAGAAGCTCCTCTCATCCCTCCAAGACAACAAGACCAACCTACGATCCTGGCCTCTTGCTCGCAAAGTTGAAGGCAGAAGAAGCCTTTTGGATGCTTTCGAGAGTGTGAAGGATAGTAGTACTAGTCACTGTTCATCTGTCTTGATTGATCAAGAACTTGTTAGTGATTCTTCTTCTTCTTCTTCTTCTGATTCTAATTCCGATTCTTCGTCGGGGGAGGTAAAGGAGAGGAGAAGTGGTGAGGAGAGGTGGATAATGAGGATGATTAGGGTTTTTGTCGCGGTTTGGATGATCATGGTAGGGGTTAGCTTGGCAATGCCGGGACTTCGCGGAGAAGGCAAATACGGAGAGTACGTGACTCCGACATAAATGATACGTTGGCTTGATATCTTTGCTATTGTAATTAGAGAAGAAATAAAATTTCATAGTGCTGCTTTAAATGCAAGAATATGATGAAGATCTTTAATGTCTCATGTTTATTGATAACAACAAATTTCTAAAGTATTGTGTTTGAAATTGGTATGTGAAAAAATTATGTGTTTTTATATGTGCCAAATTTTTTTCATTTACAGACTCAAAACGTATCTTACATCTGGTATATAGGTCTTTAGGACTAGTTTTATTTTAATAATGTTGGAAATCTTTTTGGCACCAACTTTCCGACCTGATTCCGGTGGGCTTCAGCCACCGGCGACACCAGATAGTGATTGGACCGCGCGGAAAGTGATTGGACCGCGTTCCTCTCGTCGGGGACTATTCCGTAATGTACTCGTTTGCAAAAAAAGATCCCGTATGAATGAGAAATGTTGGTCCAAAGTTGGGTACTCGAAATGTACTAACTTGGGTATTTGGAGAAAATGAATAGTCCCACATTGAAAGTTGAAAAAGATTTATCTAGTATAAAAGTTAAAGAAATGGACTAAAGGGTGTAGCCCTGGGGTTACCACTAACGTGTAGTGGAGAGAGGACCTAGCCAAAACACTCACGCGCGCTCCGGCCCCGGCTGGGCTTGGCTTGATTTGGTTCTGGCCAGCTCTGAATTTTTCCCTGGATCCAGTTTTCTATTGAGGCGTTTGGAATTCTGTAACTGGTGCCATAACTATGTTGTTACAGAGTAATGGATCCATCAGTTACGCCTTTCACCTCGTATAAGTCTAATCAATTTTGTCTGTCAAAGGACAGAGTTTTTGAATTTTACAATCTCTTTCTTCTTCTTCCTCTGAGTCTGTCTGAGAGTACAACGCAATTGCTAGTTCGCTGGTATCTCTGAAGCTTGGGTGCTGCTATTCAGAGAAGGTAATACAGTTATATCCTGAGAGGCAGTTCGTCAACAACCATCACACTACGGGGCGAATTTTGCTTTATGGACAGAGATTTTCATCTCGACTCTGTATCGAATTGTCTGGTTTGATTTTGATTCCTGTAATTGTACTTCTTCACAAAGATTATTACAAATATTCTATTTTATGAAATTCAAGTTCTAACAATCTTAAAGCAATTTTTTCCCCTCTATTCTAACAGTTTTTTGTGAAAAATATTTACAAGTGCTGTTTATCACTTCGGGAAAAAAATAAATCATAACAGTTGAATTTTAGCTGTTTCAGAAAGAAAAAAAAAGAAAGGCAAACAAACTGAGAATATCAGTGGATTGCTCAATACACAAACCCCAGTGATATAGAATGTAACTGCACAACCGGTTGCGGTACAAACGGTCGTTCTACCCACACATATAACTGTGGGAGAAAAACCTGAAAAGTTCAATGGAACTGAATTCAAAACGTGGCAAGGAAAGATGTAGTTCTACCTGATCACCTTGAAGCTGAAAATGTTTCTGACCGAAACTACCCCTATGTTGGCACCTATGGATGAGCACTCTGTTGCTGCTCTTGATGCATGGACTCAAGGTTGTTATCTATGCAAAAATTACATTATAAAAGGTTTGGTAGACCCGCTATACAATATGTATTGTGACTTCAAGACATCCAAACTTTTGTGGGGTCTTTGGAGAAGAAGTACAAAACCGAAGATGCTGGTTCCAAGAAGTTTGTAGTTGGCAAATTTCTGGACTACAAGATTGTTGACTCCAAGACTGTTGTGAGTCAAATTCAGGAACTGCAAGTGATAATGCAAGAAATTGTTGTAGAGAATATAATGTTGTGTGAACCATTCCAGGTTGCAGCGTTCATTGAGAAGCTTCCATCTGGATGAAAGGATTTCAAGAACTACCTCAAGCACAAGCGAAAGAAAATGTCTCTTGAGAACCTGATTGTCAGGTTGCGGATTAAAGAGGACAATCGCAAGTCTGACAAGTTCTATGAAAATCAGTCCATAGAAAAAGTCAACATGGTAGGGCACGAACAGAAGAGCAAAAAAAGAAAGTTCTTGCCACAGGGCTCGAACAAAAAGCCTGTTGGAAAGAGGTTTGCTGAAAAATGCCACAAGTGAGGCAGGCTTGGGCACAAGATATCTGAATGTCACATCAAGAATGACATCCGCACTGGATCTGGAAAGGCGAAAGGAAATGAGAAAGCTCATGCACACATAGCTGAGAACCTGTTCACTGGTCTCTCTAACTTGGACCTTTGTGCTGTTGTATCAGAGGTTAATCTGGTGGGGAGCAATCATCGTGAGTGGTGGTGGTATGATACTGGAGCCACCAAGCACATCTACTCGGACAGGAATATATTCACTTCATACCAGAAATGTAACAAGGATGAATAGTTGTTCATGGGGAATTCTTCCACCTCCAAGATTGAAGGAACAAAAAAGATAGTGCTGAAGATGACTTCTGGAAGGAACTAACACTAACCAATGTGTTGCACGTCGTAAGAACCTGGTATCGGAATCTTTGCTGCGCAAGAATGGATTTAGGGTTGTGTTTGCTTCTGTCAATTTTGTACTTTCAAAGAATGGAGTGTACTTGAAAAAATGGTATGTTAACGATGGACTGTTCAAATTCAATGTAATGACAGTCATCCCAAAATCTGTTGTTCCCAAAATTAATGAAATAAATCATGTTGCTTATGTTGTTGAGTCTTCTTTTGTTTGACATGAAAGACTAGGCCATGTTAATTTTAATTCTCTGCGTAGATTAATTAACATGAATTTATTACCAAAATTTAAGGTAGATAACTGCGACAAATGTGAAGTTTGCACGGAGGCCAAACTCACTAAAACTCTATCCCGTTCTGTAAAAAAAATACTGAAACTCTAGATTTAATTCACACGGATCTGTGCGATTTAAAATTCGTACAGACCAAAGACCGGCTCACATACTTGATACTTGATGCCGCTAGCATCCACGTTAACTGGACCTAAAAATTCAAAAGGAAAACATAATTAAAAACAAAATAGTGGTCTCCAGACCGGCACTTGTCGACTATCCGATCTGCAGGCTGATTTCCCTCTCGAAAAACATGTAAAACCTTTGCTGGACCTAAGCTCTCAATCATCCACTTAGTATCCAATAACTTGAGTTGTATCCTATGTTGAGGATAATTTAAAAAATGACATTAAAAAAATTTAAAAATTGCAGTCAGGCTTGCGCACTTTGCATGCCGCCGAAAAAATGCTAAATTAAAAAAAAAACCACACTAAATTTTGGGCCAGTTTTTTTTTTCTTAAAACCGCACTAAGTTTTTTTTATTAAAAAAAGACACAAAATTTCAAAAAACTTCATTGGGTTAGTTAGGATTAGGGTAGAGTTTAAAAAAACCACATTCATCTTTCATTTGTGTTTAAAAAAATATCACTTAACTAAACAGATATATAAATAACCCCCCCCCCGGAACTAACCCTAATCCTAACCCTAACCCTAACAAACCTAGTAGAGTTTTTTAAAATTTTGTGTCCTTTTTTTATTAAAAGAAAACTTGGTGCGGTTTTTTTAAACTGGCCTGAAACTTAGTGTGGTTTTTTTAAATTTAGCCCCGAAAAAAATTAAATTGCGATAGATACAACTCAAGTTAATTGAGATTGAGGCCGAGCCTGAGAGGCCCACGGAACCGGTTATTGGAAGAGCATGTCTCAACCCTCCTAGAAACAGGTGGACCATGCCTTCAACATTAGGCCCGTTTGTATTGCTTAGTAACAACCAATTTTCTGACTATGACTATTATTCAAGTCGAGAAGATATAAGAATATTGCAATTATTATCACGACCATCTCTCTAGCCTCACCAGAAAATACTAGTTGTTTACAATTGGAAAATTTCTCAAATTCTCTTCAATTAAGTACTCTGTATTTTGGCTCTTAACGAAGGTCAATTACAATAATATACAGAGATATCGAAAAACCCTAGTTTGACATCTTCATACAATAGTCATCCAATATTTTCTAAAGAAGAAGTAACACAATAGATGCAGTATAATCTAACTTGGAGAAGAAGTCATTCTTCAAACAAATCCCCAGACCCACACCCGAACACAAACAATCACGACGCAGTCGACTGCCCAAAGTGCAGTCGACCTTACTTGACTCGAGCCAAATCCAAGGAGGTTTCGGTCGACTTCACAGTTGACTATGTATTCGACCTCTGCCATGCTGTTGTTGCTTCTCATCTTTCATTAAATCGTCACTTTGATCATTTTATCGTTTTCTTATCGAACTTATTATGCATAGCATAAATCTAACATGTTATACATCAACATTCATTTAATTACAAGACCATTACTACTAGTAAATATTTTTCGTTAGTGAGTAAGAGATTCAAGGTTAAAATTCTATTAACATCAATATTTTATTTTGAGATGGGCGTATGCAAAGTTCTCCGGAAAAGGAAAGTCATTTAATTGTACTAATAAAAAAAGAAAAGACAACACAGTTTTCTTTGAATACCATCATGTTCGATCGTACACAATAATCGCATTCTCACAGCTCACAGCATTGATTTCAATCTAAACCCCATCAAATTACTCAGAAAAGGAGAGAAAAAATCCAACCCCGTCACAAAAATTACTTATAAACCCAAACTGATACATTAAAATTATGCACGGCTTTATAAATATATATATATTTTTAAAATTTCTGCTATTATCGAGCATTGAACTTAAAAATTTATTTATATTAGTTATGTATATGCATTGCATATATTTATTGAATTACAATACACATATTTGTATGATTACAAAGAGAATTTGTTTGGTGACAAACTCTCCACAATAATCACAAATCAGACTAGAAAAGTACAAGTGTCAAATGTCACTATGATTCAGTGGTATCTCTTCCATGACTTCGTTGATAAGATAAGATATAAAAAGTTAAATTCAGATTGCACTAAAAATTTCAAAAAATATCAGTTAACTAGGTTTTTCCGTTGACACGTGTCTGCGGCACGTCTTCGGAACGGTGCATCTGGTTTGATTATATAAAATAGTTTTGGACGTCCAGCAAATTAATTGAAGTAGCAAACATATTAAATGAGAAAACGGTATATCTACTGTGGTTGGGTCAAAATGGCCTGGGGCCCAGCCAAGGCCCAGGATGGCTCTCGCTCAAAAATGAGAAAAACAACAATCTGGCTCGGCTTCGAACCACTACAGGGTCGGCGCCGAGCCGCAAGTTCACCCCCACAGAACTGGTCTCCTCGTATCCGACGAGCCTCAATGGCCCTCGGCCTCCGATCTGTGACAGCCCCACGGGCCGTCCCCCCAGCCTGGCGAGGAATGAGGATGACCTGGCACAGCCTAGGCCATCCAATTCTCCCAGAGGCACAGGAGCCCCATGATCAGCCATGTCAGCTCCAAATACCATCTAGGGCTTTGCCACGTCAGCCCTATACCACTCTGGGCACTGCCACGTCCGCCCTAAACCCCTTGGGCCCCCTGCCACGTCAGGCCCATGGGCTTTCGGGTTCAGACCCGGCCCCCAAGCGGATCCAAACCCGGTTGGAATTCCCTATAAATACCAGACCCTCACCCACCTTTTCAGGTAATCAATCTTTGCCACCCAAATTTTCCTAGTTATTGCTACTCTCTCACAGAGACTGACTAGATCGTCGGAGGGTCCGCCACCGGGATAAACCCCGGTGTTTCAGGACCGTCTGCAGGTACTCGAGGCGAGGCAATCCGAGCTGATCCTCAAGCGCCGAAGCGAGCCTCCCGCTCGTCGTCCCGTGCCGCACTCTTCCCTCATTACAAATTGAGTCCGAACTCACACCTGGTGTATCCACACCGTGACCAAAAACAAACCGCATCAGGTTGGCTCCGTCTGTGGGAAGCCTTCATCCGGTACAGACGATAGTCCGAGCCTCGCCACCGACGCTCTCCCTCGACCCGATCTCCCATGGCTCCCCGAGCTCGAAGATCGGCCCGTTCCGCCCGACAAGACGGGCCTCCTCCCGAGGGGGCCCTCGACGGAGGGCAAGCATCCAATAATCCGGGGTCGAACCACGGGCCCCAGCGAAGCGTTTCACGCGTCGCCGAACCCGACCTTCGTCGGGTCATCCTGAACAGGAGGGCTAGCCAGGCTAGGGGAGGGACCGCTTCCAACTCGGCCCCGAACCATTCCAGGCCTGCGCAAGGGGAAAGGCCGTCGGCACTCAGCCGCATCGGCCGAATTCCTACGCCCCGACCCGACCCTTCCGACCATGGTGGGGTCACCAGGGGCGAGTTCAGAAGCTTCAGAGATGAAATCTTGGAGGCCCTCCATGGAGCGCCAAGGTCCGCAACCTATGGCCGACCCCCTCCATTGAGTGAAGGGAGAAGTCGCACTCGTGCGTCGACCCCCCCTCCTGAGCGCACAGACGAGGTGCTCCGACGCCTCATAGAGATGGAGAATCGCATCGAGCGCATCGGCGACAGGAATCCCAACCTAGTCCAAGGTCGGGGACCTTCTCGACCTCCATTCTCTGTCAACATCATAGAAGCGGAGATCCCTCGGAACTTCCGACCTCCGCAGTTCGAGACATACAACGGCGAGGGTGATCCAGCTGATCACATTGAGGGCTTCAAAACTCTCATGATGATTCACAGCGCTTCGGATCCCCTGCTGTGCCGAGCCTTCCCGGCCACCCTCCGGGGTCCGGCCAAAGATTGGTTCTCCAAACTCTCTCCTGGCTCGATCTTCTCATTTGACCAGCTGGAAGCCAGCTTCCTGGCCCACTTCATTACCAGCAGAAAGGCTGAGAGAATGAGCGCTTCCCTGCTCGACCTCACCCAGAGGGAGGAGGAGTCGCTCCGTGACTTCGTCAAGAGGTTCACAACCGAGGCCAGATCCGTCTCTGCCCTCGACGCGGGGGTCGCCTCGGCAGCTTTCCGACACAATGTCCGCCACAACCAGCTCAAGGTCTCCTTAGCAAAGAGGCCACCTCTAGACTTCCCTGACCTTCTCAACCGGGTCGAGAAGTACATACGAGCTGAAGAAGCTCTAAACCCAGAGGGCAGCAAAGAAGTCGTGGGGAAGGGCAAGCGCAGGGTCGATGAGGCCGAACCTGTCAAGAAAACAGCAAAGGAAGGGGTCGGCGCGAAGAGGGCACCTCCGGTCCCTCTCTTCGAAAGGTACACTCCCTTGATGCATAACGTGTCCGCCATCCTCTTAGAAATCGAAGACAAAGGCATTGTCCGACTACCTCCCTGACCAAGTAACAACAAGAAGCGAGATCAGCGCTTCTACTGCCGTTTCCACAGAGATCATGGGCACGAAACCGACCAATGTCGGGCCCTGAAAGACAAAATTGAGGAACTCATCTCACGAGGGTACCTCCGAGAATTCACCAGGGAAGGCCCACGGGATCGGCGAGATGCTAGGAACCGGAGGCCTTCGCCTCCGAACCCTACTCCGAACCGCATCCAGGGTCGGGATCCCGAACCCGAGGGAGCCGCGGATACGCCATTCATCTTGCACTGTGTTCACGGGGGGCCAATGGGGGAAGAGTCAAATACTTTCCGAAAAGCCTTCATCCGAGAGGTGAATGCTGTCCGAGACAACCCCTCGCCCAAGTTACAACCGGTGCCAGTCTCCTTCTCAGGAGAGGACCTCGAAGGCGTTCGCCTACCTCATTGTGACGCCCTCGTCATTAGCCTCCACATGGCCAATTGTGAGGTTCGACGAATTCTCGTCGACAACGGCAGCTCGGTAAATATTCTCTTTCTTGAAGCCTTCGAAAATCTCAAGCTACCCAGAGGCAAGCTCAAGTCAGCCGGTTACACCTTGCATGGGTTCTCTGGCGTCCCTGTCGTGATAGAAGGGATTGTTACCCTCGACGTTACCGCAGGATCGGCTCCTGTCAAGAGGACCGAATTCATGGACTTCATGGTGGTCAACGTCAAGGCGGCTTACAACGCCATTCTCGGTCGACCCGGGCTGTGCTCCCTTCAAGGGTGCCTTCGGCTTACCATCTGAAACTTAAATTTCCCACCCCGCAAGGGGTCAGCATCGTCCGAGGCAGCCAAGAAGCAGCACGGTCATGCTACATGACTGCCGTCGGAGGAGGTGTGTTCCCCCTCGATGCCGTTGAGCTCGAACCCGAGAGGGACGGCCCCGCTCCAGAGCCTGTCGACGAGTTGGAGGAGGTCCCGTTCGGCGCCGAGGATGAATCGAAATGGTTCCGGGTGAGCCGCTCGCTCCCCGAAGACTTAAAGCCAGGCATAATCGCCTGCATCCGCCGCAACGTTGATCTCTTCGCCTGGAAGCCCTCCGACATGCCCGGGATCTCCGAAGATTTGATTATGCATCGGCTGAGCGTCATCCCAGACTCTAAGCCGGTCGTCCAAAAGAGACGCAAAGTCGCCCCGGAGAGGCAGCAAATTGTGAAGACAGAGGTCGACAAACTCTTGTCGGCTCGATTTATTCAGGAAGTCAGCTACCCCGAGTGGTTGGCTAATGTCGTCATGGTGAAGAAGGCAACCGGGGGCAGGCGGATCTGTATCGACTTCACGGATCTAAATAAGGCATGTCCGAAAGATCCTTTTCCCCTCCCCCGCATCGACGCCTTAATCGACGCAACCTCGGGGCATGAGCTACTGTCCTTCATGGATGCATTCTCGGGGTACAATCAAATCCGGATGTTCCCACCGGACATCTCCAAGACCTCGTTCGTCACCGACCAGGGTCTTTTCTGCTATCGCGTTATGCCCTTCGGGCTAAAGAACGCCGGAGCCACGTACCAACGGCTCGTCAACAGAATCTCAAAGACCTGATCGGCCACAATGTGGAAGTCTATGTCGATGACATGCTCGTCAAAAGCCGGGCCGGGCCAGACCACGTCGCCGACCTCGAGGAAGCCTTCGGAGTCCTCCGACATCACAACATGAGGCTCAACCCGGCTAAATGCGCCTTCGGCGTCTCCACTGGAAAATTCCTAGGGTTCATCGTCAGCCAGCGTGGCATCGAGGCGAACCCCAAGAAAATCCAAGCTATTATTGACATGGCCCCGCCCCGGAATGTCAAGGAGGTTCAGAGGCTTATGGGCCGGTTGGCTGCAATCGGCCGTTTCCTCTCCAAGTTAGGGGAGAAGTCTCTCCCCTTCTTCAAGGCTTTACGCGGAAAAGGGGACTTCGAGTGGGGTACCCATCAGCAAGAGGCCTTCGAACAGCTGAAGCAGTACCTTGCCAACCCTCCTCTCCTCAGCAAGCCCGAGCCGGGCGAACCACTATGGCTCTACCTGTCCGCCTCGGATAGCGCGCTCAGCGCCGTCCTCGTCCGAGAGGAAGATGGGGTCCAGAGACCATTGTACTATGTGAGCAAAGTCCTGCTCCCCGTAGAGACGAGGTACGCAAAGATGGAGAAGGTGGCCTATGCTTTGGTCATGGCAGCCCGGAAGCTTCGTCACTACTTCCAGGCCCACTCCGTCCAAGTACTGACCAACCAGCCACTGAAGACTCTCCTTCACAAGCCCGAAAACTCCGGCCGCTTAGTCAAGTGGTCAATTGAGCTGAGTCAGTTCGACATCAGCTACCAGCCGAGAACGGCCATCAAAGGGCAGGCCCTCGCCGAATTCATAACTGAGTGCACCGTCTCCGAGCAGCCCAGCATCGAAGGTTCGGATCCGACCTGGGAGGTCTTTGTCGATGGATCATCATGCGAAACAGGGAGTGGGGCTGGCATCATACTCCGAGGTCCAGACCAATTCCTACTTCAATACTCCCTCCGCCTCAACTTTTCGGCCTCCAACAACGAGGCAGAATATGAGGCCATGATCGCAGGACTGACCCTAGCACACCGAGCCGGTGCCCAGCAAATCCGAGCCTACAGCGATTCTCAGCTCGTGGTCAATCAGATCACCGGGGAATATGAGGCTCGCGACGATCGGATGATGAGGTATTTGGCGGTGGTCCGACGTCTCCTGGCGTCCTTCAGCTGCGCCGCGGTTATCAGAGTCCCTAGGGAGCAGAACGCTCAAGTAGACGCGTTGTCCAAACTCGCCTCTTCCTCCTTCGAGGGCCTCGATCAGACGGTGCTCATAGAAATCCTCCTAAAGCCAAGTATCAACGATCAAGACCAGGAGGCAATGTGTGTCCAAGACGGTGAAAGTCCAGACGACTGGACCACTCCCATCCGGAGATTCTTGGTCAGTGCCGAGCTTCCTGAGGACCGAGCTGAAGCTAGACGAGTCAGGATAAGAGCTGAAAGGTTCGTCATTATTGATAACATCCTCTTCAAACGCTCATACACCTTGGCCGACGGCAAGCCGTACCTCCGCTGTCTCACCAGCGACGAGGCCAGCTACGCGCTGAAAGATCTCCATGAGGGGATCGGCGGATGCCACATAGGGAGCAGGACGCTCGCTCGGAAGGCCCTGAATTAGGGGTACTATTGGCCGACCATGCTCCAAGACTCGCAAGACCTAGTCAAGAGATGCGGCCCATGCCAAAGGTTCTCCCCTATCAAGAGGCTTCCTCAAGCCAATCTCCGATCCTTGGCTAGCCCTACGCCATTCGCCATGTGGGGCATGGACCTTGTGGGCCCCTTCCCCGTAGCGGTAGGGCAAAAGAAATTCTTGATAGTCGCCATAGACTACTTCACCAAGTGGCTCGAAGCCGAACCTCTGTCCAGCATCACCGAGCGCCAAGTACAACAATTCTTTTGGAAAAACATCATTTGCCGATTCGGGATCCCTCGGATCCTCGTCATGGACAACGGAACCCAATTCCAAGGTCAGAACTTCCAAACTTTCTGCGCAGACATCAGCATCCAGCAACGTTTCTCTGCTATTTGCCATCCTCAGTCCAACGGCCAAGCAGAGAACGCAAACAGGCAAATCCTCGACGGCCTCAAAAAGCGCCTCGACAGCTCCCCCAAAGGGCTGTGGGTCGAAGAACTACCTAGCGTGCTATGGGCACACCGAACGACCAAAAGGATCCCCACGGGGGAGACGCCGTTCAGCCTGACCTACGGGACCGAGGCAGTTATCCCCGTCGAGGTCAGCCTGCCTTCCCCCCGTATCATGGCCTTCGACGAGGATGGCAATTCGTCCGACCTCAGGGCCAGCCTGGACCTCGTCGCCGAGGTCAAAGAGAAGTCTTCAATCCGGAGAAGCATCTACCAACAATGGATCGAGAAGTTTTACAACAAGAAGGTCTGCCCCACAAACATCAAGGCGGGGGACCTCGTGTTGCGAAAACTATCCGTCTCTGATCCAACCAAGAAGAAGAAATTGGCTCCCAACTGGAAAGGCCCATACCGTGTAGTCGAGGCTGTACGCCCTGGTACATACCGACTGGCAGGTATAGACGGCCGACTCATCAGCCGACCCTGGAACGCCGAGCACCTAATGAAGTTCCTGGAAGAGCGAATATAGGTTCTAGCTTGGCTAATGTAAATGATATTTTTTGTAAAGCTTTCATGTGTAAAGGACCGTTTTAGCGACCCTCCCTATCTTATATGAAGAAAATCTCTTTTTGTCAAACTCCAAACGCCTCGGTAGCCCCGACCTAACACCGGACAATGGGATCGGCACCCGAGTCCTCACTCCGGTATCGTCCCCAACGTCTAGGTAGGTCCGACCCGACTTCAGGCCAGGAAGTCTTCCTAACGCCTCGCGTCGATCCCTCACGGATCGACGGGGCCGAACCTCAGCTCCGCCATCATTCACTACACTATCGACCGGAGCGAAGAATGAAAAGAATTCTTTATTCATATTCCCTTATTAGTTCAGAAAAAAAAAACAACGACCGTTACAGGACCACTCCACTCATCTCAAACTGGAAGAAGTCGCCATCTTAGGGCCCCTCGGGTCCGATGAATGGCGGAACCACTCCGACTGAACGGCTAGGAGCCCTCTCCTCGTCATGGTGGTCCTTAGGCTCAGCCACGGTCGACACACCAGTCACAGAGTTCTGGACATCAACTGGTCGCACACGCTCCAGCAGCAGCAACGCAGAGGGAACCCCCTCCGCTCGCCGACCCACGGAGGAAGATGTCGAGACACCCAGCATCGTCTTGTAACGGTGTATCTCCATCTCCTTCTCCACTATGACGTCACGAAGTAGCCTCTCAGAGGAGGGCCTCTGCACCGATGCACTCGACATGGTATATCCAAGTCCGACGCCCCCGAGGTCCCGATCCACCATCGTCCTCCTCAGCCGGCTTGCCTCCTCACTTAGGGCTTCAGACTTGTTCCGGTAGTAGTTGAAGGCTGCATCAGTGTCACGAGCCCCCTTTCGATAGCGAACCAACGTGGCCTCCAGGGCCTCAACTTTGCTCCGGAGCCACGCCACGTCGGAACGACGGGGGTCCACCTCGGGAAGGGGAGCCGCAACCTACAAGAGAATCAGCCCACTCAAAACACATAAGCAAGGAGGTTCGAAAATATCCGAGGTCAAAACACTTGGCCAGTCAAAAATCCTTTTTTATAAATGGAATCACTTCGTACAAAAATGCTGTGGCCAGTCCACGGAAGGCAAATACAATCGAGAGATGGAAAAAGAAAGACAAAACTATACAACTTGTTTTCCCACCTCAACATTGGCCGGGTTCACAGGGGGGTCGGCAGCCGGGTCATCAACGGGCCCTTCTTCATTGGGGGTCTTCGGTGTCCCCTCGATCTCCATGTCGTAGTCGAAGTTGGACAAGTCGACGGTCGGGTAGAAATGCCTCACATGACTGAGGGCCTTCGCATAGCACTCGTCCTGGGCTTTGATCACCAGGAGCTGACCCGTCTCCGTCAACTCATCATTCTCCTTGGCGAACCTCTTCTTCTGAGCCGCCATCTTCTTCGCCCATTCCTCCTTCTCCTTGTCGAACGCCGCCTTCATCTCCGTCTCCCTCTTGTGCGAGCCTTCGAGCTCTATCTTCATCTCCTTCATCTCCTGCACGGCCTTGTCAGCCCGGTCTCGCTCCCGCTGTAAGGCCGCCTCATAAAGACCTCTTACGTGGGCCCCCTGCACAGTCGCCTGCAATAACCAAGCACTACTAAGAAAGCCTCCCTTACGAAGTAATCACAAGGCAAGAGGGGTCGGCAGACTTACCAGCACATTAGCCTGTGCCAGGCGAGTGTACGCCTCCTCCAGAGTCTCGGCTTTCATCTCCGCACGATCCCGAGAGGTCGCCAGCTTACTCGCCACCTCGACGACCTGGCGCCCTCGAGTCAGGCAGTCACCCTCTCGGATCGACCAACTCGGCACCCACGGTCGCCGAAGCCTCTCCTCCACCTCTGGATCCACCAGAGGACCCTTCCCCTTATCAAGGTCAGCAGCCTTAGCCTGGTCCGAGCCCCCCTGAACCGCCGCGTCCTTGTCCGTCTCCGAGCGAGTCCTTTTGGCCCTCGGCTGAACTGGGGCCTCGGAGACCACCTGGGACGACCCCCTCGTCTTCATCGCGTCCCCCTTCTTCTCGGCCTTCTCCTTCTTCATGGCGAGCCTCTTTGCCTTGATTGACTCTGGGTCCATATCTGCGAAAAGACCCATTAAGAACAATGAGCGCAAAAGAACAAGAAGATTGAGAGAAAAGGAACAACTACATACAAATAACGGCTGGGCTCAGTCCGACGCTCGCCAGGTGACCCTCGGTCACCTTCGTCCAACTAATACTGTGCGACAGACGGAGACGCTCAACAAACCCCCACTCCTCAGCCGTCAGGTCCCTCGGCCTCGGCGCTTTGTAGCTCGGCTTAAAGTGGTTCCATCGAGTAGGGATGTTCCAAGGCTCCTCACTCCGGATCACCAGATATTTTTTCTTCCACTCCTTGATAGAGTCCGGGTGACCATGGACGACCTTCCCTTTACTTCGAGGCGAAATGTAGTAAACACCCTCAGCCGACGAGCTGATCATCAACATCGCTCGGAACACATTCAGCCGTAGGGGTACCTTCTGCTCCTCGCACATCAGCACGAAGCAGATGATCTGCTTCCAGGAGTTCGGCCCATACTGCATCGGCGCCAAGAACACCCAATTCAACACATCCCGAACAAACGGGTGGACTGGCAGCCTCAGTCCAGAGATAAAGGCGTCCACGGGGAAGACGCAATACCAATCAGGCAGGGGGTCGGTCGGGCGAAGGGTAGAGCTCGGCAGCATAAGCTCGTAGCCGGATCCTATGTGATACGCCAGCTGCAAGACCTCCAGGTCACCGGCCTCCAAGACGGTCGGAAGCGTGTCCATCTTCACCCTCTTCCGGCTCGGCGAAGAAGGCTGGACCCCAAAAAGCTCCTGGTCGGAAAGGTCGTCGGGGTACCGACGGAACGACTTCGGTTGTACGGGCGACCCTGTCCTTAAATTACGGAAAAGAGGCGCCTGGCTCGAGCCACCGGCCCTCGACCCCTTCTTCTTCGGAGCCCTCTTCTTCTTGGCTCCTTCCGGCGAGGGGGTTGATAATCGCCCCAGACCGGTCGGAGCGGAGCTCGAACCCACACCCTGACCTGTGGATCTCCCCCCCGCACCTCCGGCTTCACCCTCTTCTGGGCCACCCTCCTCTTCGGAAGCCAACTCCAGGATCTGAACTTCGTCCGAACTGTCGCTTGCTTCCTCCGGCTCGCTACTCTCCACCACGAAAGGTTTCCGGGAGCGTAACGGCTTCACATTATATACCGGCTCCTCCTCGCCTACCGGCTCCTCCCACGAAGTCGAATCGGAAGGCTCCACATCATGTACAGACTCCCCCTCGAGCACGGGCTCCTCCCACGTAGTCGATTTTGAGGTGGGTTTCCCTTCCCCCCTCGACGTCGATGCTGACGAGCCAGACTGAGCCCTGTCCATCTGTGCCTAACAAAAGAAACTTATAAACTAACTTTTTGAATGCCTCGGACTGACGAGCCGGTGCCGCTAAAACAGTCAAAGCCGAGCGCTGAAGTGTTTGATTTCTTTTTAAGAAGGCAGCAAGAGAGAAGTAAACAGAATAAGGGAGAGGGGGGGAGATATTTATAGAGAGAGAAGCGACGCCTCGTTTTTCGCGTTACTGTTCCTCGAATAGCGCGCACCTGCCACCAATAAAATCGCGCCATGTCATCCTCGAAAAGAGCACTGCTGATGTCACCTAGCGCCGCTTGGAGACCACACAGGGGTCGGTTCGGATGAAGTGTTCGGCGGAGAAAAATTTTTCACTTAAGATTTAAGGCGCCGTCCTTAGACAAACGCCCCGGGCTCCAGGGCTCGGTCGGCTCCCCTCTCACCCGCGAGCAGCTCGGGGCTTACGGCCTCGACAGCCGAAACCCCGAACTGTTCGAGGGTGGGAGAAAAGCCACCATCGCCTGGAACCCTATCGGAAAGCAGATCGGTCCACCTCCAATCGGAGACGACCAATCTATCCGAGGCTCTTCAGCTCCAGGTCCAGAATACGGTGGATACCCCTCCCGTCCTGATCTCTCTCGGGCCAAACAACCGTGTCAGGGCCGTCTGACCCGAAAAAGGATCCGGACGGCAAAGTCACCACCAATCCGAGGCTCCTTATTCCCCGGTCCGGATTTCGGTCGTTATCCCTCTCGCCCTGATCTTTCCCTAGATCTGGCTACCGTATCAGGGCCATCAGATCCAAGAGAAGATTCGGGCGGCAGGGTAACCACCCCCCCCCCCCCCCCGACACTCTCAGGGTCAAAATTTTGCAAGAGAGAGACGTCCGCCGAAGCAGACACCCCTGATGGCCAATGGACCACCCTTGCTGTGATCAAACCCACTGAGGAGAGATGGGTATTTATAGCCTCCCCCATAGACAGGCCATTATGACATTGGGAAAGCCAATCGACGGAAGCCCATGCGCAATGCATTTATTAGGTGGCGCCATTAATGTCCCTAGGAAATTGGAACATTGCACAGATCCCGAAGCGCCCTCAATGCTCCGCAAAGACGGCGGGCCGCCCCGCTCAAACCTTCTAAGGCACAACGGCTCGCCATCGCCCTTGCCGACCCATAAACCCTCGCCAGCTCGAGGTTCGGTCTAGCACCAGGGTAATCTTCTCAGGAAGATACAACGGCTCGCCATCGCCCTTGCCGACCCATAATCCCTCGCCAGCTCGAGGTTCGGTCTAGCACCAGGGTAATCTTCTCAGGAAGATACAACGGCTCGCTATCGCCCTTGTCGACCATAATCCCTCGTTAGCTCGAGGTTCGGTCTAGCACCAGGGTAATCTTCTCAGGAAGGCTCAACGGCTCGCCATCGCCCTTGCCGACCCATAATCCCTCGCCAGCTCGAGGTTCGGTCTAGCACCAGGGTAATCTTCTCAGGAAGATACAACGGCTCGCCATCGCCCTTGCCGACCCATAATCCCTCGCCAGCTCGAGGTTCGGTCTAGCACCAGGGTAATCTTCTCAGGAAGGCTCAACGGCTCGCCATCGCCCTTGCCGACCCATAATCCCTCGCCAGCTCGAGGTTCGGTCTAGCACCAGGGTAATCTTCTCAGGAAGACTTAACGGTTCGCCATCGCCCTTGCCGACCCATAATTCCTCGCCAGATCGAGGTTCGGTCTAGCACCGGGGTAATCTTCTCAGGAAGGCTCAACGGCTCGCCATCACCCTTGTCGACCCATAATTCCTCGCCAGCTTGAGGTTCGGTCTAGCACCAGAGTAATCTTCTCGTGAAGGCCCAGCGATTCGCCATCCCATTTCCTCGACCATAAACACATCTCCACGGCTAGCTCCCGCACCCCCGCAGGAGTGGGGGGCTTGTGTGGTTGGGTCAAAATGGCCTGGGGCCCACCCAAGGCCCAGGACGGCTCTCGCTCAAAAATGAGAAAAACAACAATCTGGCTCGGCTTCGAACCACTACAGGGTCGGCGCCGAGCCGCAAATTCACCCCCACAGAACTGGTCTCCTCGTATCCGACGAGCCTCAATGGCCCTCGGCCTCCGACCTGTGACAGCCCCATGGGCCGTCCCCCCAGCCTGGCGAGGAATGAGGATGACCTGGCACAGCCTAGGCTATCCAATTCTCCCAGAGGCACAGGAGCCCCATGATCAGCCATGTCAGCTCCAAATACCACCTAGGACTTTGCCACGTCAGCCCTATACCACTCTGGGCACTGCCACGTCCGCCCTAAACCCCTTGGGCCCCCTGCCACATCAGGCCCATGGGCTTTCGGGTTTAGACCCGGCCCTCAAGCGGATCCAAACCAGGTTGAAATTCCCTATAAATACCAGACCCTCACCCACCTTTTCAGGTAATCAATCTTTGCCACCCAAATTTCCCTAGTTATTACTACTCTCTCACAGAGACTGACTAGATCGTCGGAGGGTCCGCCACCGGGATAAACCCCGGTATTTCAGGACCGTCTGCAGGTACTCGAGGCGAGGCAATCCGAGCCGATCCTCAAGCGCCGAAGCGAGCCTCCCGCTCGTCGTCCCGTGCCGCACTCTTCCCTCATTACAAATTGAGTCCGAACTCACACCTGGTGCATCCACACCGCGACCAAAAACAAACCGCATCATCTACCTTTAAGCTCAACTATCGCCTTCTTGATCATTAACTTGAAGTTACCTGAAATACATATAGTTTGTTAGAAACACTGCATAGAGTTTTTTTTAACTTCAGCATCACTTTTAGATGCTTATAATAGTTATGTTATATAGGTTTTACAGAGCTTACTCTAATTCCATAACCACTATAAGTTAATATACATTCGGAATAAAGTATAACTATATGGGTCTTTAAAAAAAATAAAAAAAATAAAAAACTTCCATGATTCCATCCATCATGTGCTCATTCAAAAGCCTGTCTCTCTCCCTCACATGCCCCGCACATCCCGTCTCCCACCATTGACTAAAACCCTCAACATCCATCTCACCGACTACACTCATTAAACTAATCACACAACAGCCAAAAAAATGCATATAAGCGAGAGAAAAAAAACTCTACACTCCTAGCAAACTTACACAACACCCTACAATGTTAAGGGCAGTATTCCTAACCCTGGCCGTGATCCTCACCGCGGTGGGCCCCACCACCCTATCGGCGGCGCCGGCACCCTCCCTCCCGCCCTACACCAACCACACAGTCGGCGGGCCCACTGGCTGGTCATTCAACTCCAAGAAGAACTCCTCCGCCATCAACTACTCCTCCTGGGCCAAATCCCAGACATCCTTCTACCTCGGCGATTATCTCAGTAAATAAATAAATCCCCTCCATCTTTCTCCTAATTACATTCCGCCCCCTCCCAAAAAAAACTAAAATGCTAACATTATTTTTTATTATTGACTTTGTTCCAGTTTTCACAGCGAAATCGAACCTGACGTCAGTGGTGCAAACAACAAACTCAACAACTTACCAGAACTGCGACGCCGGTGACGACAGCACCGCCTCGATCTACAGCGGCAACGGCGGAGATGGAGAGATTGAGGTTCCACTGACGGCGGAGGGGGAGAACTATTTCTTCTCCGGCGACGGGGACGGGATCGAGTGCGCGAAGGGGATGAAGTTCGCGATCAAGGTGGGGAAGGGGAGGGGGCTGCCGGCGGCGCTGAACCAGCCGCCGCCGCCGCCGCAGTCGGATGTGCAGGTCCCGCCGCCGCCGGATACGGTGGTGGGCGGCAATGTTGGGGGGAGCCCGCAGGGCGAGTCGTTTTATACCGGCGGGGTTGGCGGTGGGGCCCACAGATGGGTTGGGTTTTTGGTTGTTTTATTGGGTTTGGTGCTTGCTTCGGAGATCTTGTAGTTTGGTTTGGTTTGGTTTGGCCAAAGAAAATGAATTGATTTTGGTGCAGTAGATTATATATTAATCAGATTGATTGTTAGTATTATTTGCAATGCATGTAATTTTTGTTTCCTATCGAAATGCTTCATTTATTTTTGTCAATGCATATATCGATCAATTATAAAAATTACTTGAGAAATAGTATGATATATGTCTCCTTCCTTGATGGTATTTGAGATCTGCAAGTCCTGAAACCAAATTACAAGTTTTAGTATATGCTATTCTGATCAGCTGCAAAAAAAATTGGGACAAATGAAGCCTACCATGAGCTTACTAGAGAACAGTATAATTTTGTTTTTTGATAACAGGGATAGAGTCCTGAGACTCCAGCCAAAACTATATAACCAAAAACAGAGGTCTTTACAGAGTCAGAATTAGAGACCGGTATAATTTTGTTTATTTTCATACTTATTTGAATTGTTCATATTGACCATAAACTTGTATGGAATTCCATGTTATTGTTAGAAAAATTGTTTCGAATCTTTAATTTTCTATAACCCAAGATAACAAATTAAAATAAATAAGAACAAAGTTACCGGCCTACGGGGAAGTCGCGCGGAGCGCACTGCCCTAAGAGTTGATCCGCGGTCTTATGTGCAGACTTTTCGCAGATGCTCCTAGTGGTAAAACCCCCGGTATCACCGGCGTCTCGCTGTCGCACACAACGTCGAGAGATTGACCCCAACTTAACCTTGCCCAGAACGGAAGAAGGAAAGAAGTGATGGAGAGAAGAGTTATGTGGGAAAACAATTTTCAGTTATTTTAAGGGAAGAAAAGATTAGAGTATATATGGGCTGATCCCACTTACAACGCACATCTCCCAACCGATGTGGGACTAAAAGCAAGGAAAGGAGGAGCTTGGTTTTGACCAAAAAGCCAACAATCCCCCCCAAAACCAAGATCCGAAAAACAGAGATAACAAAAGAATAATGATGGAGAAGTTCTGGGCAAGAGTATACTATGCATAAATGAGATGGACTACAGCCTTGAATCTCACGTAGTGACTATTGTCTTTGTCTGAAGAAGTGCTTGATGGACTATGCCTTGAATCAGACTTCTTGACTCAGATTCAGAAAATAGCACACATAGTACGCTAGAGGTTCTTGGGTCTATCGGGTGGCGCTTTTGAATGGCCATGCGCTCTTTTTCCAAATTTATGAGAGTTGTCTGGGATCGCCCTGTCCCATAGTCGCGGCCTTCACAACCTCTCATATAGGTAGGTCCTCAAAGGGTTGGTGATCGGAGTCAACCCTACATAATAATGTTTGGACTTATTAAGAGTTTAGAACTCATCCTAACCAGATCACACAGGAACACTGTCACCATAGGGATGAGATATCATTGTACAACCTCGTACAGCCACCTGGGCATTAATTTATGAGAATTTAATCTCTGAATTAGTGTTCCATAAAAGTCACCGAAGTCCAGCTTGTTTCTACCCATTGAACCGGCTTCTTGGGATCTCCAGTCAGACTCGGTTGGGTTGCCACTGCTGGTGACTTACTTATGGGCTTAACCCCATCCCCCTCGATGATTCTAGGATCAACGTCCTAGACAGACCCTTTGTCAAGTGGTCTGCAAGGTTCTTTTCTGATTTTATATAGTCAAGAACCACATATTTGCCTAATAGGCTCTTGATTGACTTGAAGCGCAGCTGCAGGTGCCTATTCATCTTAGTATTCACAGAATCATGCTTTAGTAGTTCTATAACAGATTTATTATCACAGTTTATGGAAATAGCAGGAACAGGAATATTAGTAACAGGTATATGCATAATCAAATTTCTAAGCCATTCAGCTTCTGTACAAGTAGTGTCCAAAGCTATCATTTCAGAATCCATAGTACTTCTAGCTATGATGGTTTATTTACATGAACCCCATGAGATTGCAGCACCTCCTAAGGTAAAGACATATCCAGTTGTGGATTTCACATCATATGAGTCAGTTACCCAGTTTGCATCTGAGTAACCTTCTATGATATCAGAGTGTCTAGAACAATATAGTTTGTAATCTATAGTACCCTTAAGATATCTAAATACTCCTCCTATTGCTGACCAATGTGATCGGTTTGGGTTACTAGTATATCTACTAAGTCTCCCAACAGCAACTGCAATATCAGGTCTAGTTCTATTTGTTATATACATAAGAGAACCTATCATTTGAGAGTATCTATGTTGTTCTACAGGTGAACCTTCATTCTTCTTGAGAATGATACTACTGTCAAAATGAGTACGAGCAGGTGTCATATCAAATTACTCAACTTTTCTTAGCATTTTCTCAATAGAATGTACTAAGGAGAGAGTATAACCCTCCTTAGAATTGGATACTTACATTCCTAGAATCAGGTTGAGGATTCACTATTACACATTCAAGAAAACCTCAATAGGACCCTGTTGTTGATGATTTTGATGTGAATGATGACCTAACAGAAGAGAAGTTACCGAAGCTGACTGACCAAGCCATTGGTGCTTAACAAGGAATAGCATGTGCTTGAAAATGGCAAGGAGACACTATCCTAAATTCTTCAATCTCCTAGAGATAAGATAGTCATCTCCAAGAAGTGTTTGCCACTCCCTATAGATACTTTATGAGTGGAAACTAAAATTGACTAGGGGCTATTAGGCTCCGCTGCAAAATGCAACTGCATTGTGTGCAAATCACTGCTACCAAAATCTATTGCTAGTGCAAGACTGCAAGTATGAATTGAAGGGGAAAATATAAAGTATAAGTTCATATAATTTAAAATTTCGAAGTACAAGTTTTATGGACCAGATATGTTATTATGATTATATAGCTCAAAATTATATGTTGGATGTCATTGGGTTAAATTTATGTAAAAATGTAAATTAGTGTTCGATATAATATCACGGGTGCGTCTCCATATCCTTTTTGCAAATGTGCACTGTCCTGAAACCGTATCTTGTCCCAGACTCCCATACAATATCTGTATCAATGCTTCCTACATAGATTTCAAACAAAAGAGAACATCCGAGCCTATCCCATCAATCGCTTTTGCATTAATTAGGTGTCCAATGCAAGAATTTCAATGTACCACATCATAATTCAATTATCATGCCAACCTCCTAAAGGTAGACTAACTAGGGAAATCTTTGATGGGCTTATTTTCTGTTTTGGACACAAGAAAAGTACATTTACAACTCACTACCCTGTAATCCTCTGTCCCCTCTAAGGAACTTCAATAGAATGGTGATGTAAAAAGCCTCACCATGTGCATGTGCTGACTACTACAACTCAAAGTTGCCACGACAAGAAGTTATATCCCATATTAATAAAAAACTGACGTAATGTCAAGAGATGTGCAACACAAATATTGCAAAACAATTCCATAATTCATGACCCTATGCAATTCGAGACATGTAATTTACTAGTACAGTGCTCTCTTGCATCACTGGACCCTAAAACTGGCAGTTGGGTGTTGAAATAGTCGTGACAACTAATTGATGACTTCAACTTATGAAATCGATTATTAATATCCGATTAATTTTACTAAATTACTTTAAGCAAACCGACAATGGATCCACAAAAAGCTGGAAATATGAATTAGACGATAAATGATACTTGTGATCAAGTTTTCATACTTGAAATTCTCATCAAAGTATCAATAAAAAAAAAAATCCACGAAGAATTTTTGAATAACTCGTCTACTTCGAGGATTTTTTCGCACTTGAACTTATTCTATTTGATTGTGTGGACCTCGTGGAATCTTGTTGAGAACTTTTCAATCAATTTTTTATTATAACTTTCTGCAGATCTTGATTTCCCCTGGTGTGGCTATTTGATCAAATCTCTCATTCAAAACTGGTGTGGGATGAGGGTACAAGAACAGTATAACAAATAAGTGAAAAATAAAATCACTCATAAGATCTCATGAATCAGAATCATGACTACAATGTTGGATAGGCTTAGCATGCTGCAGTTGCTTCCTATCACTCATTTCAGCCAAAATAAAGCAGTTGCTTAGAAAACAATAGATGTTTTAGAGATTGGAGAAGGTCCATATTGCATATAAAAGCAGTAAGAAAACTAACTAGTATAAGACGCGAGTGTTTGAAAAATGTACATTATATATCCAGAAAATGTTGCAATAGTGTCAACATAGAAGATGCTTTTATAAAATCTAGAACATGTATCAGAAGTGGCAGTCAGACATGCATTTTAGGAGTGCCCACAAATGTAGGTGTTTGACAAGGGTATTACTCTACATATAAGTCTTCAGTCTACAAAGAAATCTGTAGTTATGAAAATAGAAGTCTCTAAATGATGTTATATTTCAGTGAAGTTTATGAGAAGAAAACTTGCAGATGCAGGACACTTGGATGTCATACAGATTGATGCCTTAAATAGTAACTAATGTACGGGAGTTTATTGATGCTATAATGAATTTAGTAGGTCATATTCTCAAGACATCTAAGTATGACTGTGCTTCTGGTATGGGTAGGTCGACATGGTATGCAGATCATATGGTGCAATTCCTACACTAACTAAAAGTAGTCAGGGAAAAATAGACAAACCTACAAAACACTGAATGTTCAAGAAAACTGCATTTTGCCTTGAAATTTTCTGTTTTGGTGAAAATTATCATTCATGCTGTTCTCATGCTACTGATGAGCGAATATGTCGTAACTATCATGCCCTAAGTTTTACCAATGACAAAACTCAATTACTGGCTAGTATATTCCAAACACTTGGATTGGATTCTCATGGCACTGTGATTACTAATTGGAATATTCCAATCAGTAATACCAAACACAGAGATTGGAATGTGATGCCACATCTCATTTATTGATAAATACATCCTTAACGTATAAATTGAATTGTCAAGAAAGTTGCAGAAACTAAGAGTATTACTATTATGCCTATTCTGAAAAATAAATTGCAAAGGTGTTACAAAAGATTAAGCTGTTTTCTTTTAGAAAAAATATATTCATATTCTTATTTAACTTATTTGAATAAAATATATGTAGGTATCCTCATAAATGTGTGTGGCATCATTCACCATTCCAAACGGCTTGCTTATTAGCACCAGTTTTTAGGACTACACCATGAGCTAATGTTGCTAACTTAACATCTGTGGTAGCGGTTAGATTAGATCTGTTGTTGTCAAAGTATCAAATTGATCATCATGCTATTATCACACAACATAGTGATACCCATTTCAAATGGAAAAGACTTGATAACATCGCAACTCAGGGATCGTTACTGACATTGAATCGAGAAACCAAAAACAAGCAAAACTAATGATCATCCGAGCCATTTCGCAATCAAATTAAAAACCCTAAAAATGAAATTAAAACTATTTCCCAATCGATTCACATGCAGTAAGATAGAAAGATCTTAGATGGATCGAAACCCTATAAAATTGATCGAAAAGGAATTGGAGAAGAAGACTTACGGATTTTTTTTGTTCAGCTAGTGTTTTGGTCCGGTACGAATTTGGAAGAGGAAGGGCAGATTTTGGAGGATTGGGACTTTGGGAGAGAGAGAGAGTCTTGGGGGTTTGCGAATTGGGGATTAGGGTTCGGGACAGGATTCGAGCCATAGGTAAAAAGATTTGAGTAATGCAATCTTTTTATAATCTAAATTCAGAATCAACTCTTAGATTGTTAGAAAAATTGTTTCGAATCTTTAATTTTCTATAACCCAAGATAACAAATTAAAATAAATAAGAACAAAGTTACCGGCCTACGGGGAAGTCGCGCGGAGCGCACTGCCCTAAGAGTTGATCCGCGGTCTTATGTGCAGACTTTTCGCAGATGCTCCTAGTGGTAAAACCCCCGGTATCACCGGCGTCTCGCTGTCGCACACAACGTCGAGAGATTGACCCCAACTTAACCTTGCCCAGAACGGAAGAAGGAAAGAAGTGAAGGAGAGAAGAGTTATGTGGGAAAACAATTTTCAGTTATTTTAAGGGAAGAAAAGATTAGAGTATATATGGGCTGATCCCACTTACAACGCACATCTCCCAACCGATGTGGGACTAAAAGCAAGGAAAGGAGGAGCTTGGTTTTGACCAAAAAGCCAACAGTTATCACCTAATGCCCTTAGTCCATATTCACAACATTGATCTTTGATAATGGACAAACCGGTCCCTTCGAATATTTGATAATGGTTGAGGGGCCGAGAGTTCAGTAGTGAATATGGAACTAAAAGGCGGTACATTCTGATGTAGTGAATAGCTCCCTCAATTTTCCCTCCTTGAGAACCCTCACCACCTCCTCGTCACAACATTGTGAATCATATGTAAATTTATAAATTGATCACTATGTAAATTTACAAACCTTTGGAGGCTCACTACAAGTCGTTGGTGGCGACGGTAAGCTCATCTATACATAAATAATTGAATATCATGCTAAGATAGTCACCAACAACACTCAGGAGCTTTCAAAGTAACACACCAAAGTGGAATTAGTTAGTTTTGAATACCGGAGTAAGAGCCGGGTTTCTACTGTGCTCAATCATCTGAGCATTTTGCCATAAGTAATATATATACCTTTTGCTCTAGGATCCTGATATATATTTGAACCCAGCATTCATTAGTATGAACAAAAGTGAAGAAGTAAGAAAACTGTGATTTTCATCAGTACCTGTTTCTCTGGACAACTAACAAATTTAGTTTCCTGAATCATGAGAAAGCTCAAAAAATCAGTATGTATGTTCAGAAAACTAAGAGTTATATACCAAAGACAAAAATCTGTAATACAAAGATCCATAATATTCATTTAGCAAGAGAAACTGTATTTTAGCATTGTTCACTACTTGGGAAAACTTTTTGATCGTTTATTTTCAGTTAAGCAGATAGATAGTCAATCCAGATATCGATCACCTTTTCTCTCAATGCCATAGCAAATATGGCCTTAATATTGTTGGAATACCTCCTAGAATAAGGTTTTATTTTCTTCTTACAAGATATCAAAAACATGCCAAGAGATGAGGCTGAATAACGTTAATTCCCTTTAATACATTATGGTGTAAAAGGATCAAACACCCAACTTATGCATTTCCTCGGTGTTGTAATGATCCGGCCAAGTCTGCCATAACATAGACCAAGTACAAGCAGTCTTTTTTCACTCAGACCATATTATAGTATTAATGAATTGTCATAAGTATATCTATCTATCCAACATAGCTCACTTGCTTGCTCATAGTTTTAGAGTACATTGTAATATGTTTCTTAGTTATTGGGAATGTGATGAATGTTTCGTTAGAGAGAGGATCTTGTCGAGTGTTTGACACGATCAATACAAACTACCAACCAAATACTAGATCACACCAATTACACAAAGCACACAAGAATTATCCATGTTGGGGCTTTCGCCTTAATCCTGGGAGGAAGAATCGAGATGTTATTCAACTATAGAAGATACAAGAATCGAGATGCATACTCACGAATCCACACCTGTGTGATTTAAACTCTTTACACTTTTTTTATCTCCGCTTTGTAAACAACTCGTTTCTATGGTTTCTTCTGCTAATTGAATCTACCTTCAACTGTTTTTTTCTTCAATTGTATGTGTTAGGATTTTGGTCTCAAATACACTTAGGTACGGGATACTTGAAGTTGGAGAAGAAGAGGAGAAGACGATGCTATGCAAGTAGAAGATGTGCAGTCTGGAGAGTTATGTTCGACCGACCTTGACTGTAGGGGGTTCTTCGAGTGTACAGGGTCCAACAGAGACCGAGACAGTCGACTGTGCGGTCGACCGGTCTAGAGTGTAACGCCCCGAATTTCTAATATAGTATCTTAGAAAATACGTGGCACAATTTCCAGCATCAACTTCAATGTAATATTAAACACAACCAAATACCAATAAAATTTTTCAACTTTCATTACAATAATCGTTTACATAGCACAGCGGAATACAATACATCTTAAATCACAATTCTCTTTTCTTTACAACAATTTACAATTACATAAGTCACTATATAAATGGAACTCAAGCATCCAAATCCGAGCCTTAAGAAATCACCTGTAAAATATGAGGCTAGAGATAACCCTAACCCCCAAAACTAAAGGGGTTAGCCATAAAGGTGTGAGTGACATAAAAAAAAAAACATAAATAAACATTAAGCATGGACTCATAAATAATATGTAATAAACAAGAATACATAAATTATGACGTAGGAAGGAAACATTAAAATATCAAGTGAAACAAAACTGAGTGTCAAGTGTAGAAAACAGGAAAACACATGCGAAAAACCAAGTCAGGAAAACACAAGTCTATATGCGGACTCTCTAATGCGTACTTGTCGAAGTCTATGCATCCCACTCTACATAGGTCCGGTGCAAGCTCTTAACGTCTCCACATTATAGGGCTCAATCCCCGCTATGCAACTAATCCTATCACGATGACTACTACGAGATAAAGATAAACTGTGAGTATTAGCCCATGCCCCGATAATTCCGAAGGTCAATCTCTATCCACAGATAATTCTGGAGACTATTTCACTCACACCTAGGAATCTTCGAGAATACCCCACACCGCAAGCAATGACACCTCATCACACGAATACCACATGTGCGTCGCCTCGACCCCGATAATTCCGGAGATCAATCCCACACCACAGGTAATTCTGGAGACTATTTCACTCACACCTGAATAATTCCGGGGATTATCTCACACCGCAAGCCATGCTGAGGTCCATAACTCATGTTCCCGTTCATCATATCACCACTAGTGTCTGTCCTTATCATTTAGGTTATTTAATTACTTAACGAATCTCCTAGAGTTGGTACACCCTACCGGGCTTAACTCGACAACTGATCAACTAAAATGCCTCAACAGGCCCAAACATAAATAACTCAACTGCCGGTATACTAGGGTCACACACACCCTCTAGAGACTCACACTCAAATGTCCAAACCAACTTTCCAACATAAACTGCTCAACTTAACATCTTGAAAACATATGTTCAATAGAAGGTAAAGTATAAAATAATAAGTTATAGATTACAGCATTTAGAGAATAAATCATTTGAAAGAACATTGAAAAATATAAAGGTACATCAGTATCAGTCGACTAATAACAAGCGTAAGTCGACTGTCCAGAAAGAGAATTCTATGGTTTTAAGAAAATAATCTAAGTCTTATAAGTCGACTTGTAAAGGTCATAGGTCGACTGTTCAGAGAGAAAATCTAATAATCTTTAAGAAAATATTCTAAGTATAGCAGTCGACTAAAAAAGGTCACAGGTCGACTGTCCAGAGAGAAAAATTACAATAACTTTGAAAAATAATTCTAAGTGTACCAGTCGACTGTAAAAGGTATAGGTCGACTGTCCAGAAGGAAATTTCAAGAAAACTAAAGAATATAGCAGCCGGGTCATATCAGTGGACTGAAAATTCATACTAGTCGACTGTCGACCTACAGACTGTATATTTTTGGTTATACACAATTCAACCGATATGTAGTTTACTTTATGAAAACGATTTCTTCAAAAAGCATATTTCTTATATGTTCAAATATAACTGGTAGGATGTATAATAGTCCACGAAACTAAATCAAACTACTTGAATTTATAAAAATAGAGATTTTGTTGATTTTCTTCAATCAAACATGAAATTGCGCATATCATCAAAATAGAGTTTTCTAAAAATCAATTACTCATTGAAATTTCTTCGTATTCAGATCCAAAACATATAAATATCAAAATCTCAAAAGAATCCCCAATTTGGGTATATTCCTCAACTCGACTAAATTCTCAAATTTTGATTCTCAAGATTTGATCTCTTGATTCATAACTTTCCATTCATATTCCTCAAAACTGAATTACTACTACAACTTACAACCATAATTAATTGATAACATCACCATGTCCAATTTGTATTCAACCAAATACTCAAAATCATAAAAGGTCTCACTTTTATTAGATTCATGCATAAAATTCACCATATTCATTCAATCCAACATTAACCCAAAAGAGAACGACTGCCCACATACAATCCTATTTACAAACAACTAGGGTTTCACAAGATCCAATTTTTCATCTAATTCATAATGTGCATATTCATATTCAAACCCTAAACATGCTTTCTAGCAATAAGATTCAACATCCAAGATCTATTAAACATTCATAGATCAAACAACCAAATTGTACCAAATCACATACATAAACAAATCAACAAAACAATTACATGCAAAATACACAAAGCAAAACAAACATGTCACTCACCTCGAATGAAGAAATCCCTTAAGAAAACTTCTCTTTTGCAAAATCCAAGATCCTCTTCTTAATTCCTCCAGAAAAAATAATAAAACTTTATATTGTGCAGCAAATGACGGCCGCATTTCTTTTAAATAGGCTGGAAATAGAGGATTTAGGGTTTTTAGACACATTTACAAAATAACCCCTTTAAAATATAACTTTACATAAATAGATTCCTATACTTGGAAACTTGATAAAATCGATTAAATTGAGATTTAAAAGCAAAATAACCTCCGTATTTCCAGTCGGCACTATTTTAAAAGTCCAAAAAATAGTTTTGCACTTTCACCCCTTGTTACCGCTAAATCTGGTGTGGGGGTAAACAGATAGAATTTGTGAGTTCTTGGAAAACCTGAATAGCAAACTTAACCTGTTCCGCCGGAGCTTGACTGTTGACTCCCGCCGTTCATCTGCAAAAAGTGCGAGACACCGGGGTTGATCCCGGCGACGCACCCTCCGACGCTCAAGTCAGTAATCAGGGATGATTAAGAAAGAGCGTAAATTGGCAAAATACTGATTACCTCTTAATGGAGATGGATGTGGGGTATTTATAGGCGTCTCAGGGATCAGATTAGGCATGTAATTCCTGTGTATAGATAAGGAATGTAATCCCTAATTCCCAGTGAAAAGATAGATGTGAATCATGGCCGTTGATTAAGATTTAATCAGGGACCTTGATTTTATCTTGCTGGACCGGGTGTGCAGCGGGTTGGAACCCGTACCCAGTTGATGTGGATCCGTTTATGGGTTATTGGGCTTTGAATAAAGACCCAGTTCCCATTTCAGACCCGTCAGTAGGTGAAATTACCGTTTTACCCATGAGCTTTAAGATTCGTCTCCGATGTGAACGGTCCCGATTTAATCCTATTTTTAGCCATATCACCCCTCAAAATGACAATTTTGCAAAAAGATCCTTCTTTTCTTAATATTTGCAAATAGATCCAATAAATATCAGAAAAATCTAGAAAAATTACAAATAAATCCCAAATAATAAATAATGATTTTCCCTAAAATAATTTTGGCTTTTGAACTTCTCAAGAAAATATTTGCACGTGTTTCGCATGTGTAAAAAGATAAATTTTCTGAAAATATTTATTAAATCCCCAAAAATCATTTTAATTCATTTATAAACCTTTAAAAATAATATTCAAAAATACAGGATACTACATAGAGTCCAGGAGTTGGCTTTACACGTTGCGGTCGACCAACCTGGGGGTGCGTTCGACCGACATCGGCGCTATGTTATTTTGGCTGACGGGTTTCAGGCCCAATAAGTTGGATTTGTGTTTATCTTTTAGGGTTTACTGGAAGGCTATATATATGGCTGTGGACTCTGGGGTTTTGTACAACTCATATCAAGGGTGAGCCGTTATCATTGTTCAACTTCAATAGGAGATTGTGCTGAGTGTTTCAAAGGTGAGGGAAAGAGATTTAGAGTTGTAAAATCTTTGTATTTCTTGTGGAATAAGAATTATTGGTTATCTGTATATATTGATTGTGTTCTTGTGAGATCTTGCATGTATCATGGTGGCTTGTTCTTGGTTCATCAAAGTCTTGGCAGTTTCTATTGCTTGTGGTGTACTTCTGCTATTAGCACTACGAGTTGTGATAGATTCTTCAACAAGTGGTATCAGAGTACTAGGTTCGAGATGGCTAATAGCAAGTCGAAGATCGAGAAGTTTGATGGGAGTGACTTCGCGATATAGAAGATTCAGATGATAGCGTATTTTCGTCAGAAAGATCTTGATGGTCCGTTGTTTGATGAGAAGTCGAAAGGTGAAGACAAGAATGTGAAGGTAGGTCTTAGCAGAGTGGAATCGTTTGGATAAGAAGGCGCTAGGGCAGATTCAGTTGGGACTGAGTAGGAAGGCGTTATTTCATATCTCGAAGGCAAAGACCATAAAGGAGGTTATGGAGATTCTCATGAATATGTATGAGAAACCGTCGGCATCTAATCAAATTCTTCATCTGAAGAAATTGGTTAATATAAAGTTGAAGGAAGGGCTATTCCGAAATGGGAGACGCTTTAATTGCACTTTTGTATTTTTTAACTTATAGAGTGTTGTTACATCAGATGGTTGGAAAGGTTGTAACGATATTTCAATGATGGGCATAACTTGTAAATGGATCGATAATGACTGGCTCATTCAAAAGAGAACCATATCATTTGCCCCTATGTCGTACCTCCATAGTTGTTCAGTTATCAAAACACACGTATTTTAGAAGTATGTGATATATTTCAAATTCGAGATAATTTTTTTTGGGATTAGTTTTGATAATCTCTCCAACAACACTAGTGCGATTACCACATTAGTTCAACATTTAGCTCCACCATGTCTTCAAACTTTTCATGTTAGGTGTGCATATCATATTCTTAACTTATGTGTACAAGATGCATTGAAAGTAATCAATCCATATGTTAATGTAATTAGAAAGTGTGTACATTTCATCGCTTTGAGTGCTACTATGCTTCAACAATTCAAAGAATGATGTAATTTTAAGGGAGTACATTTTAGAAAATTTTCTAGAGATGTTGAACACCTATGGAAATCTACTTTCGATCGATTGAATTTTGTTATTTAATACAAAGCGGTTATAAATAATTTCTGTATTACAAAAAACATGAAAAATTTTCAAATGACTCTTGATTCGTGGAATTTTGCTGAAAGTTTGTTTAAAAAAATTTGAACATTTTAATACTACAATTGTGAAAATTTCAAAATCTTATGATTCCACTTCTACTGGTATTATTATTTTAATAATTACCATGATGCAAACTTTTCAAGAAATGAATTCAGATCCTTAAATTGGCCATATTGTTATTCCTGATTATGATAATTTTTTGAAGTATTTTAATCTTCCTCCTATGTTGTATTGTATTGCTACTGTAATGGATTCTCATATCAAATTTGAGGGTACGAAGAGTTTGATTGAAATATTTTTTTTCTTTACTTGGAGAATAATCTCAATATGAATGTAATGATTATTTAGCTAGATTTGAGTTGACATTGAATAATTTTTATAATTTTTATAATAGAACTTATGTATCTAGTGGTACCATACGACAAACTAGTGTATCAACTTATTTTTCTTTTTTTAGAGGTAAGAGTAAGAGCACATTAGAAGATGCCCTGCAAATTTGTTTGCTCGTATTCAGTCTAAAAAATATAGGATTGATGCACCTAATGAATTAAACTGGTATAATTCACAAGATAGTGAGAGTTCTAATGCTAGGATTGAGGTGTTACCGTGTTACAAGGGTGGAAAGAGTATGAAACTCTATTTCCAATTCTTTCACACATGGCTAGAGATCTACTAACCCCTTATGTGTCTACAGTTGCATCAGAAAGTATTTTTTCTTCAAGTGACAGGAAATTGATCGATTACAGATATCGCTTGAAGCTGGATTCATTAGAGATACTCATATGCACTGAAGATTTGATGAAAGTGGAGGACATGACTCAAGAAAAAGCAGTGGACACTTCAACAAGTGGAAGTAACTCTCCTGAAGATCACGTCGAAACTGCGTAGGGAATTTAAGGCGATGAGATCCTAGATTTAGATAAGTTGAAGTGCACGACAGTAGTCGAATGCACTCTCTTCAATTTAACTCTAGGTTGTCTTGAACTCTATATTATCCCCTTAAGTAATTGTGTAATTCTGTAACTTTATGTATTTTTTAGTTTTTATTACATATATTTGTTTAATAATTTGATTGTTGTGTGTGTGTGTGTGTGTGTGTGTGTGTGTGTGTGTGTGTGTGTGTGTGTGTGTGTGTGTGTGTATATATATATATATATATATATATATATATATATATATATATTATAAAATAATAATAATAATAAATGGGGCAGCCCGGATCGGATCGGCCCAGGTCGAGTTAGACCCGAGTGGGTTCGCGGGTCAGTTCTGTTGCTTCTGTGCAAATCCAACCCAGCCTGGGGTCCGCCTCCACCCGGGTAAACCCGCCCAGGTCCGTCCCTAACCTAGGGCAGGCATGGCAACGACCCAGGGTCCAAGATCGAAGAGGGTATAGAAGGATTTAAAAGGACACAAAAATCACAAAATTTAGGCCTTAAAGGGGACAAAAATTACAAAATTTAGGGCTTAGAGGAGCACAAAAATCACAAAATTCATTACTCTAACCAATTAAAATATAAACCTAGGAATTCTAAATGTCCCCTAACTTATGTTTCATAAACGTCTCCTAATAATAATACAATTTTCATAAATAAAAACGAGCTCTTATATGAAAGACAACAACTTTATAATTATTTGATTAATAGAATTATTTTTTTTAATAATCAAATAAATGTCTTTCAGAAATCAAAAGAATAATTTTGATTAAAGAGAAGACCAATTAATTATAGTGAAATTGTTAATTGATTTGAATGCATAGTTTTTTGTTGAGGATTTTCTAAGTGCAAGTCTTTATATTCACTATCCAGGTTATATTGTTCTATACTTATATACTTTATTAATTTTATTTAAATTTTTGGGTATTCATTTTGTGGTCTTCTTGTTTTATCATATTTTATCAATATTTAAAAAATGCATGTTTGTCTATAAAGTTTACAATTTTATTTTTTGTCCAAGCCATAAATACATCAGGACCAGTCCTGAACCCGCCGAATTTTGGCCCGACCCATTCGCTTTGACCGAATGCCATCCCTACCTAGGGAGGCTAACCAAAGTGCGTAACTTACGGCGAGGAAGGCAAGGCTCTTAGATGAATATTTATATTATGTTTTTCATTTTCCTACAGTAGGCTGTAAATATTTGGTTTGTGTATTGTTTTCATCCTAGCCATATATATATATTATATATATAATTAAAATATATAATTAACTAAAACAAGTTTTTTTATTGAAAAATAAATTGTGCCCAAGTATTGGGAAACTTTATTCTAAAGCAAGGGAATTCAATCTCTACTATAATGGGAGAAGGTCTTAGTATAATTTGTCCATATCCCAATCCGTGCAACGCACGTTTAATTAAACTCTACAATATAAACTAATGAAATACGTACAGTATACGTTCAAATTTATTATCCCCTCTCTATCTCTCAAAAAAACCAAAAACCCTACTCTCTTCATCTCATTCTCTCTCTGCACCTGCTCCGTAGGAAAATGATCATGAACAGTGAATGCCAGTCTATTATTTTACGTGTTCTATACGTACTTCTCTCATTATAATATAGATAAATAGAATATAAAAAAATATTATTAAGAGACCTTGCACGTGTATTTACTAGTGGGCTTTAATTGAAATGGCATGCTTGGGTTCAACCACTACAAAACTGTTGAAAAGATAAAGGTGCACAATAAACAAAAGTGAATGGAGTGAGACAAATCAAGGTAATTAGACTTCTGAAAAATGTGAACCATTAGGGTAATTTCTGCTGGTCCATCCTTTTCCAGAATATAACACAACAACCAAAAGATTAGTTTAATTTCTATATCTATAACTATTATAATGGGAGAGATGGGATTGGAAACAAATAAATAATTTTTTATTCTTTTTTGTATGTGTGTCAACACGTGCAGCGCACGTGTTGGTAGTTTTTTTTGTCCTTTTCATTTCCCTCCACGTGCATCGCACGTGCATGATACTAGTAAATATTAAACCAACAAATATATATAGCTACTAAATTAGCTATTTATTGTTATAAACAACTAGTAATATACACGTGCGATACATGTATTGATTTTTTTTAAAAAATTAAAGTGAAACTCTGATTTACATGTGCGATGCATGTCTTAATAAATATGATTATACATTTTTAAATATAAATGTGAAGATTATAATGAAAGAGTTGGAGTTGCACGTAAGTAGGTAGATATACAACTCCAACTCTTCTCTTATAATAGTTATTATATATTATATTATAGATAGATAGATAGATAGATAGTAATTTACATGTGTGATGCACATTTAATATATTAAAAAAATAAAGTAAAAAATCTTACAGTAGTGACGACTCGATCCTGAAACCTGTTTCATATTAGTTATGCACGTGCAATGCACGAGTTGATAGATTAACAAATGACACTAAGGTCTTCTCCCATTATAGTATTAGAGATAATGTATGTAATGACAAAAAAAAACGTTGCTTTAAAAAATGATTAAGCATAAACTTAATTAGAAGGCAGAATAGATTTGCATCTGGTTCAAGATATGTTCAAAGTTGTCGGTAGGTTTGTCTATGGGGTGGTTGTGCATTCCTTCGTAAGTGGTTACCACAACCCCTTCATCCTTTGATAGTCGCTGAACTTGCTTCTTTACAATGCATCCTTGATGCGTGCACCTGTAGTAGCTCCTACAAAATCAATGAACACGACATCAATAATCAAAATCAATTAGGGCATACCAGAATCATCAATCAAATACACACTACTTATACTAACTAGTAATTTATACACATCTTAATAAATATAGTTTTTTAAAGTAAAATTTCAGACGTAGTTTGGGTTTGATAGATATGTACGTGCATATCTATCAAACCTAAGACCTCCTTTATAATAATTATGTACGTGTATTATACGCGATGAAAGATTTACTAATGACACTAAGGTCATCTCTCATTATACTATTATTACTAGTAATTTACACGTGCAATGCACGTCTTAGTAAATTTTTTTAAAATAAAAATAAAAGCTCTGACGTAGTGAGGACTCGAACTGAAACCTTTTTCATATTAGTTATGTATGTGCGTCACACGCGTTGATAGATTTACAAATGACACTAAGTCCTTCTCCCATTATAATATTAGAGATTAAAGATTAGAAATTATATATTATATTATAGATAGATGGATAAATAGATAATAATTTACATGTGTGATTCACATTTAATAAATTAAAAATAAATAAAATAAAAATCTGACATAGTAAGGACTCGAATCTAAAACTTCCTTCATATTAGTTATGTACGTGCAATGCACGCGTTAATAGTTTTACAAATGACACTAAAGTCTTCTCTCATTATAATATTATAGTAGTTTACACGTGCGATGCACGTTTTAATAAATATAGTTTTTTAAAATAAAAATTTAGACGTAGTCTTGATTTGAACCTAGGACCTCCTTTATAATAGTTATGCACGTGCGTTGCACGGGTTGGTAGAATGACAAAATATTTACAAATAACACTAAGGCCTTCTTCCATTATAATATTAGAGATAATATTGAGATCAGAGATATATATTATTATTATTATATTATTATCAGATATAGAACCCGGTCCTCTTCAGGGTTTTGTAATTTTCTCTCAGTCGTCCATGATAACCATCATAAAACAGTTTATAATAACTAGCAGTTAATTGTTCCTGGTATCAACACTGTTATTGATGATGATAATTAGTCTGATCAGGTTGACCCAATTTTTGATGCTTTTGAAGAGTTGTCTTCTCAGGCAGTGGCCGAGAATAGTGAGGGCCGGGGTGCCCGGCCCCTTCCAAAATTTCAAAAACCTCCTTCATACTATTGAAAATTTTATAAATTCTTAAAAAATTATAATTTGCCCCTGCTAAATTCTAAGTTTTATTGTCCCCCTCCTTAAAAGTTATGAAAAATCTCTATATTTTTACATGTAATCATAAAATTTTTTTTGACCCTCCCGATAAAATTGTTCTGGCTTTGCCCCTGTTCTCAGGGTCCTAATGAAGATCCTGTTTCCAACACAACTACTGCCATCTTTGCTATGTCGGTGCATCAACAAGAGTACATCACTGGGACTCTCTTCTAGGCCAGAACATGTAGGTTGCATATGAAGCTAATCAGTCCAATGCTGATGTTTAAAACTCTTTATTTTAATTTCGTAGTTTTTTTGGAGACTTTTGGCTTCTCTGTATTTTGCTTTTGTTTCCTCTTTTATGTTGAGGATTTCATGCTTCTCTACGTCTGGTTCTTGTACTGACTGCTTGTACTTCTGAACTCTGTAAGTTTTTTTTTCCTTAAATACTAGTAATTTACACGTGCGATGCACGTCTTAATAAATATATATATATATTTTAAAGTAAAATTTTGACATAGTCCGGTCTCAAAACTGAGATCTCTTTTATATTAGTTATGCACGGACAATACACGTCTTAATAAAAAAAAATTTAAAAATAAAAACTCTGACGTAGTAAGAACTCGAACTTAAAATCTCCTTCATATTAGTTGTCCGTACGTCACACGTATTGATAGATTGACAAATGACACTAAGATCTTCTTCCATTATAATATTAAAGATATTGCCTGAAGTATGTGGACTCTATCTTATTATCACACAAAAAAAAATTATATAGCAGTTAAACTTTAATTTATAAAACATGGTGGATATAATACATAAGAAGATGAAGAAGGAAAAAATAAATAAAAAAACAAAAAAAAACTAGCAGTCAAACTCTCATCTCTCATCTCTCAGCTCTCATATCCATGAACGAATACTAGTCTTTTTTTATATAAATATAATAATTTTAAAAAAAAACATCTTCTAGAAGAAGATTGATGTGATATATTAGCTGGTTTACTGTTCTTAGTCAAGCTTTGAACATTTGAGAGAGCTCTCTTTATATTCTTCGTGAGATGACTGACAAAAAAAAAATTAATGCAATCCTGGTCATCATATAGAAAGTGAAAGGAAGTAGTTTCAAATTCTTATAAGCAACCTCTAAAGCTTAATTAAGTTGTTTGGTGCAGCCATCTTCGATTCGTAGTAAGAATATTAATAGAAACAAACTCTAAACTTCATTAAAACTAAGAAAGAAAGAAAGAAAGAAAAAAAAAAAGAAAGAAAAAAAGTTCAAAATAATAATTAAAAAGAACAGTAAAATTTTTATTAAAAAATATATATATATATTTCTATCGATGAAAAAGAAACTGAAGTTCTCGCAGTTTTTTTTTGGGTCCGTTGATGAAAAAGAATCTAATACCTAATTAAGTCGCCAATTAGTGTGCAATTCGACACACAGACAAAGTACTACCACAAGCGAACAAAAACGAAGAGCAAAAAGGATTACTTAGGTTGATACTTAGTAGACGTCATTAGACTGGTTTTGTATTATTTTGTATTTTTGGTTTCGTTAATCTTCATTAATGGAACTGGTGACTGTGGTCACTATTTTATCCCAAAAAAAGAAGGATTACTTAGCAAAAACTAATACTGAAAATTGGGCACTGGACTGTGGCCATGGTATTGGTACCTATACAAGGAGATCATTGATTTCTTTCATGAGAATTAAGAAGGATTTTAACAATCAAGAGATCAACAACAAGAAGATCACTGTTTTTGTCGGTAACTCTAGTTTTGTGTCAATAATGAGTTGCAATGGATATTGGAGAAGGTACATATATACAATTAATCAATAGTTCAATGTATAGCTAATTAAGCTTAATCCCAATATCTTCTATATATAGGTGCGCGCCTCTAAAACAAATTAATAATAATAACTTATTAGCTTATATTGCTCTTATATATATCCACATATCTAAACATCGATCAGAAAAAAAGAGATGAGATGCGAGGAGTAACTGTTGGATATATTGGTATATTCTCTCTATATAAATATAGCACGTGCATATGTGTAACATGTGTAATGAACGTACAATTGATTGGATATTGGAACGCGGGTCTGTGGCTTATAACCCGATACCCAGATCAGTATTTATCTATAAATACTGGCTTGTGATAGCAGTCTAGGTATTCCAATTTTGATACCTAGGATGAATATCTCAAGCAACTTAGATCTAGAGATAAAACCCTAATTCCCAATTGCTAATTTCCTCACAGAACTTAACAGTAACAAAGCATCTTTAACACTACCAATTCCTTCATAAAGATGCTGATCGATCGATAAGCTAGCTTCTTTATGATATATATTTTCTAGAATGGTACATGTAATATGAGTTTAGAGCATACCATGCATTACAAAATTCTATATGTTCATACATGCTTAAAATGAACAACATGTGTTCAAATCTAGCAAGGTTAAAGAATTTCTACCAAGTAGTAATTGATAATCAACATCATCATCATCATGTATATAAACCCTAGCTAATATTTTAGGGTTGGGAAATTAATTGCATCATGTACCATAAAGATTCCTATATAGTTTCTACAACATACCTAGGGAACTTGTTGTTCTTCACAGCCTTCTGCCCATACTTCCTCCACCTATAACCATCGTCGAGGATGTCCACTTGGCTCCTCGTCTGAAAGGCATACCTTGGCCTCTTCATCTTCTTCTCCCCCTTCATCTTCTTAACCCCCGACTTCTCGTCCTCCCCACCGCCATCCGGCCCCACATGGGCCTCCTTCCTTCCTACCAACTGTGCTGGCGTAGTCGTCCCACTTGAAGTGATCGTAGTAGTAGTAGTAGGGTTGCTTGAAAAGTTGAGGCCAAAGAGTTGGTTATGAACATTAATAGTAGAAGAAGAAGAAGAAGATTGTGTAGGTTTTGGATGGAATAGTATGGGATAATTCTCCATTAATTGCTTGAATTTTTTTTAAAATATATCAATAAGAAGAAGAAGAAGATCAGAAGAATAGGGTGGATTTGAAGTTAAAAGGAAGAGAGGAATAAGGTGATAGTAGTGGAACGGAATGGAATACAAAAGATGAAAAGGAAGCGGCTGGATGTTAAATATGGATGGTCCTACTATATTTATTTATTTATTATTAGTATTATTATTAATATTATTATTATTATTATTATTTTATTTACTTTTTTAGAATTATAAGGTGACTAGTTCAGAATTTTTTGTCCTACTGACCCACTTTTTGAAAATATTTGGGGGTCTGACCCACTTCCAAAAACAATTAGCATTCTGATCTAGTTTTGGACATTTCAGCATAAGCCGTTATTGAAAATAACGGCATAGATTATTTATATGCGGTATTTCCAATAACAATAACATTTTACAATTTATTTTGCATGCCGTTATTTAGAATAACGGCATCAGTATATTTCTCATATAAGTGTGAATTGGAAAAATTCTAAGTGTTGAAACAACTTAGAAATAATGTCGTTATCCTCACGAACGGCATTCAAATTACTGATGACGTTATTGGAGATAACGACATCAGTAATTCGAATGCTGTTTTTTGGGATAACGGCAATATTTTTAAGTTGTTTCAACACTTAGATTTTTTTTCAATTCACACTTGTATGAGAAATATACTGATGCTGTTACTCCAAATAACGGCATGCAAAATAAATTGTAAAATGATGCCGTTATTGAAAATAACGGCATAGGTTATATGCCATTATTTTTAATAACGGTTTATGCTGACGTGTTCAAAACTGAATAGATCGCTAATTGTTTCGCTAATTGTTTTCGGAAGTGGTTCAAAACCACCACACACACACACCACCACCACCACTACCACCACCACCACTACCACAAAAAAAAAATCTCCCCCCCCCCCCCCCCCCCCCCCCCCCCCACCCAAAAAAAAAAAAAATTATACAAAAATATACATATATATTTTCAAAAAGTGGGTACAGCAAATCTTTCACTAATTCATGTCACCACTTCTGTTAATGAAGAATTGTCTTGCCATTCGAGAGATATACGCGTTGATTGGTTTACTTGGGAGAATTGCTTTCCTACCCTTTTTTGAAACTCATGACATTTTTTATATCAATTTATTCTACGTAGTCATCCACATACCACATTGCATAAAGATGATTTTCCTCCCATCTTAATATATATATATATATAGAAATTTGCTCCATTAAAAACGGGTTGGGTTGGAAAACGTCTATCTCAACCGTCCGATCTAGCGTGATCTTGATCAGCGAATCAGATCAAGATCCGCTAAGGTCTCCCACTAACACTGAGAAAAGCGGAGGGGTATTTTCGTCACTTCACGCTAAAAAACGTTTCAGACTTGGCATTTTTTTGGCGTGGAGTTTTTTTTGTCGAAAAAATCATTTAAGCCGTTGTTTCCAACAACGGCCTAGGTTGTTTTTTTTAAAAAAAATATACATTGGCCGTTGTTTCCAACAACGGCCTAGGTATGTACAAGTGTTTTTCCAAATACTTGTACATACCCAAATCTCCCTCATTCTGTCTTCGTCACAAACTCTTTCTCTCTCTTTCTGTCGAACTCCCGAAATCCATCCCCAAACCCTGGTTCACTCCCCCAACTTGTTGGCATCGATTTCTTTGCCTTCTCGATCTCCCCCTCTTGTGGAAAGCTCTCTATCTCTCTCTTCCTCTCCCGAATACAGCAAACCCTAACTTCACATCCAAATTCTCAAATCATCTAAACCCTAGCACAAATTTTTTTCCTTTCTCTACAACAGCGTGCAGAGGCTTCTCACATCTTCGCCAACTCTTTATCCCTCTCTTTGGACCAGGTATTTACTTAATCCCAATTTACTATAATGAACTATATTAATTTATTGATTTTTTTTTCCAATTTCGGAGTTGGGTTTTTTTGTATTATGCGTAGTAGTCTATAATTTAGAGAGTATACAATTAGCTCTGATCATGTATGTTGTATATATTTTGTTGATATTTTTGTAGATGTAGTGTTAGTTGTAGTTGTGGAATATAGGAAAAATGAAACAAACGAGATCCAAAAATTTCAAAATTTTACGAGTAGGTCGGACTCACCGCGTAGAAGGTAACGGAACTTGTAGAGGCGATTTTCGTCTCACGATTTGTGAGATACGTCTGTTTATCAGTTTTATTCAATACAACGGATATAAAGCGATACACGGCCGTATCTTTCAAACCGAGAGTCAGAATTCACCTCTGCAAGTTTCGCTGGCTAGTGTTTGGTGTGCCAGACTTGATGGCCAAATTTAGGAAATTTTTCTTCTCATTTTTGTTGTTTTGACGCGTATATGAAACACCTTTAATCCACCTCGAAATTTGTGGAATACGTTATAAATAGAAAATTGCTTAAACGAAGTCCGAATAATACGAAACTGTGCGAGTAGGTTGGTCTCGTCACTCACAAGTCATACCAGCCTGTACATGCGAGTTCCAACCCACGGTTTGCGAGATACGTCAATGTATCGCTTTTCGCGAAGTTTTCAAGAGTGAAAACGATACACGACCGTATCTTTCAAACCGTGGGTCGGAACTCGCATGTACAAGTTGCGTTGGCTTGTGTGCGGGGAGCCCGACCCAACGGACAAATTTTGGAATTTTGCATCTCATTTGTGTTGTTTTGACGCGTATATGAAGAAACTTCAATCTACCTCGAAACTTTTTTAGTACGGTCTCAATACAAAAATGCTTCAACGAAGTCCAAAAAATACGAAACGGCCTTGGGCTAACCATTTACAACGCAACGCAACCTGTATTTGCGAATTCCAACCCACGGTTTGCAAGATACGTCAATGTATCGTTTCCCGCTTTTTTTTAAAGAGTGAAAGTGATACACGGCCGTATATTTCAAACCGTGGGTCGGAACTCACTTCTACAAGTTGTGTTCACTTGTGTTTGGTGTGCCCTAGTTGACGGCAAAATTTAGGAATTTTCGCATCTCGTTTGTGTTGTATTGACGCATATAAGCGAACTTTTAAATTTTTTTGCATCTCGTTGGTTTGTGTTTGCTAATTTTTGGCGAATAATTAGTTTTATATATGCGAACTTTGTTACAGAGAAATGGCTAGAACGAGGAGAACCGGAAGGGCATCCCGTGAAGCACGGGGGTAACATTCCACAGAGAATGTGAGAACTATTAATTTGTATTCTCCCTAAATTTGTATTTAGTGATATTGATATTAGACTAATAATAATTATATTTTTTGGTTTGTGTAGGTTGGTGCATCCTCTTCGATGACAGGACGTCGTGGTCCAGGACCAATATATGCCGGTGAACTGACCTTGCAAGGCCGCCACAGATCCACGGTAGTGTGGGGTGGGACGACGCGGAGGTGTAATTTCCGCACCCATAAGACCATGAAGGTGCACCCACGTATTGTCGAGTACCTAGTAGCGTCCGGTTTCTACGGAATCAGCATGATGGGTCAAGTTAAACTCGACCGAGCACTTCTCTCCGCACTCGTGGAGCGCTAGAGGCCAGAGTCGCACACGTTCCATCTACCGGTCGGAGAGATGACGGTGTCGCTACAGGATATAGCGATGATATTCGGTCTTCCAATAGATGGGTTGGCCGTGACGGGTAATATAAACTTTGATAAAATAGAGCTGTGCAATGAACTGCTCGGTACAGAGTTTGATGAGGCCGCGGAAGATAAGGACATTTTTCAAGAACAATCAATCCAACTATCTTGGTTGAAGAGATGTTTCGATGAGACGTTGACCAATGCATCGCCCGACGACTATGTACAGTCCTACACCAGAGCTTACATTCTTACGGTGATTGGAGGAGTTCTATTGCCTAACTCATCCAGGAATACGGTGCACTTCATGTATCTACGATTGCTCGCCGACCTAGGCTTAGCTGGCTGGTATAGCTGGAAAAGTTGCGCGTTGGCAACGCTATACAGGTCGTTGTGTTCTGTAATGCTAGATGGGACGGAGATGACCGGATCGATGGTTTTGTTACGAATTTGGTCATGGGAGCGACTGCACTTGGGTCGTCCCCGCATTAGGAGACCGGTGGACGGTTGGATGGCCCAACCAGAAAATCCTGATATGTTAGCACCATTAGGGGTATATTGGGCTGGTAGTCGGAGTTACAAAGACAACCCCAAAGGTGTACTAATGTACTACAGAGACGAGCTCGACCAACTACGAGAAGAGTTCGTGATTTGGGTGTCGTATACACCCGAGCGGGTGGGAAGACTACCACCAATGTGCACCACCGGGTCGCAGTTGTGGCTGACGACGACTCCACTCATCAACTTCGGTATAGTGGAGCATTCGCGACCGGAGAGAGTCCTTCGTCAGTTCGGTCTTCACCAAGATAGTCCCACAAGTTGCGCAAACCTATACGATCATGAGTTACACGCCGTGAGGGGTACCGGCCGCATGCCTACTCATGATTGGACAGATTTCCATCGTGTTCACGTTGCAGAATGGAACGAGCGATGGTTTGAACTTGTACTCGTTAATGTTCCAGAGTACGATGGAAGAGTGCAAGGGAAGTACATAACTTGGTTCAGATCATATACACGTTTGTACATCTCTCCCAATACAGTACTATCTGCTGGTGTTCAACGAGAAATTGAGGAGAGAGAGATTGAACCACCACCGGCCTATTCTAGTTCACAACCCATGTTCCAGCCGAAGGCATCAGTTATACGTACAGTGGTAAGTATAATCTTCAAATTTCTTTCAATGTTTGTTAATTTTAAAATTATTGAAATGTTTACTTTTCCCAATCTGTATAATTGGTTTTTTATTTGTTTTTGGTTTTTTGTTTTAGATTGATAATACAATGGACATGGCAAAAGAATGCACGGACGTACTAAAAAGTAATGCGGGCATGGCTATGAAGAGGTTTGCTTCGAGGATGTTCGCTTCATGCCGTACCAATTTGGATGTTTTGGGAGGGGCTGAACGTTTGGATCGAGCTATAAGGTTACCGAGGAATCGACGTAAAAACGTGAGGAGTAGACCAGCCGGACTGATGGGACAACAACGGGAACGTGAGCTGAGAGAATAACAAGCTTCAACTTCACATCCATCTGAAGAACAAAAGCAGGAAGAAGAGAGTGAGGAGAGGGTTGTTGGAGACGTACAACAAGAGGAGGGAGGAGAAGAAGAAAACCACGAGTCGCCAACCCCGTTCCGGCGTCGAAATCCTGCTCGAAAGAGGCAAGCACCACAACCATACACGCCCGGTTCTTAGCCAATACCGTAAACAATTTGTTTGTTGTATTTTTTTTTTTTCGGTTTTATCCCTGTTGTAACTTAGAATGTAGAATGTGTTGTTCATAAGTTTAAGTGTAGTTGATGTTGTTGTTATTAATTGCTAATAGTCAATTATGGTTGGTGATTTTGGCGGGTGTACGTATAAATTTATTCGGAGACTGCTGGTGATGGGAAAGTGTTTAGAATTTGGGTAAAATTTTCAAGTGTAGCAGTTGCACCTGCTGTGTCGAATTGTAGATAATTTTTTATTTTTTTTAACCTAGGCCGGGTGATCCAAATTGTCTTGCTCTCTGACTTGTTGGAATTAAAAATAGCAACAAGTCAGAGAGCAACACCCCTATATTGTGTATACCCTAGACCGTTGTCTCCAACAACGGCCTAGGTAGTAGGCCAAAAAGATCGACATTTTGGGGTGTTCTCTGACTTGTTGGAGTTAAAAATAGCAACAAGTCAGAGAGCAACACCCCTATATTGTGTATACCCTATGCCGTTGTCTCCAACAACGACCTAGGTAGTAGGCCAAAAAGATAGACATTTTGGGGTGCTCTCTGACTTGTTGGAATTAAAAATAGCAACAAATGAGAGAGCAACACTCCTATATTGTGTATATCCTAGGCTGTTGATAGTAGGCCAAAAAGATAGCCATTTTGGGGTGCTCTCTGACTTGTTGGAGTTAAAAATAGCAAATAAAAGATGAAAGTGGCTATTTTAAACTCTATCCTAACCCTAACCCTAACTAACCCAGTGGACTTTATTTAAACATTGTGTCCTTTTTTAAAAAAAAAAAACTTTTGTATACTTTTTCTAAACTGACCCAAAATTTTGTGTAATTTTTTTAAATTTAGCCTTTTTTTTTATAAACTGTAATTGAATATGTTACCTTTCACTTTAAAATAAGAAGCCATGTCAACTGCACTTGGCTACTCATTCACTTATTTATTCATTTACATTTATCTCATTTTTTTAAAAACACACATTTACTTGTCTACTTGTTAAATCACAAATTATAAAAAGCGTAGAATTTTTTTATTTTTACACGTGGATATGAAAAGAAATGTCTTCCAAAGAAGGGGCGTAGAAAGAAATCTCCCGTGATGAAATTGATAGGGTAGCTACTAGCTAGGTATCGTAAACGGCACGTAAATTAACGAGTGAACGAGGGTAAGAAAGAAAAGGAGTTTGGCCAATGTTCTTTTCTTAAATTTTCTTTAATTTATTTAGTGGTAAATTTTATAATTAATGTCATCTACAACCCACAACACTATTTTGGTGTAATTTTTACATCAAAATTGTGTAAAAATCACAATAACTTCGTCTCCAACCCATAACATCATTTCTAACACAAGAAAAGAATATTTCCTATATATTCTTATCTACCAACTTTTTAAATAACTTTTAACTAAATATCTATAACTAACATATAAGAGCATCTGTAGTTGTTTTGCTAAAAAAATGAGCATATGGAAAATATAGAAATAGCAATTAGAAGGTAGTGCTGCAATCGTCAGTACCCAAAAAATGATTTTTTTTTATCAAACAGCATATCATCTTCCGTCTGTGGAGAGCGTTAAGAAAAGGAAAAAAAAATTTGTCAAAGTGAAGGATGATCTCCCGTCCCTTCACAAAAAGACCCCCCCCAAAAAAGGCCCATTCTCAAACAGGAAATCATCTACCGACTAGGCATTTAAAATTTTTTTTTCCTCAAACGGCAGAACATCTGTCGTCTCTTCCAATTTTTGTTTTTTTTTCCATACGGCATATCATTTGCTGTCCACTAAAAAAAATGAATTTTTTCCTCAAACAACATATCATCTTCCGATTTCTACAATATGCATATTACCAAATCTTTTGCCAAATATAGTCGGGTATTGTACATCAAAAACTCAAAAATTGGGTATTTAGAAAACGACTACAGATGCTTTTTCCCTATTTTTGCATATATAGAAAACGACTCCAGATGCTCAAACTAAAACACACAATTATCTAAAACTATGATGCTTTATTTGCAAATTAAACAATAAAAAAAAATGGCACTGATGAACAGTGTCGCGCCAGATTTGGCACAGCACTATTCACCAACACCATTTCCGCCATTTGTGGCGCTCGATTGGAGCACCAGCGCCAACAAAAGACGCTTAGCACCATTTTGGCGCTGCTTTGGAGCAGCTCTAATAAGTGGCAGCCTCTCATCAATTAATTAATTGTACTATAACTTTATATAATATACTTAGCATTTTCCCCATGTTTATTGGCATCTAGTCAATGCTCGGATGATCATAAGAATAATGTGCTCATTTTTCTCATGTTTATCTACTTCGATCGCTAGTTGCGTTGATAGGCTACAACAAGCAATGCACGTATACTATCAGCTCTAAATACAATATTATATATTCATTAAAATTTCTATAATTCATATATATATTGTGCTCACTCACATGCATTTGTGTTGCATGTCTATTCAGAATCAGATATATGGCAAAGTTCCATGGATATGGACCCAAAATTAATGTCAGTCTTTGAGTTAGAATGCTGTACGTACATTAAATTGAATATATAAATGAAGTCATAAGAAAATATTTGAATCCCCTTACTAGAACTAGAAGAAAAATTTACCATGGTGGACCTGAATTTGGAGTCATTCATTCACATGCTAGCTATGTATATAATTAACCCCTTTTTGTTTCTTTGAACAAAATTGTATCCCTCGTGTTTCATGTGAGCTGTGTTCATGAATGAAATGGATAGGCATGATAAGCATCCACAGTCGTTTTTCTCATTTCTTATAAAATGGCAGTTACAGTAATAGCAAATGGACGAAGGTCGTACAGTCGTGGTTTGCTAAATTTTTCTCATATTCGTTAGAGACGGGATATGATTTACCGTCCCACGTTTTTTAATATTAAAATGGGGTAGGACGGGGAATCATTCCCCGTCCCCCGTCTCTCAAAATTGAAAAAAAATTCCAAAGCTTGGACGGGGTATCATACCCCGTCCATGAAATTAGGCACATGAAATCAGGTCCAAACCTTACATTAACACTTGGATTGACTATAATACCCATTGCTTTCAAGTTTCTGGACACAGTATAAATTAATATAGGAGTGAATGCAATGAAGGGCAAATTAGGAATAAAAAAAACAAACAAAAAAAAAAATTAAAACTAACTCCCGGACGGGGTATCTATCCCTGTCTGAGGGGATTTTTTAAAAAAAAAATTATGGTCAAATTGTGGGACGGGGTTTGATACCCCGGACAGGGTATCATTCCCCGTCTGATATGATTAAAAAATAATTAAATCGAAGAGACGGGGTATCATACCCCGTCCTTTATAATTTGAGAAAGCTCATTTCGTTTCTCATATTTGAGAAATGGGAATAGAAGCTTTGCCAAAATATGGAAAAATGAGAAACGATTGCAGCGCTACTTTTCTATTCGTTTGCTAAAATTTGGGAAAATGACAATTATAGCAAACGACTGTGGATGCTCTAAAGAGGCATACAGAGGCGGAGTCAGGATTGATGGGAATGAGGTGCCACGATATAAAAGACTATGTATTAAAAGAATCAAAACTAACATTAGGTAGGTTAACTTTTTAGCGCTTATGACAAACACAACTAACATGAATCGGACTCATAGACGCTCTAGATCCAAAATTTGTTAGTGTATATATAATAGCTTTCATACAAAAAAAAACAAAAAAAAAAAAAAAACATATACACAGAAATACAAAGCCCTTTTTCCAACTAGTTTACTTCAGTCAATTGAAACTGCAAATTGTGTCCAAGGGAGTTTAAATCTTGAATATCCCAAAAATGAAATTTCTGGGATTATGATGATGACAGTAAATTATGATGACAGGTACTGAACTTGAATTATGATGATGACAGTAAATACACAACACTAGATTAGTGTACTTACAGTAAAAACAACAATTAATAATGATAATACTAGGTAAAAAGCTCAAGAGGATTTGAAGAAAATTAACAGATATAATGGTACATTATCAAAAATAGAAAGGGACATACATACATACAAAATGAAAATTCTAAGCTTGTTGATTTCCTGTACGAGGTGACCTAAAAACTTACCTAACCTGTCGTAATCTCAACCTCTCATCATTTTGGAAAATTCATTGTCAGTCAAAGAAAATGACTAATTCTTTTTCATTCATTGATTTCTTTATTTCTTATAGAATGAAGAAATTTCATATTCCTAATTTTTTATTGATAGATGTGATAGATGAAGAAAAGTATAACCAGTTATCTTACAACGATTGAAACCATGGTAGAAGTAAATAACATCGGAAATCCAACATCCAGAATCAGAATAAATAAAGTTTATGAACAAAATGATTACAGGCAGGTACCTTCAGAGTTCATATTCCTAATTTAAATTGGTTGTCACCATTGAACTGACCTAAGTGTTATCAATATTATTACATATTTGTGTTTGCATGGGTGAGTTGTTAAGGTTTGAAAGGTCTTAACATGTCGATCCTTGTGTCTCTTGGATTGCCAATAAATAAGACTTTCAATTACATCTAGATACCTTGTTTTGAAAGGATAGACTAATACATATACAAAAGAAGAAGAAAAAAAATCACAAAAAATGGTAGGCATACATGATTCTGGTGGCGGAGTAAATACTGATACCTATAAAGATATCACAAAACAGCAATAAGGAATTATTTATAATTCATTGCACGTAAAGATCCGACTATTTTTTGTGTGTGGGTTGTCGGCTACCTAATACAACGCTCTTCCTTTATCCTGCATGCCTTGCGACAGGCAGCAAAAATATTGAGATTTTACACAGCGCAGGCAAAGTTACCTATAAAGATCTCACTGCAAACTTTACTCTAGAGTTCTGTATCCAAAACCGGTCGCATGCTATAGGGTAACATCAAGAGAGATGTTCACTACAAGAGGGTTTAAACACTGCCTCCTGAATTTCAATCTGAGATCCAACACTCAACCTGATACAAGATATTTACAGATGGATATATTTATTTATTTTTATCGTTAAACGGTGGGTTGATACCCCCGCGTTTCATTAAAAAGACTTTAACAAAACATACAACAAAAAATAAGGCTTATGAAGTTCAGATTCCAGCATGTTGGATCCTGGAACTCATACACCCCAACTAACAAACAAAAATACAACGAAATTTAAACCTACTGATCGGACGACCTCGTCCAAGTCAATTTCTCGTGCCAATTTGAGCTCATTCTCTCTCTCAGTCCCTCGCTCCGTCGCTCACACAGACACCTTTGTCGCCCCCATCAGTAACTCATACGTCAACTTCAAGCACCATATGAGAAACCGCAGGCACTCCACTAATCTAACAACTCCCTGTACAGATTGCATCCGGATTCTCATCCCCTCGCTTTACAGATGAATATTCACCCAATAAAAGGCTAAACAATCCATCCCACCTCAGTATTGCCTAAGTATCCTTCTCTTTATCCAACCGAAGTGACCTTAGAACTCTGTTTTAACCTATCCTTTCTCAAATTTTTAAACTTCACATAACATCTAGGTTAAACATAGCCAAGAGTTTGTTGATCACTAGCAAAAAAAATTACTTGAAGCCAGTTAGTCATATAATTGGGATAGATTCTAGAGTACAGATTCACCATTGGATTTACTTTATAAAGCAAATTAGTAGTGTTGGGTATACTGGTATATGCATTATGTTAATTAGGCTTTGCAGAGGGGGTGCACAGGTTCAAACACATCTGTATCAATGGAAGTTGAACTTTCTTATATATTTCATACTTTCTTTATTAAAGTAAATGGATTCATAGCTGAGAAAATGGAATATGCTCCGACTTTTCCATAGAAGAATCTCATAAACTACAGTCAAATATCCAAATATTATTTATTTCTTTATCACAGAAAGATGCACTTGAGTATGATGTTAGCCAATGCATGTCCATATATAGGAAGTTTCCCTAGGTGAAGAATATGTCACCAACTTCTCTTATGAGGTGGAAGTCCATTTCTTCTAGACTAGTGGTTTGAAGTTCCGTGGAGAAAGCTATTCTATCACAGGTTTTATACTAAAGTTTCTATTGTGCAAACATCATAAAATTGGGCTATTTGTTTTTATAGAAGATAAACACAGTCACTACCTATACACAGTTATCCCTCATTCCTCAAAAAACTAGCTTGAAGGTATTCTAATTTACAATTACATGCACTAGAAAACTCTTAACAGCAATTGCAACTGCATGACTAATATCAAACCAAGTAACTGACTTTGCAATTCAATTGCATTAGTTACAATCCAACTTCATCAAAGCAAATAGGTTTCCATAAGTTACAATCTGGTCAAAAAATCGTAAACTTTTTTCTTTCTCAGCGGTTTTCGTTATAATGATTTCATCTACTGGTATTGATTTTTCAAATTGGATTCACAATGTGAGTGTATCTTTCTTTAGATACATTTGAATGTGCCCCAATAATTTTCATCCATATGGGATTTTGAACTTCATTGTTTGGCCATCAAATGACGTGTACTCGGCGACTAGGGCACAAACCCTACGAACGAGATTGACTAATATCGATTGCCAAATCTTCCCCTAAAATCCAAAGACCATGATCTCATGAGAAATATCTTCTACTTAGACATTTTGTCTCCTCCTTCCTTAGTTCTGTACTAAACTTACTGTCTCTTTCTATTTCGGCCTCACTGTGCGTAGAATTTCCAAGGTAAGGGCACCAAGAATAAGTTTTTAACATAGATTCCCATCTGCTAGGTTCTTTCTTAATTCGCTTTTCTTTTATCAACTAGATCTTTCTCAAAGATAGGCTGAGAAAGAGAGCAATCTAGACCACTAATGGCATGTGAGTTTGAACATGATTAATGTAACATGACAGGTAAGAAGAGGTGTAGGAATTTCTCAAGTTCCACTTTCAAAAGAAAATTGATTTCAATTTCCCTCGTGTAGCTTTTATTAAGACAAGAATCGTGGAAGTACACAACACCTTTATGTAGGTTATTGAGACAAGTACTAGTATACTGCAATTTAAGAGGTCATAATAAGATATTTGAATTTACTTTGTGATGCTTAACTGAAAGTATATAAAACTACTATTAAGGGTGTGTTTGGTGCACGAATTGCAGTATTCCGAAGAATGCAATTGTCCAAACATCTCGTTCATATTAATCCTTGGCTATTGTATATGGTTATGTTACAATTCTCAAGAACCTAATGTGCTTGTGTTTCGAAATTTACAAATCGTATCCGGAATTTGATATCTCAGAGCATATTTCCAAGTGCAAGAATAAAAGAGTGACTCTTATACCGGTAGGGCTTCTTCTCTAAGTCTTCCACCCATTTCCATCCTCCACGACGACTCCAAGAAGAGGGAAGAAAAAGAAGGGAGAAAAAACCCAACAAAAACGGGGATGATTTTTTTTATAAAAAAAGCATGAATGATAACCACAGTGACTAGCCTTTTTAACTAGTATATAAATTGAACCCAACGACCGTATGAATGAGTTGGTTGCCAAAATTTTCAACTGACACAATCAAGAAAGCACGATTACAGTAAAGATACAAGTCTATAAAACAGTAAATTTACAAGTAGCCTGCCATGGTGACACGGACATAATATTATGTATTAACATCAAACTTTGCATAAGTTTAATCTAAATGACATCAAATAATTTCTATATTGAACTAATACTCATACTAGGAAACAATAGTTCCATACAAAATTACAACAAATGTGAGGCTTTCATAGTTAATGAAAAATAACATGAGTTTACTAGTTTTTAAAATGTGAAAAGTGTATAATGGATTGTGTAGTACAAAAATTTATTGGATTAACCACACCACCTTCGTGTCATCACATGCACATGTGCCAGTTACTGTTATTACCAAAGCATAAAGTGAAAAATAAGTTTAGAAACAGAGGACATTGATGTAAATTAGTGTTTAAAAGTTTAACGAGAGATAGGTAGAGATCGTATACTCACTGAAGGTCATGGCTAACAAGAAGCAAAGTTAGCTCCTTCTTTAGATGCTTAAGCAATTTCACAACGTCGGCACGAGCTTTCCAATCTGAACACCCAAGTGAAACTTGAAAATATCTCTAAATAACGAGTTTGGTACTATCTATTTGCACGTGGACTGCAAGTGATTCATTTACCTAATCTCAGGCACCATAGGGAATTCGTTACCGTTACTTAAATATGGGACATTTACAACAGGAAAGATGTATGTGTAAAAATAAACTAGACACCGACAAGGTGTAGATAAATACATACCAAGGCCTGCCAAAGGCTCGTCCAATAGCAACAGATCTGGTTTTTTAACCTGAAGAGACCACTTAGGGATCAGATAGTACATCATAACAGACAGAGCACACTTTCTGATGCAATTGATTTTTGAATGTATCATCTATCTAAAATATCTTACCAACTGAATTGCCAAAGCAAGACGCCTCTCGTAGCTGCCGCTAAGAGAATGTGGGTCTTCATCCAAAGGAATCGAATTCAAACCAACCTGAGATTTAATTCAATTCTTTATATCACGACATAGTAGTATCAAATAATTGGGGTATTTCAATATTATTCCACCCCAACCCACCCTACCAATTTTTTTTTCTTCATTTGAAACAAAACTAAAAAACTCCATAATTTGAAATTTACCCCTTACAAGATAGGTATAAATTAAGGTATTCTGGAGTCTGGACTATATTTGATATAACATTATCTTTTATGGGGGGTACATCAAAATATAAGTTTTTCAGGTGGTTATACCAAAAGGAAGTTTTGTGTATGTGATGTGAGTAAAACCCATAATCAGCAACCTCATTACTAAGACTAGTAATTTACAAGTGTAATGCACGTCTTTATATATATATATATATATATATATATATATATATATATATATAAATCTGGCGTTGTCTGACATCGAACCTAGACTTTCTTTGTATTAGTTTTGCATGTGCATTACACGTATTTATTTGGTTACAATGCACATATTTGTTTGGTTACAAATGGAGTTTGTTTGGTGACAAACTCTCCCATTAAAATAGTAGAGATGAAACAGTAAACCACATTTATAAACATCTTGAGATTATCTAACTTACAGAATTAACAGCGTATTGAAGTTTTAAAGCAAGCTGTTCTCTCAATGCAACATCTGCTTTCTTTCTAAGCCACCTAAAAGTAACTTCCTCAATCAAGCTATCTGCTAAGAAGAACCTGTTGGGATTGGGGCGTCAACCAACGCCCATTGTGGCAGCGGAACTAAATAGAGCAATGAGGAAATCGAAGTAGATGAGACGAATCAATTGAGCAAGCAAGTAGATCCACTAATCTAACACAAATACACCGATGACTTATCCCGGTTAGCTTTTGCTTAATCCGGGGAAAAATATAGGAAGATCTGATATTCAACTAGAAGAGATTACAATGAGTTATTGATCCACTCAATACAAGAAATTAAACTCACTCACCAAGAACTATCTCTCTCTCGAGCCTCTCTTTGCAATGGATAAAAGGATCTATGAAGTACTTTACTCTCATAAAGGAGAAGTTTACAATATATATAGAAGAATAGAGAGAAACCTATGTCTAATCTTGATTCTCAGTCGTCCGATATAACCTGGAAAAGAAGTAACTGAATAGGAGCCGTATGACCTAACTTAGAGTTGAAGATTGGACTAAAACGACCTAACAAATCGAGGCCCAAAACGAACACAGTGCCGCGGTCGGTCGCCCGTCCAACAAGACTGGTCGGTCGTCCACCTCTCGGCCAAACCCAGTGCAACTACGGTCGGGGGGTGTGGTCGGGGGGTGCGGTCGACCGCAACTTGGGACAGTCGACCGCAACTATGCCTGCACCTTGTTGCTGCTGTTTTCTTCTACTTTCTTCGACTCTTTGACCTCCGTGCTTAATCTTAGCTTCTTCTAATCTGAACCACGAGTATTCAAGACACATTCCTGACAAATTTCACCTTGGATTGCATACGAGTGCTATCACATGATGTGTTATTCATCTCCAAACTCTAATGAATTCCACTTGCAAAGAAAACTTAAAGGGCATTTGGTACGCGGTAATGTATAAGAGAATCTAGGATTACCCTCTTGATTACCTGGTTTGGTAAGACATAGGGCTGTAAATCGGACAGGACGGGATCAGGCAACCATATGTTCAAGCTCGGACCGAAATTCTACTCAGACGGGCTTATGTCCGGCTCGGTCTAGGTCGGACAAAATTTTTATAGTCCGGACTCGGTTCGATAAAGTATCGGACCGCAATAATACTCGAACGGGCTTATGTCCGGCTCGAGCTCGGTAAAGAATCGGACTTAATAATTTGTTCGAGTTCGGTTCGTATAACAGTTCGGACGGTCCACGGTCGGACCATTTCTTGAGCCGGACTCGGACGGACGGCGGACCGTCCTGTTCATTTTACACCCCTGGTAAGACATAGATATAGTTTTGTAAATAATTTTAAATTCCCAGGGTTATCAAAATAATTAGTTTGGAAGGATAAACATTCCCCTTAAAAAGAGTGGGATTTGTGGATTCCTCCACATAAAAAATGAGTGAGATTATTGCATACCCAAAACACCCTCCAGATGCGCTTTTAAATGACTTGAACATTGAAAAGCAAAAGATGAAGGATCTTAAGGAAGAGATCAGAGTGTTCAGTTTGGTATTTGTGCAACGAGAAGGCCAACTCACATCCCTTTACACCAAATCGAAAGCTATGGTGGATAATCTTAAATCCTACAGAGCTCAGATACAGGAACGTTTTGACTGTTGAAGACAGAACAATCAATTTCTTCTATTGCGTGTGAGGTTTGTCTTAATCTTTGGACTCCAAGCAGTATTCCATTTGTTATTATTAGTTATTACTTATGGTAGATGCTACATTGATTTTTAAATAAAGCCAAAAGGGTATTTTCGGTAATGTCTACTATAGAGATGGATTGACGGAATGAATTGTTCTATACCAAACACGGTAATAAAGTATTCCCAGGGATGTAATGTCGTATACCAAACACAGTATTGCAACATTCCCGAGAATCTTCATTCCCACCCTCATATTCCTAGGAATCCACCAATTCCTGGGAATTCTCCAATCCACGTACCAAACGCCCCCTTAGAATTATAGCTTCTTCTTCTAGTTGAACTGAACTCTACCTAATCTCACCAATTCCAGTATACTCCTTCAAGGGTACACCTCCGTAGATGTACTCACGAAATTGTCAAACTCCGCACGAACTCCACCTACCCTTAGGCTTTCTCCACCTCTCGACGATATTCGAACGTCGTAGTCTCGTCTCAATGAATCTAGTTGCGGCAAACTAGCTGAGCTTGCGGGAATAACGGAAAAATAAGCAACACTTACGCAAGTATTTTGGATTTCCCAAAGCTTGTAGAGATTGTTTTGGCTTGGCCCAACCACTCTCATACCTCTAATCACCTTACGACGACCCTAAAAAACAGACAGAACTCCACCTCGAGTTGTGTACCTACAATCCCGTGCATCAAGAGTTCCCAAAAAAATCAGATTCCGTTTCAGCAGAGGAATATGCAAAACATTCCTTAAAGTGAACAGATTTAGACCTGTCATCTTCAACTCAACTGTTCTCTCACCTACTACTTCACGAATTTCTCCAGTTTCCATTGTCACACAACGCCCCGTAGTAGACTTATAAGTAGAAAACAACTCCCTCTCGGAGCAAATATGAAAAGAACTCCCTGAGTCAAGAAACCAATTAGAATCCACTTCTAAAGAATTTGAACAAGAAGACACGAATCACCTGAATCAAAGGCACTACCCACATTAGCTGTTGAATTCTCATTCTTTGCACTCTCCTGATTCTGCAATTTCCAACAGTCTTTCTTGATATGCCCTAGCCTCTTGCAATATCGGCAACAAATCGAATCCTTTTGCAAAGCACTTTGTCTTCCCTCTGAAGAACCATCCACTGCTAGACAACTTGTGGGAATAGACGGTGATTTCTGAGTCTCCTTCCTAAGTTGATTTTCCTTCAATGCTTTGATTACACTATCTACCAAAATACTCTCTTTGGTAGATATACCGTGTAGCATGGTAGTGATCAAAGGCTCGTATGAATCCGGCAGTGAATATATCAGGTTGAAAGCTTTATCTTTCTCACACACATCTGCGTTGATCGCCTTAAATTCAGATAATAGTTTATTGAACTCTGTAATGTGGTCGTGGAGATCGGTACCTTCCTTCATACATAAACGGTTTAACTTCCTCTTCCAATGCATCCGATCAAATAACAACGAACCAGAGTAGTCAGCTATGAGTTTTTCCCACAAACTTGCCGCATCAGTTTCTTCAAGAAATCTGCACTTGACCTCGTCCGCCAAGGATAATCGGATCAGACTTACGGCTCTTTTACGAATATCTTCCCAACCGTCATCCTTCATATCAGTTGGCTTTTTTTTCTTCTTAACGGCTAACTACAAACGTTCTTGAACAAGAACATCATACATGTCAATCTTCCAAAGATTGAAATTGATTTTTCCATCGAACTGCTTGATCTTCAAAATACTGTGGTCTGTCATCTTAACCAAGGGACTCAGCAACCTGAAGCTCTGATACCAGTTGTTGGGATTGGAGCGTCAACCAACGCCCGTTGTCGCAGCAGAACTAAATAGAGCAATGAGAAAGTTGAAGTAGATGAGACGAATCAATTGAGCAAGCAAGTAGATCCACCAATCTAATACAAACACACCGATGACTTATCCTAGTTAGCTTTTGCTTAATCCGGGAGGAAATATAGGAAGATTTGATATTCAACTAGAAGAGATTACAAAGAGTTATTGATCCACTCAATACAGGGAATTAAACTCACTCACCAAGAACTCTCTCTCTCGAGCCTCTCTTTACAATGGAGAAAAGAATCTATGAAGTACTTTACTCTCATAAAGGAAGAGTTTACAATATATATAGAAGAATCGAGAAAAACCTAGGTCTAATCTTAATTCTCAGTCGTCCAATATAATCTAGAAATGAAGTAACTGAATAGGAGTCGTATGATCTAACTTGGAATTGAAGATTGGACTGAAACGACCTAACAAATCGAGGTCCAAAACGAACACAACACCGCGGTCAGTCGACCGTCCAACAAGACCGTTCGACCGTCCACCTCTCGGCCAAACCCAGTGCAACTGCGGTCAGGGGGTGCGGTCGACCGCAACTGGGGACAGTCGACCGCAACTATGCCTGCACCTTGCTGCTGCTGTTTTCTTCTACTCTCTTCGACGCTTCGACCTCTGTACTTCATCTTACCTTCTTCTAATCTGAACCACAAGTATTCAAGACACATTCCTAACAGAACCTTATATTAAAAAAAATTGTAAAAAAATTATAAAATAAAAAAAATAAAAAAATAAAAAAAATAAAAAACTTAAGTGTACCATAAGCAAGCATTGCATTTGATGTAATAGATATGTAAAATTGCAGGATTAGGAAGTACATTACACTAATGAATTAAATTTCAGAACTCGGAACAATCATTTAGTTTACGTAATTGAATTGACAGTATCTTCTGATAGTGAAGTCAATTACATCCAATTCCTAAAAGTCTAAGCTAGTTTTGACTTGATGATGATCACATTAAATGTTAAACCAAACAGAGACAGGCTAATATATTAATATCCCGTTGTTTGAGATCTCCATTGATATTACAGATAAAGGACAAGTTCATAACCAAAAACAGAAGACAGAATTAGCAAGTTTAAATCACAATATATGATTGTTGCAAAAAGCTTGTTAATGGCCTTGTCCCAATATTAGCGTGTCTTTTGTATCACTTTAACTCCAAAACAGGAAATTTACACTTTAAATTGTCCTCTTATATTTGATTTATCAGTTTTACATTTCATAATTAGTATTTTGTTTTATAAAAAATAATTGTTTATCCATTATTCATGTTTTTTTGTTTAGTTTCTTTTACTATAATGTTTCTCATTAGCCAATTATGTATTACTTATTCTACCTTGTTCATCTAAAATGATCTTGACATACCAATAAAAGCTGTACTTTTCCGCGTCTACTAGTATGCACAATCATTAAACCACTAGCTTTAAGTATGCACAATCATCTTTCTAATTTCTACCTCTCTGGAAACTGGAATACGATGCACAACCCTTTCCGGTGGTAGCAGTTCAAGCAATATATATGGATTTCCATCATTTCCATACTTCTGGACATAGATAGATCCTGATGTTGGTTTGGAGAACCCAGCAAGAACCAGCAATAAAGATTGGGTAAAAACAGTTGGGTGGATACTCAAGGCTATGGTTTGTATATCTTTGGAGACACTCAAAGCACTTGTAGGCTTGAAATAAGTTTTGGGAAAACTAAGGGCCATAAACATTTCTGTTTTTAATTGTCACCTCACACAAAGCTACTTTTATTTTTTGTTTTCTTTTGAAAAGTTTTCGCTCTATAAAAACATCAATCAAAAACACTTTTCAGACAACTCTTTTATTCATTACAATACTAAATAGAACCTCCAGTGAGCGAGAAATGCAGGTAAATATCAAGTGTCAAATGCATGCCTGTAAGAGAGTGGTTTTCCCACTTCCACTTCGTCCAAATATCAAGCCAAAGCTGCAAGATCCTGTAAGATATTGTTAATGAAAAAAGTCTCCATAGAGTGTAATCATTTAAGCAGAAGAGCACGGACCAGTGCATTATATGTGCACCTTCTCTGTGGAAGCGAGAAGCTAACTTCATCCAGTAGGTTGTGCTCGGTCCCAGGAGGACGATAGCTGACTCTACTCACCTTGAACAAACGAACTAATATGTAACAAAAGCTTATGTTGATCTTGGCTTTACTTCAACAAGGTACATTAACTAAATTTTAACGTATAAGTCTGAATTGGACGAGGAACAACAGTAATTCCAATGACCTTGCATTTGTAGCTGGCCCAAGATTATAATAAAGAGATCCTACGATGCAAATCTTAGCCAATGCTCTAATTAAATCCTAACAAGAGTAGATTATTAGTATTTTGGTACAATACAATCTTCTTTTAAATATAGATATTTGGTTGAGAAATATGATAGAACAGACAAGTGTCCTTATAAATGAAATTAAAATATAAGAAGATAGCAACAAGCATAGCTGTAAAAACTCCGTTGAAGGCTTGCTTTTAGTTGTCACTTATACTTCGGCCTTCTAGAGTTATTTAGCCCGCTTTTTAAATTTACACTGAATATTGTCTTCAAAAATTGTTTTTTTATTGTTATCATATAACTCTTTAATGTTAATTCTATGAATTTCTTTAGTCATGCATTTTTAAAATCAATGTTTAGTGAATTGTATGAACTAAAATATAAAGTCAAACATTTTTCATTCGTTAAAGAATCAGTCAACCCCCCCCCCCCCCCCCCCCCCCCCCCGGCGGCCGCCTCAGAAACACGCACATATCGGACCCCTCAATTTGTACCTTATCATTGCTATTCCTGTTTACTATTACAAAAATTTCTCCAAGAGTTCCATCTCAATCTTGTCGTGTTTAACTTGTCCCATGTCCGTACTTCTTAGCCCTTTTAAAAAATAATAATAATAATAGTGACCTCGGTCACCAGTTCCTATTAATGATAAATTAATGAACCATACAGCGCATAATATTAGCCCTTTGTATTATATCAAGTTGATACTGTTGATTAAGCTTGTTTCATCAGAAAACGTAAGTGTTAATTCGGATTTAATCAGATCAATAACAAAGATGGTAGTTTCTTGTACACAAAGGGATTAAATATGGTACCTCTGTTTCCCAAGCTATGGACCACATTTTTTCCCAAGGTTGAGAAACTATTCGGATACATCTTGACAAAATTCTGGCAATATTAATTCACCACCTTTAATTCCCCCCCCCCCCCCCCCCCCCCCCCCCTCCCTCGAGTAAACTCCACCATATTGGTCTTTATAGCTACCTTCAGTTAATGATTTTCCTCATTTTATTTATAACCATTTTTAAAATTCATCATCCTCAATTTAACTGAATTATTCATTCTTTCGTTTGATGAAGTCAACATGGCCTACAAAAGAAAACTATACAAATGTGTAGGGCACTATTGGGTCGGCTTGGAAAAGGAAAATCAGGTCCTTCCAATAAGGCGAGCCGATTATCCTAAACACAAGGGGCCCAGATCTAAACTGAGCAATGTGCAGGCCTAGGCCGAGTCTAGACTACGACATTTCAGGTTGAGCCTGGGTTTGGCAAGGGCTGTCCTGACCTGTGTTACCAAGTTCACGGTACGTTTATGTTCGGGGTACAGATATGGGTACGGGGTCGGAATCACGGTTCGTCACCTTGTGTGGTACGTAGTACGGAGGAGGTAGGACGAGTTGGGGCTCTCACTGAGTAATATATAAAAATATATGTGTGCGTGCATGTGGAGATATAGAGCAAGAGAAAATTAATATACAAAAGCATCAGTTACATGCGTTGCTAAATATAAGAGTAATAATCTTATTAAACTCCAGGACTACTCGAGGAGAATTTCAAGAGAAATTCATGGTTAAATATTTAAGGGTGTTCATTTTGAAGTTATTAAGTAAATCGCATGTGAATCGCTAGTTTAAGATATCCGAATCAAGAACCCACCATAAATTGCATCGCTGGATTGTGGTTCGGAGGGGGGTGGGGAGAATCATGTAGCATTGATCCCGACCTCTACCTGGTTCCAACTCCAGCTAGTTTAGAGTTATCTACTGTATTAAATACATATCATAATGATACATCCGTAAATTCTCTCCATACACTCCAAAATATCCTACTCTTCCTCGAAACTTCAATAGCTTTCTCTCCTAGTAATTATGGTGTCCAAGTAAGACCATTATGCGAAGGGATTGACATGTACCACAAGGCACAAGCAATAATCTACCTGAGATGCCTTCGAAAATTTTGCATTGTGAGAAGAGAATGGGTAGTGGAATTTAATCTTCTCACTGTTTTCCCCACTTTTTTCCATATTGCAGAGCTACATTTGCTATTTCCTACTGTGTGATATTAGACCTAGACTCTACGCAGCGGTATTTACTTACATTTAATAAATCATAGTGAATGGTCCAATCTAGTTGCCCCAGTACCATGTTAAAGACATGGCAAAAACTCTAAGTTCTGATAAGGGTCGAGAGCTATACACATATTCTAACAATATGACACATATAATTGCAAGTCTCTCATTGATGGGCTAAAAATCATTTTTAAATCCCATAGAGAACTCTATCCACATTCAATAACAATTAAAAACTTTAAGAAAAAACCCATCAACCAATTAGTCATAAATTAAAAAGAAAATCAAAACAAAACCAAGAATCTCACTTCGATAGAAGAATGATCAGAGGAGGAAGCAAGCACCCGAGATTTCTTGAAAACCCTGCACACACACACACACACACACACACAAAAAGCAGAGGAGATGGGTTGTGTTAGTGGATGGATTAGAAGTCAATCACATTGTTTGCTGACCAAATTGAGATGGGTTTTTGACCTGGGATTCTGCGAATTTGATGGGCATATTGAGAAATTGGTGGAGACTGCATTCATCTCTTCAGATAACTAAATCTTCCTAAAATGGGTTCGAATTCAGGTGAAAAAGTTGGGAGAAGGAGAATCGGCTACAATAATAGTTGAACGGATGAGATGATGAGAAGACAGAGATTCTATGTATTGGGCTTGGGGTTGAGATTCTCAATTGGGCCAAATTTTGATGGGTTTGTGGACGAGCTTGGACTTTCAAAGCTTTTAATTATTCTTATTGTTGCCTAGCTTTCGAGTCAAAATAAAAGTTGAATTTTTTCCGTACTGACCAACCTTTTGAAATTATTTTCCTAACTGACTCACTTTTAAAAATATTTAACCTACTGATCTAGTTTTGGACACGTCAACATAAAACAACGTTATTGGTAATAACGTCATCTGTTATTTTGATGTCATTGTTGCCAATAGAGTCACCTATAAAAAAAAAATTTCATTGCCGCTATTAGGAGTAACGCAGTATATCTCGCATTCACTTATGAGTTCTCTGACTTGAGAAAAAAAATTGTAAGTGAAAAATGCTTATAACTGATGGCGCTATTCTTAATAACGGCATAATTAGCCTGATGCTGCTATTGGCAATAGCGACATCAGTATAATCCACAGTGTACTCTAAATTTCGTGCAGGTGCATCAACTTCAAGCCCGATTTCGATCTTGATGCAGCAAGTATTTCTCAAAACTCAAAACATGAAAGTTGTAGATCTTTTCCTTGGTGTTCCATAACATTTTAATTATCTCAATTGGAGTTTGGATGATAAAGTTATGTTCAAATTTTGAAGCAATGTCGAAACTGTTCAGAAAAAATTTTAAGTGAAAATTGCTTGTGACTGATGTTGTTATTCCCAATAACGGCATAATTAGCCTGATGTCGTTGTTGGTAATAACGGCATCTGTATAAGCCACAGTGTACTCCACATTGTCTGGATAATTTCGATAATGCTACATAATTGGGCATAACTTATAATCTGAACTCCGATTGAGATGATCCAAAATTTATGTAGGTTATTGAGACAAGTACTAGTATACTTCAATTTAAGAGGTCATAATAAGATATTTGAATTTACTTTGTGATGCTTAACTGAAAGTATATAAAACTACTATTAAGGGTGTGTTTGGTGCACGAATTGCAGTATTCCAAAGAATGCAATTGTCCAAACATCTCGTTCATATTAATCCTTAGCTATTGTATATGGTTATGTTACAATTCTCAAGAACCTAATGTGCTTGTGTTTCGAAATTTACAAATCGTATCCGGAATTTGATATCTCAGAGCATATTTCCAAGTGCAAGAATAAAAGAGTGACTCTTATACCGGTAGGGCTTCTTCTCCAAGTCTTCCACCCATTTCCATCCTCCACGACGACTCCAAGAAGAGGGAAGAAAAAGAAGGGAGAAAAAACCCAACAAAAACGGGGATGATTTTTTTTATAAAAAAAGCATGAATGATAACCACAGTGACTAGCCTTTTTAACTAGTATATAAGTTGAACCCAACGACCGTATGAATGAGTTGGTTGCCATATTTTTCAACTGACACAATCAAGAAAGCACGATTACAGTAAAGATACAAGTCGATAAAACAGTAAATTTACAAGTAGCCTGCCATGGTGACACGGACATAATATTATGTATTAACATCAAACTTTGCATAAGTTTAATCTAAATAACATCAAATAATTTCTATATTAAACTAATACTCGTACTAGGAAACAATAGTTCCATACAAAATTACAACAAATGTGAGGCTTTCATAGTTAATGAAAAATAACATGAGTTTACTAGTTTTTAAATTGTGAAAAGTGTATAATGGATTGTGTTGTCCAAAAATTTATTGGATTAACCACACCACTTTCGTGTCAGCACATGCACATGTGCCAGTTACTGTTATTACCAAAGCATAAAGTGAAAAATAAGTTAAAAAACAGAGGACATTGATGTAAATTAGTGTTTAAAAGTTTACCGAGAGATAGGTAGAGATCGTATACTCACTGAAGGTCATGGCTAACAACAAGCAAAGTTACCCAAAAAGAGAGCAAACCCTAGATCTGGCCGTGGCGGCGGCAGCTAGGGTTCATCGCCGCCGCCCCTGTGCTCCTCTCCCGCCGAAGCACCTTCCCTTCTTCTTCCCGTCGTGTCTCAAGAGAGAGAAGTCGCCGCCTTGGGCTCGTGCAGCGCCTTGGGTTCGTGCGTCTTCTTCCCGTCACCGACCCAGATCGAGGAGGACGTTGCACCTCCTAGCGAGCCGCCGTCGACTCACCTCCTCCGCCAGAGCAGAGCCCCCATCGTCGCGCCTACCTGTGTGCGCGTCCTCTGCCAGAGCAGTTCCCCCGTCGACGTGCCTTCAAAAACCCCTTCTTCTCGTCGCAGACGCCGCACAGCGGAACCCATGGTCTGTGTGTGCTCGCGCCACAGCTGCCAAGCGCCAGCATCGACGACTCCGTCGTGAAAGCCTCCGGTCGTCGTCGAGGAGCGCGCGGCCTCAAACGCCTAGTCACCGACGCCGTCAGGTAAGGTGGTTGGTGGGTTGGGGTTTCCGCTCCAGTTCTGTGGGCACTTTGCGTCCAGATCTGAGATCTGGATTGCTTTTGGAGTTGGGGGTTCGGAAGTGGTTTGATTGGGGTTGGGGTTGGGGTTGGGGTTGGGTTGGGGTTGGTTGACCTTACTAGATATTTGCCTGGATGTTCTTAGCGCTTGCCACCATGTCCACACTCTCGGGGCCAATCACGGCGATCTGTGGCTATGATTTGGTTTTTGCGAGGGTTGGTAGTGCATGTGAAGAAGCCGGGCGTGCGGGTTATGATGTTTTGCACGATTGTGGAATTTGGGCCTGAAGATGGGGTCCCTCCGTGGTGTGTGCTCACTGTTACCGATGCTTCACCGTCCCCTAATTGGCGCCGGCATTCCAACTTGTTCCTGAGGCCCGGATGTTCTTCGCTATCGCCACCATGTCCACGCTCTCGGGGCCAATCACGGCGATCTGTGGCTTTGATTGGGATTTTGAGGGTTGGTAGTGCGTGCGAAGAAGCCGGGGTTTGCCTCACTCTTGCTATGAAGAGAGAGTAAGTGCGGCAGTAGTGAGGTATTATTAGGGGGGTGGAGGAGTTGTCTGAGTTGGGTTTGATTTAGTGTGAAGGATGAGGTGTAGTACGGTTGTGGAGCTAGGACCTGAAGACGGGGTCCCCCGATGAGAGGTGCTCACTCGTTACTGCACAGGGGAAGATGTTTGTGTTTTTTGTCGGCAGTATGTAAGTCACACCTTGAACTCGACCTCCTTTTAATTCACTACCACAGACTTTGCAACAGCACCACCACTACACCCTCATCATTGACCCTGAGATCTATAACGTCCACCGCCTGTAGGGGCGAGAGGTGAAGGTGATTCTTCAGATTGGTTGTAATTTCGCGGGTTTTACGTGAGAGAGAGAGTGAAGATGTTGCTTCTCACTACTCTATGCAGGTGTCTGTTTGATGTATATGTATATTCTCAATATAATAGGATAATATTGTGTATATTATTCTATGGGGCAACACGGGTTTACACGTGTTATGTATTAATTATTGGAACGGGTTGAGTGGGCTAAAAGCCCAGTACCCTAAACCCAGTCTAATCTCTTTATAAGCTGGTCTAGAGATAGTGCTCTGTGATATTCCAATACTGATAAGCAGGGTATAATATCTTAAGCGGCTAGAGATTAACCCTAACCCTAATTTCCCCAAATCAGTATTAACAATCTTAAGATATTAGCTCTCACCTCCGACCAAGCAAACCGCCGCCGTCGAGGATGCAAATCAGTCGCTGCCGTCGAGGTCACCACCTCCGATCACGACTGTAACCGCAGTCGTCGCTGATCCAAATCGCAGTCGCCGTCGAGGATCTCGATCGCAGTCGTCGTCGCAGATCTCGTTCGCTGTCGCCGATGCCTGCCGTCACGAGCGCAGCCGTCGCGGGCACCGCCGTCACGAGCGCCTCCGTCACGAGCACCGACGCTCCCCACGGCTAGCCGCTGCCTCGATCGTCCTCCTTCTCCTCTTTCCCAATCGGAATTTGGGATTGTTCGAATTGGGGTTTTGGGGATGGAGAAGGAGAAGCGGGATTTGGACTTGAGAGTTTTGGAGGAGAATCTGTTCGTCGGAATCCTCCCGCCGCCGCCGATGGGCGCGCCTCCGCCGCCGTCACCGTGCATCGACGCCCCATGGCGTCACCATCGCCGATGGTTGCCCCTCCCGTCGCTAATCAGATGGGTTTCGGGTATCACAAACCTTTCTTCCTCATTGCTGTTGATGGGTTCTGCTAGTCAGATCCAATAATAGGGAACCCGAAACAGAGTGATCCCATTGGCTCTTGATTGATGTTTGCTGTTTGGCTGTTTGGCTCTCTGGTTTGTGTTTGGTGTTTGGACTGTTGGAGCAGATCCATATTCAGATCCATCAGATCTGGATCAGATCTAAATTAAAGATAAGTTCTTCACCAAATTTAAATTGTTACTTAATTATTTGTTCGTATTAAGCATTGGTTAATTAAATGCAAATCTGAACAATTGTTTTAGCTATGTGCTAAAAATCAAATATCCATTTTGATAAGTTAAATTATAGATGTTGACTATAAATTTGTATCTCTAATTAAATTGTTGTGAATTAGATAGTGCTAATAAGTCGTTTAATTGGCTAATCTTTAACAATTTGATGAATGTAGGAACTCCAAAGTTACTTACAAATTGTGTGTATTGGAGACGATGGATTTGCATCATGGTATGATAAGTCTGCACTACGCAGGTTTCTCCATCGAATTTGGAAAAACACTTCTAACTTGAAGTGTCGGTATGATTTATTTTAACCTCTTAGTTATTTTATGTGATGAATGTGTTAACGTTTTGTACGTTTGATCACATGATTGAGAGTTTTAGATCATAGTTATTCTCGCTTTGAAAACTAGCATGTTAGGGTTGTTAAGTATTTTATCATACTATGTGTATAGATATTTGGACAAATCCATTATTTGTAGTTTGTGTGAGATTATATATTTGCTTCTCTAATAATTAAAATTTTTTGTATAAGATTTATAATAAATGTCTGTAACTTAGATAGGAGCATTCTGTAATGCAGAATATGACTCCATTATTTACGTTTTTGTTCTTTATCGTTCATTATACTGTGTGTGCAAAATTGAATTATAAAATATGGGTCATTATCTCGCTTAGTGTTTCGAAGATGATGAAGAACGAATAAAGAAAATTATAGCTCAATTTGTTTGAGCACGTGGACATTGTTAGAATCACTAGAGAAAGCAAACAACTTTGTAAAATGTGATAGAGTAATCTTGTATTAGCTCTTATAATGTGCTTACATTGTCAATCGCATATATAAGTTGAGTTTAACAAATGAAACAATTAATAATAATAGTTCTAATTATGTTCTTGAACCTAGCATAATTGGTTAGGATTTGAGAAATATATATATTCAATTGTCTGTGAGGAAATGTGATCTAATTATCAAAACTGTGGGGAAACGGAGTTAAAAGCTATTGAGTCAAAAGCTTTAACATCCAAGTTGTTTTGAAATTTAGAATCACTGTGAACTATATATTAATTTGTTTGTTCTTGTTAGAACTCATAACTCTGCCAAATGACACTTCATTAAATATGACAAATATAAAAGTTGTGCTCAGATTATGATTACTAGAAAATTATTTAGTATGGTCTCTAGGAGCACACAACTTCTTGAGTCAATACATTCTGATATTTGTGATCTCAGTGGCTTTGTGACTATATGAGACGATTGTTGGTCAGAAGTATTTAATCACCTATGTAGATGATTATTGAATGTTTGTCATACATATATGGAGGCTGTAACACTCATTATTGTGATAAATTAAAATCTAGTTAAATGCTAAAAATCAAGGGTTCAGATTTGATAGAGGTGGTGAATATGTTTAACAACTTTAGAGAAGTTTGCATTGGGCATAATCTCTAGTGCACTATATTTACCATTGTCAAACAGTATTGATAAAGTTAGAATCAAACACTCAGTGAAATGTTGAATTCTATGTTATTGACTGTTAGTTTGACTTTGAGTAATTATGAGTGATGTTAAATTATCAATCATATTTCTAATTTGTTACCACACTCTAAGTCATTTACACCTTGTAGATTAACAGTATAAAAACACAAATAATTTTGTTAAAGTGGAAATTTTGTGTTGTGATACATCTGTTAGAGTACATGACTCTAAAAGGCCTAAAGTAGGACCTACAACAAATATTTGTGGGTGTTTAGAAAGTGCAGAATGTAGTTCTGTGAACAGATGTTGGATCTATCTAATTTTTGTTAGAAGAATCTAGACTTGCAAAATTCTTTGAAGATGTGTTCATCAAAGATAAATGTACGAACAATCTAGTCCTACAGACACGTTCAACAGTTGGAATCAAGAACCAGCCTTACTGACACTTAAAACCTGAATGACAAATGAACTAAGAATAGTCTTTAGTAGACAATAAGATGATTTTGTGTCATACAATAATACTTCAATTTAGTTGATCTGCCAAAAGGGGCTAAAACTATTGTAAGTAAGTGGGATTTTGTAGAAGAAACTTAATTCTGATCGTTCAGTAGCAATTTTAATGCTTTTTAGTAGCTAATAGATTGACTGAGAAAAATGGGGTAGATGTATTTGATGTCTACTCACATGTTTGTCATATTGCTATAATAAGTATTCTTCTTACCCTTATATCTATTGAAAATTTTGTCATTCATAAAAGATATTTAAAAGTTTTGTACTTGATATTTTGTACTGAACAGTTTTGTACTGGAAAGTTTTGGATTAATATGTTTAGTGAACAAGATTTACAATTTAGTAAAATCATTGTATGCTTTGAAACATGTAATATAGCTATCGTATGAATAATTTGACAAATTTCTCAAAGAGCCTAGTATATGATTCAAGTAATTCAGATCAGTGCCTTTAACTTTGTGGTGTGTCAAATATAATGGCTATTATTTACTTGATTTTATTGACATGATTGTTGATTGGAAGTGACATCTCTATTATAAATGGAGTTAAATTGTGCTATCCAAATAAATTTAGCTTGAAACACCTAAGTATTGTGGTCACCATATTACGTATAAGGGTGAGTTTTGGTTGGCAAGGGATAACCCTTAGTCAAACCCGATAAATCTATAATGTGCTTCAAAAGTGGGGATATAGTGATTGAAAGTATGTTTTGAAGCACCTTATGATTATGATAAAAGGTTGACACCTTATGATGGTGCAACTCTGAGACAGGTAGATCATTCTAAAAGATTTGAAAGTCTCGTGAATACAAAGATCTGCACTATAATAGACATAGCCTTTGAAGTAGGTATGATCTGCAGACTCACTAATAATCCCATACACACTTGAGTGCCCTTAAGAGGCTAATGAGATACTTGAGTGGTACTCAAGAGTTTGCTTTGTGCTACTCAAAGCTTTGTGAAAGTCGACAACTAGTGAATATGTGTTCACACTAGTAGGAGCACGGAAATTATGGAGATTAATAGGCAAACAAGTGTTGCGTTCTCATCCAAGAAATCAGACCTCTATGTGTTATCCTCTGCAGGGGAAGAGGCTGAGTGGATTAAATGACTTATTGCTAATCATCCATTTGAGAAGTTTAATGTAAATTCTCTATTCTGTTATGCGACTATCAAGCTATAATGCACTGTAGCTCATAACTCACTCTATAATAGTAAGAGGAGTATATTAAGGCTGAAAGAAGCCTAGTTGAACTTTCTCATAGATAAAGTGCAATTGTGACAAGTATGGCCAATGCTGTTGCTAAGAGACTTGAAAGTGATCTAATTATCAAAACTGTAGGGGAAATGGAGTTAAAAGCTATTGAGTCAAAAGCTTTAGCATCCATGTTGTTTTAAAATTTAGAATCCAATTGGAGCCATAGAGAAGTTCAAACTGAAGCATCAATTTTAGGCAGTTGACATGCTTTAGATAATTTGAAAAGTTCTATGTAAATTCTGTTAATATATAATTTCATTCCAATTTTGATGATGCTATATATTTTTAGAATTTACTTAGAATCATCTCATTATTCCAAAAGAAAGCATGAAAACTTGTCGATGTGTTTCCGATGTTTAGAATGGTTGTTATATCATTCCAATTTTGATGATATAACTCTTTTATGGATTCATGTTTCATTCCAATTTTGATGATTCAGAATTAACCATAATTGATTTGACTGTTCTATCATTCCAATATGAAACATAGTATAGTTCTTGTGTGGAAACTATAATAGTTCTTGTTCTTTATTTTATTAAAGAAACTTGATTGTGATGCTTGCGTTACATTTTGCTAAGCTATCGTTGAATTGTACTAAGTTCTTTAGTAGAACCAGATACTTTATGAAATTTGCTAGAATTCTTAGAGATGTGTCTCTTGATATTCTTGTTTTCAATAAGCTAGCAAAGATGGAGGAGTTGAATTTGTTAACATAGATTTCAAAATAATGATTTGCTCAAAATGGAGGAGTAAACATAAAGCAGTTTGCAAGGATATAGTTTTGGTTTATTTCTCTGAGGAATAACTTTGTCACTTGCTTGATAAAACTTCTGTTGAGTTTAAGACTCTTGTGTTCACGAGCTTAAAACTCATATTTTATTCTTGAAGTTTATTTGCTTTGGTTGATTTTGAAACTATGACAGGTTCCTATAGTTGTTTAGTCTTAGTGAACTATTCATTTATGGTTTAAAACTATTTGATTATTTTGGTTTAGTCATATTTGAACTATTCAAGTTATAATTGATTTAGTTTATGATCCATGGTTTTTATGATTCAATAATGTTTGAATTTTTGTGATCCAATATTATAACATTGCTTAGCCTAATATATTGAGAATATAGGAGGAGATTGTTGGATGTATATGTATATTCTCAATATAATAGGATAATATTGTGTATATTATTCTATGGGGCAACACAGGTTTACACGTGTTATGTATTAATTATTGGAACGGGTTGAGTGGGCTAAAAGCCCAGTACCCTAAACCCAGTCTAATCTCTTTATAAGCTGGTCTAGAGATAGTGCTCTGTGATATTCCAATACTGATAAGCAGGGTATAATATCTTAAGCGGCTAGAGATTAACCCTAACCCTAATTTCCCCAAATCAGTATTAACATCTTGGACTGTGTTCGTGGTTAGGATGAGTGAGAGTTTTGCTTAGTGCAAAATCGCTTGTGAAAGCTAAAGCGTGAGAGAGGTGAAGGTATCCTCTCCACGGCTCTACTTTGGTTGTGACTTCGACTGGGCAGAAAGTGAGTTTGTTGGAGACGGTGTGAGAGAAGGGGAGAAGGTTGGGACCGGCAAATACCCAAATCCCGCGTGATTCGCTTCAGGTGGGTGTGCGCGCGCCGTGGAGGCGGTGCACGAAGCTTATGTGACGTACATACAATTAGTCGGTACTCGCTATGTGACTGGACCCAAGCTGGGGTCTAGTACAGCAATGGTGGAGGTTGGGAACAAGCTGTAGTCGGTTCGTCCCTAGTTGTAGTTTTTTTGTGGCCCACCCTCTTAGAGAGTGAACCATGATTGTATGTATTGATTATATTGCATCATGTTCCATTTTGTTGTCTGTAGGTTGTAATTTGTCCCAGTACTTTGGATTTGTTTGGTTAATTCTCATTAATGAAACAGGGTGGCCTTATTCCACCTTTTCCTTCAAAAAAAACAAGCAAAGTTAGCTCCTTTAGATGCTTAAGCAATTTCACACCGTCGGCACGAGCTTTCCAATCTGAACACCCAAGTGAAACTTGAAAATATCTCTAAATAACGAGTTTGGTACTATCTATTTGCACGTGGACTGCAAGTGATTCATTTACCTAATCTCAGGCACCTTAGGGAATTGGTTACCGTTACTTAAATATGGGACATTTAATGATTCCTGATGTATTCTTCTTCAGAATAAGGAAGAATATCTCATTGCACATGCTTATTAATTTATATTACCTATTAAGTTGGTTTCATGCACCTCTTCTAGTTACACCTTACAACAGGAAAGATGTTAAGTGTAAAAATAAACAAGACACCGACAAGGTGTAGATAAATACATACCAAGGCCTGCCAAAGGCTCGTCTAATAGCAACAGATCTGGTTTTTTAACCTGAAGAGACCACTTAGGGATCAGATAGTACATCATAACAGACAGAGCACACTTTCTGATGCAATTGATTTTTGAATGTATCATCTATCTAAAATATCTTACCAACTGAATTGCCAAAGCAAGACGCCTCTTGTAGCTGCCGCTAAGAGAATGTGGGTCTTCATCCAAAGGAATCGAATTCAAACCAACCTGAGATTTAATTCAATTCTTTATATCACGACATAGTAGTAACAAATAATTAGGGTATTTCAATATTATTCCACCCCAGCCCAACCCACCAATTTTTTTTTCTTCATTTGAAACAAAACTAAAAAACTCAATAATTTGAAATTTACCCCTTAGAAGATAGGTATTAATTAAGGTATACTGGAGTCTGGACTATATTTGATATAACATTATCTTTCATGGGGGGGGGGGGGGGGGGGGGGGGGGGGGGGGGGGGGGGGTACATCAAAATATAAGTTTTTTAGGTGGTTATACCAAAAGGAAGTTTTGTGTATGTGATGTGAGTAAAACCCATAATCAGCAACCTCATTACTAAGACTAGTAATTTACACGTGTAATATATATATATATATATATATATATATATATATATATATATATATAAATCTGGCGTTGTCTGACATCGAACCTAGACTTTCTTTGTATTAGTTTTGCATGTGCATTGCACGTATATATTTGGTTACAATGCACGTATTTGTTTGTTTAAAAATGGAGTTTGTTTGGTGACAAACTCTCCCATTAAAATAGTAGAGATGAAACAGTAAACCACATTTATAAACATCTTGAGATTATCTAACTTACAGAATTAACAGCGTATTGAAGTTTTAAAGCAAGCTGTTCTCTCAATGCAACATCTGCTTTCTGTCTAAGCCACCTAAAAGTAACTTCCTCAATCAAGCTATCTGCTAAGAAGAACCTGTTGGGATTGGGGCGTCAACCAACGCCCATTGTGGCAGCGGAACTAAATAGAGCAATGAGGAAGTCGAAGTAGATGAGATGAATCAATTGAGCAAACAAGTAGATCCACCAATCTAACACAAACATACCAATGACTTATCCCGGTTAGCGTTTGCTTAATCCGGGAAAAAATATAGGGAGATCTGATATTCAACTAGAAGAGATTACAAGAAGTTATTGATCCACTCAATACAAGGAATTAAACCCACTCACCAAGAACTATCTCTCTCTCGAGGCTCTCTTTGCAATGGAGAAAAGAATCTATGAAGTACTCTACTCTCATAAAGAAGGAGTTTACAATATATAGAAGAATAGAGAGAAACTTAGGTCTAATCTTAATTCTCAGTCGTCCGATATAACCTGGAAAAGAAGTAACTGAATAGGAGCCGTACGATCTAACTTGGAGTTGAAGATTGGGATAAAACGACCTAACAAATCGAGGCCCAAAACGAACACAACACCGCGGTCGGTCGCCCGTCCAACAAGACTGGTCGACCATCCACCTCTCGGCCAAACCCAGTGCAACTGCTGTCGGGGGTGCGTTCGGGGGTGCGGTCGACCGCAACTTGGGACAATCGACCGCAACTATGCCTGCACCTGGCTGCAGCTGTTTTGTTCTACTCTCTTCGACGCTTCGACCTCCGTGCTTCATCTTACCTTCTTCTATTCTGAACCACGAGTATTCAAGACAAATTCCTAACAAACTCCACCTTGGATTGCATACGAGTGCTATCACATGATGTGTTATTCATCTCCAAACTCTAATGAATTCCACTTGCAAAGAAAACTTAGAACAATAGCTTCTTCTTCTAGTTGAACTGATCTCTACCCAATCTCACCAATTCCAGTATACCCCTTCAAGGGTACACCTCTGTAGATGTACTCACGAAGTTGCCAAACTCCGCACAAACTCCACCTACCCTTAGGCTTTTTCCACCTCTCGATGATATTCGAACGTCATAGTCTCGTCTTGATGAATCTAGTTGCGGCAAACTAGCTGAGCTTGCGGGAATAACGGGAAAAGAAGCAACACCTGGTATTTCGGATTCCCCAAAGCTTGTAGAGATTGTTTTGGCTTGGTCCAATCACTCTCATACCTCTAATCACCTTACGACGACCCTAAAAAATAGACAGAACTCCACCTCGAGCTGTGTACCTACAATCCCGTAAATCAAGAGTTTTCAAGAAAATCAGATTCCGTTTCAGCAGAGGAATATGCAAAACATCCCTTAAAGTGAACATATTTAAATCTGGCATCTTCAACTCAACTGTCCTCTCACCTACTACTTCACAAATCTCCCTAGTTCCCGTTGTCGCACAACGCCCCGTAGTAGACTTATAAGTAGAAAACAACTTCTTCTCGAAACAAATATGAGAAGAACTCTCTGAGTCAAGAAACCAACTAGAATCCACTTCTAAATAATTTGAAACAAGAATACACGAATCACCTGAATCAAAGGCACTAACCACATTAGCAGCTGAATTTCCATTCTTTGCGCTCTCCTGATTCTATAATTTCCAACAGTCTTTCTTGATATGCCCTGGCCTCTTGCAATATCGGCAACGAATCGAATCATTTTCCAAAGCACTTTGTCTTCCCCCTGAAGAACCATCCACTGCTAGACAACTTGTGGGAATAGACGGTGATTTCTGAGTCTCCTTCCTAAGTTGATTTTCCTTCAATGCTTTGATTACACCATCTACCGAAATACTCTCTTTGGTAGATCTACCGTGTAGCATGGTAGTGATCAAAGGCTCGTATGAATACGGCAGTGAATATATCAGGTTGAAAGCTTTATCTTCCTCACACACATCTGCGTTGATGGCCTTAAGTTCAGATAATAGCTTATTGAACTCTGTAATGTGATCGTGGAGATCGGTACCTTCCTTCATAGATAAACGGAATAACTTCCTCTTCCAATGCATCTGATCAAATAACGACGAACCAGAGTAGTCAGCTATGAGTTTTTCCCACAAACTCGCATCATCAGTTTCTTCAAGAAATCTGCACTTGACCTCGTCAGCCAAGAATAATCAGATCAGACTTATGGTTCTTTCACGAATATCTTCCCAACCGTCATCCTTCATATCAGTTGGCTTTTTTTTCTTCTTAACGGCTAACTACAAACGTTCTTGAACAAGAACATCATACATGTCAATCTTCCAAAGATTGAAATTGATCTTTCCATCGAACTCCTTGATCTTCAAAATACTGTGGTATGTCATCTTAACTAAGGGACTCAGCAACCTGAAGCTCTGATACCAGTTGTTGGGATTGGAGCGTCAACCAACGCCCGTTATCGCAGCGGAACTAAATAGAGCAATGAGGAAGTCGAAGTAGATGAGACGAATCAATTGAGCAAGCAAGTAGATCCACCAATCTAACACAAACACACCGATGACTTATCCTGGTTAGCTTTTGCTTAATCCGGGAGGAAATATAGGAAGATCTGATATTCAACTAGAAGTGATTACAAGGAGTTATTGATCCACTCAATACAGGGAATTAAACTCACTCACCAAGAACTATCTCTCTCTCTCTCGAGCCTCTCTTTACAATGGAGAAAAGAATTTATGAAATACTCTACTCTCATAAAGGAAGAGTTTACAATATATATAGAAGAATCGAGAGAAACCGAGGTCTAATCTTGATTCTCAGTCGTCCAATATAATCTGGAAAAGAAGTAACTGAATAGGAGTCGTATGATCTAACTTGGAATTGAAGATTGGACTGAAACGACCTAACAAATCGAGGCCCAAAACGAACACAGCACAGCGGTCGGTCGACCGTCCAACAAGACCGGTCGACCGTCCACCTCTCAGCCAAACCCAGTGCAACTACGGTCAGGGGGTGCGGTCGACCGCAACTGGGGACAGTCGACCGCAACTATGCCTGCACCTTGCTGTTGCTGTTTTCATCTACTCTCTTCGACGCTTCGACCTCCGTACTTCATCTTACCTTCTCCTAATCTGAACCACGAGTATTCAAGACACATTCCTAACAGAACCTTACATTAAAATTTTTTTTTAAAAAAATTATAAAAAATTAAAAAAATTAAAAAAAAAATTAAAAAAAAAAACTTAAGTGTACCATAAGCAAGCATTGCATTTGATGTAATAGATATGTAAAATTGCAGGATTAGGAAGTACATTACACAAATGAATTAAATTTCAGAACTCGGAACAATCATTTAGTTTACGTAATTGAATTGACAGTATCTTCTGATAGTGAAGTCAATTACATCCAATTCCTAAAAGTCTAAGCTAGTTTTGACTTGATGATGATCACATTAAATGTTAAACCAAACAGAGACAGGCTAATATATTAATATCCCATTGTTTGAGATCTCCATTGATATTACAGATAAAGGACAAGTTCATAACCAAAAACAGAAGACAGAATTAGCAAGTTTAAATCACAATATATGATTGTTGCAAAAAGCTTGTTAATGGCCTTGTCCCAATATTAGCGTGTCTTTTGTATCACTTTGGCTCCAAAACAGGAAATTTACACTTTAAATTGTCCTCTTATATTTGATTTATCAGTTTTACATTTCATAATTAGTATTTTGTTTTATAAAAAATAATTGTTTATCCATTATTCATGTTTTTTTGTTTAGTTTCTTTTACTATAATGTTTCTCATTTGCCAATTATGTATTACTTTTTCTACCTTGTTCATCTAAAATGATCTTGACATACCAATAAAAGCTCTACTTTTCCGCATCCACTAGTATGGAGACAAACATTAAACCACTAGCTTTAAGTATGCACAATCATCTTTCTAATTTCTACCTCTCTGGAAACTGGAATACGATGCCCAACCCTTTCCGGTGGTAGCAGTTCAAGCAATATATATGGATTTCCATCATTTCCATACTTCTGAACATAGATCGATCCTGATGTTGGTTTGGAGAACCCAGCAAGAACCTGCAATAAAGATTGGGTAAAAACAGTTGGGTGGATACTCAAGGCTATGGTTTGTATATCTTTTGGAGACACTCAAAGCACTTGTAGGCTTGAAATAAGTTTTGGGAAAACTAAGGGCCATAAACATTTCTGTTTTTAATTGTCACCTCACACAAAGCTACTTTTATTTTTTGTTTTCTTTTGAAAAGTTTTCGCTCTATAAAAACATCAATCAAAAACACTTTTCAGACACAACTCTTTTATTCATTACAATACTAAATAGAACCTCTAGTGAGCGAGAAATGCAGGTAAATATCAAGTGTCAAATGCATGCCTCTAAGAGAGTGGTTTTCCCACTTCCACTTCGTCCAAATATCAAGCCAAAGCTGCAAGATCCTGTAAGATATTGTTAATGAAAAAAGTCTCCATAGAGTGTAATCATTTAAGCAGAAGAGCATGGACCAGTGCATTATATGTGCACCTTTTCTGTGGAAGCGAGAAGCTAACTTCATCCAGTAGGTTGTGCTCGGTCCCAGGAGGACGATAGCTGACTCTACTCACCTTGAACAAACGAACTAATATGTAACAAAAGCTTATGTTGATCTTGGCTTTACTTCAACAAGGTACATTAACTAAATTTTAACGTATAAGTCTGAATTGGACGAGGAACAACAGTAATTCCAATGACCTTGCATTTGTAGCTGGCCCAAGATTATAATAAAGAGATCCTACAATGCAAATCTTAGCCAATGCTCTAATTAAATCCTAACAAGAGTAGATTATTAGTATTTTGGTACAATACAATCTTCTTTTAAATATAGATATTTGGTTGAGAAATATGATAGAACAGACAAGTGTCCTTATATGGTGAAATTAAAATATAAGAAGATAGCAACAAGCATAGCTGTAAAAACTCCGTTGAAGGCTTGCTTTTAGTTGTCACTTATACTTCGGCCTTCCAGAGTTATTTAGCCCGCTTTTTAAATTTACACTGAATATTGTCTTCAAAAATTGTTTTTTTATTGTTATCATATAACTCTTTAATGTTAATTCTATGAATTTCTTTAGTCATGCATTTTTAAAATCGATTTTTAATGAATTGTATGAACTAAAATATAAAGTCAAACATTTTTCATTCGTTTAAGAATCAGTCAACCCCCCCCCCCCCCCCCCGGCAGCCGCCTCAGAAACCCGCACATATCGGACCCCTCAATTTGTACCTTATCATTGCTATTCCTGTTTACTATTACAAAAATTTCTCCAAGAGATCCATCTCAATCTTGTCGTGTTTAACTTGTCCCATGTCCGTACTTCTTAGCCCTTTTAAAAAATAATAATAATAATAGTGACCTCGGTCACCAGTTCCTATTAATGATAAATTAATGAACCATACAGCGCATAATATTAGCCCTTTGTATTATATCAAGTTGATACTGTTGATTAAGCTTGTTTCATCAGAAAACGTAAGTGTTAATTCGGATTTAATCAGATCAATAACAAAGATGGTAGTTTCTTGTACACAAAGGGATTAAATATGGTACCTCTGTTTCCCAAGCTATGGACCACATTTTTTCCCAAGGTTGAGAAACTATTGGGATACATCTTGACAAAATTCTGGCAATATTAATTCACCACCTTTAATTTCACTCCCCCCCCCCCCCCCACTCGAGTAAACTCCACCATATTGGTCTTTATAGCTACCTTCAGTTAATGATTTTCCTCATTTTATTTATAACCATTTTTAAAATTCATCATCCTCAATTTAACTGAATTATTCATTCTTTCGTTTGATGAAGTCAACATGGCCTACAAAAGAAAACTATACAAATGTGTAGGGCACTATTGGGTCGGCTTGGAAAAGGAAAATCAGGTCCTTCCAATAAGGCAAGCCGATTATCCTAAACACAAGGGGCCCAGATCTAAACTGAGCAATGTGCAGGCCTAGGCCGAGTCTAGACTACGACATTTCAGGTTGAGCCTGGGTTTGGCAAGGGCTGTCCTGACCTGTGTTACCAAGTTCACGGTACGTTTATGTTCGGGGTACAGATATGGGTACAGGGTCGGAATCATGGTTCGTCACCTTGTGTGGTACGTAGTACGGAGGAGGTAGGACGAGTTGGGGTTCTCACTGAGTAATATATAAAAATATGTGTGTGCGTGCATGTGGAGATAGAGAACAAGAGAAAATTAATATACAAAAGCATCAGTTACATGCGTTGCTAAATATAAGAGTAATAATCTTATTAAACTCCAGGACTACTCGAGGAGAATTTCAAGAGAAATTCATGGTTAAATATTAAAGGGTGTTCATTTTGAAGTTATTAAGTAAATCGCATGTGAATCGCTAGTTTAAGATATCCGGATCAAGAACCCACCATAAATTGCATCGCTGGATTGTGGTTCGGAGGGGGGTGGGGAGAATCATGTAGCATTGATCCCGACCTCTACCTGGTTCCAACTCCAGCTAGTTTAGAGTTTTTTTTTTGATTAAAAGATGACCGAAGTCATCGCTTCATTAAAAAGTACTTAACGAAACAGAAATAAGAAATACATAGAGCCCGCAGGCTAAAATCTCCAAAAGCGTCTACTCCGGGCAAACTTCCCAAACTACAAACAAAATACAAGAAAGTAAAATAGCATCTAATACATCCGCCCTACAACCGGATAACCACTGCCAACAGAGTCTCGTCCCCCAGCTGGCAGGCTACTCTGCCCCCTCTCCTGAACGCATCTTCTTCCTGGATCTGTTGAGGCCTGTCCATTCATAACGACAAAAGTAAATTTTTTGCAATAACGAGGAAAGAGAATGACGGACGCTATTGAAACAAAAATCGTTGCGGTCTAGCCATAGATTCCACAATACGGAAGCGACAACAATTTCGCACTGTATTCTAACCTCTTTCGTAATCTTGTTATTTCTAAGAGCCCCCCAAACCTCAGCACTAGACCCCAGGCATTGTAATACCCCGAACGCAATACCCACCTCCCCCCAGACCCATCTAGCTCTATGACACTTGAATAAAATATGATTCGTGTCTTCTTCTTCGGACATACATGTGCTACATAACGCAGTTTCCACGATACCCCTTTTTCTCAAATTAACCCTGGATAAAATGACATCGTTCTCCACCAACCAAAGGAAAACTTTCACTCTTGAAGGAACGCTAGCACCCCAAATGACCTCCGTGATCTCGTTTCTAATACCACCATCATTCAGCCTTTTGTATAAAGAGGAAACCGAAAACCTCCCATTGGCCTCCCAGGCCCACCATCTCTCGTCCTCCGACTGTTGGGTGTAATTCCCTTCTATCCGAATGAAATTATTGACCATTTGCAATTGGACGATCGCGTCCTGTTCCAGTGTATCCTTTACCTCTAATCTTAATTTGGAGTTCTTCCAAACGTCGTAGACCAACGAGTCTATGTTCAGAATTGCTTCTGCCGCTGCTGGGAAAAGGCTCATAAGCGAATTACTACCGCACCACTTATCTTTCCAGAATCTTGTTTTCCGGCCATCTTTTACCCTACAAAGAGTATTGCTGTGATACAGGTCCCCCGTTCTGTAAACCCCCCTCCAAAAGAAAGATTTTCTACTATGGATGCCCTTTTCCCCAAATCTGAATTTCTTCCTTGTACGGTAATTAGTAAGAGACTTACACCACCAATTATTACGCTGATTGGCCATCTTCCACCACTACTTACTAAGTAGAGCCCTGTTCATGTCTCTGAGATTAGTTATACCCAAACCTCCGAACTCCTTCTTTTTGCAAATCCTTCCCCAGCTAACAAGATGAATCCCTTTCCCCCCCTCGTTTGTTCCTTTCTATAGAAATCTCCTTCTAAGTCTGTCTATCTTGTGGATTACCCATGCCGGTAATTCGTAAATAGACATAAGGTAAATGGGGATACTGTTGATAACTGCGTTAAGCAAAGTGATCCTGCCTCCCAACGTCAGGAATTGCCCTTTCCACCCTGCTAGTCTTTTCTCAATCCTATCGATAAGAAATTGTCAATCTTCCTTAGTAAGCCTCCCTGGCCTGATAGGGATCCCAAGGTACGTAAGCGGGAAGTCTCCCCTATTGCATCCTAACAGCTGTTGAATCGTAGTGATGGGGATGGAACAGCGTTCGCTAGCTAGTTTAGAGTTATCTACTGTATTAAATACATATCATAATGATACATCCGTAAATTCTCTCCATACACTCCAAAATATCCTACTCTTCCTCGAAACTTCAATAGCTTTCTCTCCTAGTAATTATGGTGTCCAAGTAAGACCATTATGCGAAGGGATTGACATGTACCACAAGGCACAAGCAATAATCTACCTGAGATGCCTTCGAAAATTTTGCATTGTGAGAAGAGAATGGGTAGTGGAATTTAATCTTCTCACTGTTTTCCCCACTTTTTTCCATATTGCAGAGCTACAGCTACATTTGCTATTTCCTACTGTGTGATATTAGACCTGGACTCTACGCAGCGGTATTTACTTACATTTAATAAATCATAGTGAATGGTCCAATCTAGTTGCCCCAGTACCATGTTAAAGACATGGCAAAAACTCTAAGTTCTGATAAGGGTCGAGAGCTATACACATATTCTAACAATATGACACATATAATTGCAAGTCTCTCATTGATGGGCTAAAAATCATTTTTAAATCCCATAGAGAACTCTATCCACATTCAATAACAATTAAAAACTTCAAGAAAAAACCCATCAACCAATTAGTCATAAATTAAAAAGAAAATCAAAACAAAACCGAGAATCTTACTTCGATAGAAGAATGATCAGAGGAGGAAGCAAGCACCCGAGATTTCTTGAAAACCCTGCACACACACACACAAAAAGCAGAGGAGATGGGTTGTGTTAGTGGATGGATTAGAAGTCAATCACATTGTTTGCTGACCAAATTGAGAAGGGTTTTGACCTGGGATTCTGCAAATTTGATGGGCATATTGAGAAATTGGTGGAGACTGCATTCATCTCTTCAGATAAATAAATCTTACTAAAATGGGTTCGAATTCACGTGAAAAAGTTGAGAGAAGGAGAATCGGCTACAATAATAGTTGAACGGATGAGATGAGATGATGAGAAGACAGAGATTCTATGTATTGGGCTTGGGTTGAGATTCTCAATTGGCCAAATTTTGATGGGTTTGTGGACGAGTTTGGACTTTCAAAGTTTTTTTTAATTATTACTAGTATAATGTACGTGCGTTGCACGTCTACTAAAGTATACTCATTAAATTAAATGAATATATATCGAATAAAAAAAAGAAAAAAAGAAATTGTTTATATTTGAATGTTTTGATTTTGGTGACACATGCGGTGCACATATATATTGTTAGATTTAGTTTGGATGTGTATTGTACGGATTTGTTCAGTTACAAAGTTAGAGTGTTTGGTTACAAACCCAACTCTCCCATTAAAATAGTAAGGTAAAGATTGTTGCCCAGCTTTTCGAGTCAAATAAAAGTTGAATTCTTTTCAGTATTGACCCACCTTTTAAAATTATTTACTTAATTGACTCAGTTTTTAAAAATATTTACCCAACTGATTTAGTTTTGGACACGTCAGCATAAAACGCTATCATCCATAACGTCATCTGTTATTTTGATGCTATTGTTGCCAATAGAGGTACCTATAAAAAAATCGTTGTCGCTATTGGGAGTAATGGCATCAGTATATCTCGCATTCACTTAGTAATTCTCTAACTTGAGGGGGGGAAATTGCAAGTAAAAAATGCTTATAACTGATGGCGTTATTCCCAATAATGGCATAATTAGCCTGATGCCGCTATTGGCAATAATGACATCAGTATAATCTACAGTGTACTCCAAATTTTGTGCAGGTGCATTAACTTCAAGCCCGATTTCGATCTTGATGCAGCAAGTATTTCTCAAAACTCAAAACATGAAAGTTGTAGATCTTTTTCTTGGTGTTCCATAACATTTTGAATCATCTCAATCGGAGTTTGGATGATAAAGTTATGTCCAGGTTACGAAGCAATGTTGAAACTGTTCAAAAAAATTGTAAGTGAAAATCGCTTGTAATTGATGTCGTTATTTCCAATAACGGCATAATTAGCCTGATGTCGCTATTGGTAATTACGGCCTCAGTATAATCCACAGTGTACTCCACATTGTTTGGATAATTTCGATAATGCTACGTAATCGGGGCATAACTTATAATTCGAACTCCAATTAAGATGATCCAAAATTCTATTGAACACAAAGAAAAAGTTCTACAAGTTTCATGTTTTGAGTTTTAAGATATACTTGCTACATCATGGTCGAAATCGGGTTTGAAGTTGATGCACCTACACGAAATTTGGAGTACAATGTGGATTATACTGATGCTGCAATTACCAATAGCGGCCTCAGGCTAATTATGTCTGTCACACCCCGCTTCCCAAAATACGGGAATACAAGTCCATGACTGAGGCCCAGCGAAAGATGCGAATACACCATTCATAAGCTGTACAGTTAACTCAACAACAAGATAACAATAAAACCACGCAGGCATGTAAAATCACAATAGGATAATGGAAGTACATGACATAGTCCATAACATAACCAACAACTGGAAAATACAAAATAGTTACGGGTCAAATATGCCCGGAATACAATAAAGAGTACATGAATAAACATGAACTAAAGATAACATGAAAATAAACAAGATTAAAATACTTGCTCAGCAACACCTTCTGGTAATTCTCTATCTGGGCCTGTAAGTATATTATTACAAAAAGGAGAAACAAGGAGATACCCGTTAATGCAAGTCACGGTCCGCAAGTGGTACAAGCTAACGGGACAAGTACAAAAACAAAATAAGAAGCAGGAAAAATATCATGGAGTCAAGAATCATGTAATAGGAGAAATACAACATGTAAACATGATCATGAACAAGACATCATGAAATAAGTGGCATGCATGTAAACAAGTAAACAAATCAATAAAAACATGTAACATGTAAACAAGTAAGCAAGTCAACAGGAACATGTAACATGTAATTGGATCATACAAGTATACGTGTTAATCTCATATCTTTTTTAACCTAACTAGTACAGCAATCATGCGTCCCATGATACACGCAATCAAGTGAACATTTAGACTAGTGGTGAATTCTATAGGTCACGTACTCGGGAAAACATGTCAATTCAATTTTGTATCGAGAAACATGCAATGTGGAACATGTAGAGTGTGAACTTGTAATGTGAACATGTAAACCTGTAATTTTGCAAACTTGCAACCTGTAACTTGCAACTTGCATCGGGAAACCACGAGCTCACGTTCAAGTATGCTCTTCTATATTGCCCACTACTAAATCTTTACCCTTGTAGCCCGGTTTGTTATTTTTATTTTAATCAAACATGAACAATCACTAATCGATAGACACATGTAACAACAAGAACGGGTAACATGACAGGATCGAGTATCAAGACTTATGCAATATAGGAAAACATATTTCAGGGTTTATAAAACATGTTGTAACTATGATGTGATCAATGGCATATATAACTTAATCAAGAATAAAAAGATATCATAACAACATTCAAACTAGTAACAAGACAAGCAATTCATGCACAATATCCTGTATAGTTCTAAGAGTATATATGTGTGTATCGTGTTCATGCAATGCATATGACAACAAAGTATTCATGATCATGTACGAATACGGGATCAACGAATTATGTATAGTAACAGATTTCAATTCGACTGATGAATACAAATTAGAGTCAAAGAATATACTTGTGGTATTTTGCAAAGAAAGCTTGTACGAGAACAAACGAGTTATATAAGAGGATACTTGCCTGTTAACTGACGACGATGATATCAAATACCAGAATAACAGGATCAGAATTCCAGGCAGCGAAGCACATGCAAGATACGTGACAGTAACAACAGCAAACAACAACCAAATAATCCAAACAGAAACAAAGTAATTCAATCCCTTCTCCAAAATAGCAAACACACAACCCAAAACACCAAACAGGATCCCCCTTTACACAAACACCAAACACGAACACACCAAACACCAATATAACCAAATCCCTTACCCACACAATAGTAACACGCCAAAACCCAAACGTCTCCTTCCTTCCACACTCGACAGAGAGAGAGAGAGAGACGGTGGGAGAATGGGAACGACGACGGGGACTCGGCAATGGCTAGCGGTGATCGGAGACACGACGATGAGGAAGAGAGGGAAGAGCAGCGATGGGTTCCCGGGGTTCTTCGATGGATGTGATCGAGCGGCAGGGAAGAGCGTCAACTGGGGCGTCGAGAGAGTGCAGCGGATGGTGGGGACGACGACAAGGGCTTGACTGTGGTTGCGGAGCGGAGTTCGGCAATGGCGAGGACTGGGGATCTCTGGTGGGCAACGAGGAGAGGGGAGCGACGGGTGGATGGGTTCGATGGGTTGTCGAGTGCTGGGGTTGCAGAACGGAGACGAGGAGCAGGGTCGGCACTGTGTTGTCGAAAGGAGCACAGGCACACAGGCGGAGCGTCGAGTGTGGGAGACGAGTGGTTGGGTCGACAATGGCGACAATGGCGGAACGGTACTTCGGTGATGGATTCTCGGAGGAGATGACGAAGACGATGGGTTTGGGAGTGAGGTGAGGCGAGGAAGGCGATGGTGGATGTTGTCTCTACTGGAGGAGGGCGACACCGAGAACGGTCGGGGCAGCACAGAGGTGCACTCAGGAGAGCGAGAGGTGTAGCTCGAGCGGAGTGGCAGGCAGAGGGACGGCGCAGGGAGGCTATGCCACGGGAGAAGGTGGAGGTGTTGGGGTTCTCTGTGTTCTGTTGGGTTCAAAACGTCGAAGATGAGAGAGCGGGAGAAAGAAGGAGGAAGACGGGTGGTTCTGCAGTGGAGAATGAGAACGGAAGAGGAAGTGAAATGGGGTTGTTTTGGGTTCTTTGTTTTGGGTTAAGAAACAGAGGGGGAGGAGATAGAGAGAACGGGAATGGGGATTTTCCTTGTTTTAAACAGAGAGGAGAGAGAGAGGGGAAACAGGGTGAGAAAGAGTTGGGGTAGTTACGAGGTGGTGGGGAGATGGAGTACGGGATTGTGCAAAGTGAGGATACGTGAAGGAATTGTATACGGGTATGTGTAGGATTAATCTGTACAAGTATATGGGTACTGGGTTAGTGAATTTAATAATGGGTATCCCAAAGAGATCCAATAGTCAGAATGGGCTTCGATAGATGGGCTCGGGATAAAATAAAATAATAATAGTAATATTGGCTGGGTTGGGTTTCAAAACATTTAAATAAATAAATTAAGGTATTGGGCTTATAATAACAATTGGGCTCAGATTAATAAATAATAAAATCAAAGTACAAAATTAGGCTTATAATAAGTAGTTAAACAATTGGACTTCAGCTAAATATTAAACAATTGAATAATTTGTACATTGGACTTCATAAAATAGTTTGAATAATATAATCAATTAAAGAAGAGTAGTTATAAGATACTAAGGATTTAAAATACAGAAAAATACATGAAAAAATACGTATTAATGGAAATAGGGGTTACAATGTCGTTATTGGGAATAACGGTATCAGTTATAAGCAATTTTCACTTAATTTTTTTTTTCTCAAGTCAGAGAGCTCCTCAGTGAGTGCGATATGTACTGATGTCATTACTTCCAATCGTGGAAACATAATTCTTTCTTTTACAGGTGCCGCTATTAGCAACAATGGCATTAAAATAACAGACGTCGTTATTGCCAAAAGCGTGTTATGTTGGCGTGTCCAAAACTTGATCAGTTGGATAAATATTTTCGAAAGTGGGTCAGTTTGGTCAATATTTTCAAAAGGTGGGTGAGTACGGGAAAAGTTCAAGTTTAGTCTTCTTATTTAAAGGCTATCAGGATTTTATTGTATTCAAAATTTATATTATTTTCAATCAAAAATTAGTTTTTTTTCCTCCAAATTTTTTTGTCGTGGATTCCAGGTCTGTCATTAAGGTACTCATTCTCTGCTTAGTTTTACTATTGTGATAGGGTAAAAATGGCCTGAGGCCCAACCAGGGCCCAATACAATTCTCACTCGAAAAGGTAAAAATAGCTATCTAGCTCGGCCCCGAACCACTTCAGGGTCGGCGCCGAACCTCCTGTTTGCCCTCACAGTACTGGCCTCCTCGTGCCGACGAGCCTTGGTAGTCCTCGGAGTCCGACCCGTGACAGTGCCACAGGCCGTCCCCTCTCTCCGGCGAAGCAGAAGGATGACCTGGCGCAGCCTAGGCCCTCCGATTCCCCCCCAAAGCGCAGGAGACCCGCGATCAGCCACGTCAACTCCAAATACCGCCAAGGGTTTCGCCACGTCAGCCCTATACCACTCCTGGTATTGCCACGTCCGCCCTAAACCCCCTGGGCCTTCTGCCACGTCAGGCCCACGGGCTTTCGGATCCAGACCCGGCCCCCAAGTGGAACCAAACCCGGTTGGGATTCTCTATAAATACTAGACCCACACCCACCTTTTGAGGTAATCAATCTTTTGCCACTTAAATATACCAAGTTATTGCTACTCTCTCACAGAGACTGACTAGAGCGTCGGAGGGTCCGCCACCGGGATAAACCCCAGTGTTTCAGGACCGTCTGCAGGTACACAAGACCTCGGATCCGACCCTTCCGATCCGAGCCCAGCCTTCAACATCTTTCCGAGCTCATCGTAGGTCCCAGAAGGTCAACCGAAGGTCGGCAGACGAGCGGCATTCTCCTTCAATACAAATTGAGTCCGAACTCACACCTGGTGCATCCACACGTCTCCCAGAAATAAACAGCATCAGGTTGGCGCCGTCTGTGGAAAATAGCTGCTCCAGAAGCCGATCCGATCCAGACCCCCAAAGGACCTCGACAGCCGAACCCTCATGGCCTCCAAAGGCAAGGGGGCTGCTTCCTCCGTCAACCAACAGGACTCGCCCCCACCCACTGATAAAGCCAGGCCACGCACGTCGAAACACAAGGCTCTCCCTCGGGAGTCCCAAAGGAGCGTCGGCCGGCCAGCCCAGCCCGACCTCCGGGGAATAATCCTCAACCGCAAGATTACCCGCAGCAGGGGAAGGGCCGCTTCCAACCCGGTCCCGAACCATCCGAGACCGCCGCCCGAGGTGCGAAGACCCGCGCTCAGCCGAGTCGGAAGACAACCCTCGGACCGACTAAACCGGGTCGAGGGAGCCCCCGTCACTCATAAGGAATTCCAAGACTTCCGAAGAGAAATTCTGGGAGCCCTCCGACGGGCCCCCAGGGAAGAAACCCTCCATTCCCAAACAGGGTCGGACGCCGAAGCCAGCGCGTCCCGCCCTTCAACGATCCAGCCGGAGGACGATGACGTACTCCTAAGACGCCTGCAAGAAATGGAGGATCGCCTCGATCACATAGGGGACGGCGGCCAAAGAGCGGCTCAGGGGTACAGACCTGTCCGTCCTCCCTTCTCCGTCCCCATCCTCCAAGCGGAAATACCCCGGAATTTCCGACCCCCTCAATTCGAGACCTACGATGGCGAGGGAGATCCTGCTGATCACATGGAGGGTTTCAAAACCCTCATGATGATTCACAGCGCCTCGGATCCCCTGCTCTGCCGAGCCTTCCCTGCCACCCTTCGGGGTCCAGCTCGCGAGTGGTTCTCGAAGCTCGCCCCCGGCTCCGTTTACTCCTTCGACCAACTCGAGGGCAATTTCCTCGCCCACTTCGTCACCAGCCGGAAGACCGAAAGGACCAGCGCCTCGTTACTCGGACTCAAACAGTTAGAGGGGGAATCACTCAGAGTGTTCGTCCGGAGATTTACCGCTGAGGCAAGGTCGGTCTCCTCCCTCGACCCGGGCGTCGCTTCAGCGACATTCCGACACAACATCCGTCACGGACAGCTGAAGGCTTCTCTGGCGAAGAAACCCCCCGTCGACTTCCCCGACCTCCTCAGTAGGGTCGAGAAATACATTAGGGTAGAAGAGGCCCTTAACCCCGAAGATGCCAGGGATGCCACCGGGAAGGGAAAGCGGAAGACCGAAGAAGTCGAACCATCAAAGAAAGCTCCAAGGGACCCGGGGGCCATGAAGAAGGTCCCGCCGGTCCCCCGCTTCGAGAGATACACTCCCTTGACGCACAACGTATCCGCCATCCTCTTAGAAATCGAAGACAAAGGCATTGTTCGACTACCTCCCCGACCTAACAACGGCAAGAACCGAGATCAGCGCTTCTACTGCCGCTTCCACCAAGACCATGGACACGACACAGATCAATGCCGGGCCCTGAAAGACGAGATTGAGGAACTCATCTCCAAAGGATACCTCCGAGAATTCACCCGAGAAGTCCCGCGGGGTCGACGAGATACTAGGAGCGGGATACACTCGCCCCCGAACCCCCCTCCGAGCCGCATACCGGGTCGGGATCCCGAGTCCGAGGGAGCCGCGGACACACCATTTATCTTACATTGAGTCCATGGAGGGCTAATAGGAGGGGAATCGAATACTTTCCGAAAAGCCTTCATCCGAGAGATGAATGCTGTCCAAGGCGATCCCTCTCCCGAGCTACAACCCGCGCCAGTCTCATTCTCAGGGGAGGACCTCGAAGGCGTTCGCCTCCTCCACTGCGACGCCCTCGTCATTAGCCTCCGCATGGCTAAGTGTGAAGTTCGCCGAATCCTTGTCGACAATGGCAGCTCGGTGAACATTCTTTTCCTCGAAGCCTTCGAGAAACTGAAGTTACCTAGAGGCAAGCTCCAACCAGCCGGATACACCTTACATGGGTTCTACGGCGTCCCTGTCGTGCTAGAAGGGATTGTCACCCCCGATGTTACCGCGGGATCGGCTCCCGCCAAGAGGACCGAGCCTATGGACTTCATGGTGACCAACGCCAAGACGGCTTACAACGCCATACTCGGCCGATCCAGGTTATGCTCCCTCCAAATGGTGCCTTCGGCCTACCATCCGGAGCTCGAATTTTCCACCCCACAAGGGGTCGGCGTCGTCCGAGGCAGCCAAGAAGCAGCGCGATCGTGCGCCCTCGTCATTAGCCTCCGCATGGCTAAGTGTGAAGTTCGCCGAATCCTTGTCGACAACGGCAGCTCGGTGAACATTCTTTTCCTCGAAGCCTTCGAGAAACTGAAGTTACCTAGAGGCAAGCTCCAACCGGCCGGATACACCTTACATGGGTTCTACGGCGTCCCTGTCGTACTAGAAGGGATTGTCACCCCCGATATTACCGCGGGATCGGCTCCCGCCAAGAGGACCGAGCCTATGGACTTCAGGGTGACCAACGTCAAGACGGCTTACAACGCCATACTCGGCCGATCCAGGTTATGCTCCCTCCAAACGGTGCCTTCGACCTACCATCTAGAGCTCGAATTTTCCACCCCACAAGGGGTCGGCGTCGTCCGAGGCAGCCAAGAAGCAGCGCGATCGTGCGCCCTCGTCATTAGCCTCCGCATGGCTAAGTGTGAAGTTCGCCGAATCCTTGTCGACAACGGCAGCTCGGTGAACATTCTTTTCCTCGAAGCCTTCGAGAAACTGAAGTTACCTAGAGGCAAGCTCCAACCGGCCGGATACACCTTACATGGGTTCTACGGCGTCCCTGTCGTACTAGAAGGGATTGTCACCCCCGATGTTACCGCGGGATCGGCTCCCGCCAAGAGGACCGAGCCTATGGACTTCAGGGTGACCAACGTCAAGACGGCTTACAACGCCATACTCGGCCGATCCAGGTTATGCTCCCTCCAAACGGTGCCTTCGGCCTACCATCTAGAGCTCGAATTTTCCACCCCACAAGGGGTCGGCGTCGTCCGAGGCAGCCAAGAAGCAGCGCGATCGTGCGCCCTCGTCATTAGCCTCCGCATGGCTAAGTGTGAAGTTCGCCGAATCCTTGTCGACAACGGCAGCTCGGTGAACATTCTTTTCCTCGAAGCCTTCGAGAAACTGAAGTTACCTAGAGGCAAGCTCCAACCGGCCGGATACACCTTACATGGGTTCTACGGCGTCCCTGTCGTACTAGAAGGGATTGTCACCCCCGATGTTACCGCGGGATCGGCTCCCGCCAAGAGGACCGAGCCTATGGACTTCATGGTGACCAACGTCAAGACGGCTTACAACGCCATACTCGGCCGATCCAGGTTATGCTCCCTCCAAACGGTGCCTTCGGCCTACCATCTAGAGCTCGAATTTTCCACCCCACAAGGGGTCGGCGTCGTCCGAGGCAGCCAAGAAGCAGCGCGATCGTGCTACATGACCACCGTCGGAGGAGGAATGTTCCCCCTCAACGCCGTCATGTTCAAACCTAAGAAGGACGGCCCTACCCCCGGACCTACCGTCGAGCCTAGCACCCAGTGAACTCCTGCAAAGAGCAAGCAATGAACTCCTGCAAAGAGCAAGCATAGACTTTAACTTAGCTAGAAGTAAACCTTTTGTAAAGCTTTCCTTTGTATAGGACCGTTTTAGCGGCCCCCCTATCTTATACTAAGGAAATCTCGTTGTATCATACTCCAAACACCTCGGCAGACCCGACCTAATGCCAGGTTAGGGGGTCGACCCCCAAGGCGTCACCTCACCCCACTCCGATTCCTCGCGAAACAATAAGGCCGAGCCACATCCCCTTCATCACTTTGTATACTGTCAACCGGGGCAAAGGCCGTTATAGAAATACTCCCCTCGTCTCGAGCGGCACGCCACGACGGAACGACGGGGGCCCACCTCGGGAAGGGAAGCCACAACCTACGAAGTGAGCCAACTCGAAGCACATAAGCGGGGAGATCCGGAAACGACCGGCGTCAAAACCCTTGGCAAGTCCGAATTACTTTTTTATATATACACGAAAAGGCGGGGGCCAGTCCGCGGGAGGCAAATACAATCGAAAGGAGGAAAGAAGAAAGAAAGACAAAACTATACAACTCGATTTCCCTCCTCGGCGTCGATCGGGTTCACAGGAGGATCGACGGCCGGGTTGTCAACGAGCCCCTCTCCGGCAGGAATCTTCGGGGTCCCATCAATCTCCATGTCGTACACGAAGTTCGACAGATCGAGGGTCGGATAGAAATGCCTCACATGACTGAGGGCCTTCGCGTAGCACTCATCCTGGGCGGCTATCACCATCTGCTGGCCCGCATCCGTCAACTCTTTCCTCTCGTTGGCGAACGCAGCTGTCAACTCCCCCTTCTCCTTGGCAAACTTCCTCTTCAAGGAGGCCACCCTCTTCCCCCACTCGGTGTCCTTGGCCTCGAGCTCCAGCTTCATCTGCTGCTCCCTCTGATGCGAACCCTCGAGCTCGATCCGCATCTCCTTCGTCTCTCGTCCGCTCTTGTCCGTCCGAGCACGCTCTTGTAACAGGGACGCTTCGTAGAGATTCTTCACATTAGCTCCCTGCATACAAGCCTGCAACCGAAAGACGCAGATAAGAAGAAAACTCCTGAGGCAAGACTAAACAGAAAGGAGGAGGTCGACAAGCTTACCGACACGGTGGCCTGCGCCAGGCGCGTGAATGCCACCTCCACGGGCTCGTTCTCCATCATCTGGCGATCACGAGGCGTTGCCAGCTTCTCCACCACCTCTACGGCCTGGGCTTCCCCGGTCAGACAGTCGCCCATCCGAACCGACCAGTCCGGCGCCCACCGCTGCCGCAACAACTCCACCACCGGGTCCTCCTCCTCGACCCCTACCAAGGGACCTTTCCCCTTATCAAGATCAGATGCCCTCGCCGGGCCCTTACCCCTCAAAGGGGCACCCCCCTTGCCCGTCTCCGAACGAGTCCTCTTAACCCTCGGCTCGAGCGGTACCTCCGAGATAACAAGGGGCGGCTCCCTCGGCCTCTTCGCCGCCTCCCCCTTCTTCTTCTCGGCATTTTCCTTCTTCATGGCGAGCCTCCTTGCTTTGGTCGATGCCTCAGTCCAGAAATAAACGCGTCCACGGGAAAGACACAATACCAAGCAGACAGGGGATCGGTTGGGCGAAGAGTAGAGCTCGGCAGCATCAATTCGTAACTAGGACCTATGTGGTACGCCAGCTGCAAAACCTCCAAGTCCCCGCCATCCAAGACGGTCAGAATCGCGTCCATCAACACTCTCGTCCGACTCGGCGAAGAGGCCTGCACACCAAAGAGCTCCTGGTCGGACAGGTCGTCAGGATATTGACGGAAATGCTTCGGCTGCACGGGCGAACCTGTCCCCTGGCTCCCAGTCCCCAACCCTACCTTCCTCGGAGCCTTCTTCCTCTTCTCGGTTCGCTCCGGCGAGGGAGTGAATAAGGGTCCCCGACCAGTCAACATGGAACTCGGACCTGCCCCCTGAACCGTGGACTCCTTACAATGCCGCCCTCGCCTCTCTCTCCCTCGGTAGCCAACTCCGAAACACGGACGTCGTCCGAACCATCAGTCGCTTCCTCCGACTCGCTGCTCTCCACCACGAAGGGACGACGAGAGCGCGACAGCCTCGCACCATGTACCTCCTCCTCAACCACCGGTTCCTCCCACGAAACCGTGTCAGAAGACTCATCAACGTACACTGACTCCTTCTCGAGTACGGGCTCCTCCCAGGACGTCGAGTAAGAGATAGGCTCCACTTCCCCCCTAGACGTCGACGCTGATGAGCCAGACTGAGCCCTGTCCATCTATGCCTAAACTAAGTAGACTTGCCAACTCACCTGGGGTTACTTTGGAAGGGCGAGCCTGGTACAGCAAGATGCAAAGATGAGCGCTGAAGTGTTGAAAAATTTTTTGAAAAAGAAAGGAGTGGACAGATAGGGGAGAGGGGGGAATATTTATAGGAGATAAAAGCGACTCCTCGATTTCCACGAGTACTGTTCACCTATCTGACATGCAACTGCCGCCTAGGAATTCGCGCCACATCCTCAAAACGTGCGATGCTGACATCATCCATTGACAGGCTGGCAGCCAGACAAGGAGATCAGCACGGAAGAAGTATTCAGAGGAGGGAACATTTTTATTTTTAAGATTTAAGGCGCCGTCCTCAGACAGACGCCCCGGGCTCCGAGACTGGGTCGGTTCCCCTTTCACCCGTGAGCAGCTCGGGGCTTACAGCGTCATCGGTCGAAGACCCGAACTGTTCCCGGGTGAGACAGAAACCACCTCAATCTGGATCCCTATTGGGACGCAGAGTAGTCAGCCTCCGATCGGAGAACGACTCATCTACCCAGGGCCCAAAGCTTCAAGACGCCCCCCTCGGCAAGCACCCCGGTCGAAAGCAGATCAACACCCAGAGGTCGAAAGAAGTGCACCATTCCGAGCCAGTTGATGCAACTGCAAAAGTCCAGCCTACTCCAGCAACAGAACCTTCACAGTTGCAAACAACCGGCCCGGAACGCCCTTCATCTCTCTCGGAAGGATAGAACCTCCACAGTTGCAAACTGCTCACCCTTCGAAGTTCGGTCGTTGTCCCTCTCGCCCGGATCCCCCTTGGACCTGGCCGCCACATCAGGGCCATCAGATCCAAGAGAAGATCCGGGCGACAAAAAAACTACCTCTCCGACACAACCAGGGATAAAAATTATCAACAGACAGGCGTCCGCCGAAGCAGACACCTTTAAGGGCCAAACAGACCACCCTTGCTTTGATCTGAACCACTACGAGAAAGAGGGGGGGGGGGGGTACTTATAGCCTCCCCCAGGGGCCGGCCTTTATGACATGGGGAAAACCAAACGACGGAAGACCATGCGCCATACATTTATTAGGCGGCGCCATTAACGCACCTAGGAAATGGGAACCTTGCACAGATCCCTGGGCGCCCCCAAATGCTCCGCGAAAACAACAGACTACCCTACTCAAACAGCCCCAAGGCACAACGGTTCGCCCACAAACGGCCCGACCTATAATCCCCTCGCCAGCTCGAGGTCCGGTCTGGCACCAGGGCACCCCTCTTCGGAGGATCCACCGGCTGGCCATCACCCTTACCAGCCCATAATTCCCCCTCATCTCGAGGTTCGGTCTGGCACCAGGATACTCTTCTCAGGAAGAAACAACGGCTCGCCTTCACCCTCACCGACCCGTAATTCCTCGCCAGCTCGAGGTCCGGTCTGGCACCCGGGTACTCTTCTTCGGAAGATCCACCGGCTGGCCATCACCCTTACCAGCCCATAATTCCCCCTCATCTCGAGGTTCGGTCTGGCACCAGGGTACTCTTCTCAGGAAGAAACAACGGCTCGCCATCACCCTTGTCGACGCATAAACCCTCGTCCTCTTGAGGTTCTGTCAGGCACCAGGGTACTCTTCTCCGGAAGATACAAACGGTTCGCCATCGCCTTCACCTACCCATAAACCCTCGACAAGCTCGAGGTCCGGTCAAAGCCTCAGGACAACCCCACCAAGAAGGCCCTGTGAGTCGTCCTCCCATTTTTTCCACAACCATGAACACTCCCCCAAGGCTTGCTCCCGCACCCCCGCAGGAGTGGGGGGCTTGTGTGATAGGGTAAAAATGGCCTGAGGCCCAACCAGGGCCCAATACAATTCTCACTCGAAAAGGTAAAAATAGCTATCTAGCTCGGCCCCGAACCACTTCAGGATCGGCGCCGAACCTCCTGTTTGCCCTCACAGTACTGGCCTCCTCGTGCCGACGAGCCTTGGTAGTCCTCGGAGTCCGACCCGTGACAATGCCACAGGCCGTCCCCCCTCTCCGACGAAGCAGAAGGATGACCTGGCGCAGCCTAGGCCCTCCGATTCCCCCCCGAAGCGCAGGAGACCCGCGATCAGCCACGTCAACTCCAAATACCGCCAAGGGTTTCGCCACGTCAGCCCTATACCACTCCTGGTATTGCCACGTCCGCCCTAAACCCCCTGGGCCTTCTGCCACGTCAGGCCCACGGGCTTTCGGATCCAGACCCGGCCCCCAAGTGGAACCAAACCCGGTTGGGATTCTCTATAAATACTAGACCCACACCCACCTTTTGAGGTAATCAATCTTTTGCCACTTAAATATACCTAGTTATTGCTACTCTCTCACAGAGACTGACTAGAGCGTCGGAGGGTCCGCCACCGGGATAAACCCCGGTGTTTCAGGACCGTCTGCAGGTACACAAGACCTCGGATCCGACCCTTCCGATCCGAGCCCAGCCTTCAACATCTTTCCGAGCTCATCGTAGGTCCCAGAAGGTCAACCGAAGGTCGGCAGACGAGCGGCATTCTCCTTCAATACAAATTGAGTCCGAACTCACACCTGGTGCATCCACACGTCTCCCAGAAATAAACAGCATCAATTATTGATGCTGTTTATTTCTGAGGCACGTGTGGAAGCACCAGGTGTGAGTTCGAACTCAATTTGTATTGAAGGAGATTGCCGCTCGTCTGCCGACCTTCGGGTGACCTTCTGGGGCCTACGATGAGCTCGGAAAGGCGTTGAAGGTTGGGCTCGGATCGGAAGGGTCGGATCCGAGGTCTTGTGTACCTGCAGACGGTCCTGAAACACCGGGGTTTGTCCCGGTGGCGGACCCTCCGACGCTCTAGTCAGTCTCTGTGAGAGAGTAGCAATAACTAGGTATATTTAAGTGGCAAAAGATTGATTACCTTCAAAAGGTGGGTGAGGGTCTAGTATTTATAGAAAATCCCAACCGGGTTTGGTTCCGCTTGGGGGCCGGGTTTGGATCCGAAAGCCCATGGGCCTGACGTGGCAGAAGGCCCAGGGGGTTTAGGGCGGTTGCTGTGATACCAGGAGTGGTATAGAGCTGACGTGGCGAAACCCTTGGCGGTATTTGGAGCTGACGTGGCCCATCGTGAGTCCTCTGTGCCTCTGGGGGAATCGGAGGGCCTAGGCTGCGCCAGGTCATCCCCCCGCCCCGCCAGAGAGGGGGGACGGCATGAGGGACTGCTCCGGATCGGACTCCGGGGGATACTGAGGCTCGTCAGTACGAGGAAGCCGGCACTGTGGGGGCAAACACGAGGTTCGGCGCCGACCCTGAAGGGGTCCGGAGCCGAAGCAGGTCGGTATTCTTGCTTTTCTGAGTAGGAATTGTATTGGGCCTTGGATGGGCCTCAGGCCATTTTTACACTGTCACACAAGCCCCCCACTCCTGCAGGGGGTGCGGGAGCTAGCCGTGGAGGAGTGTTCATGATTTGTAAAAAATGGGAGGGTGGATCATAGGGCCTTTCTGGTGGTGCTGTCCTGAAGCTTGGATAGGACCTCGAGCTAGTCGAGGGTCAAGGTGTAGGTGAAGGCGATGGCGAACCGTTGTCTCTTCCGGAGAAGAGTACCCTGGTGTTCGATTGAACCTCGAGGGGTCGAGGGATTACGCGTCGACAAGGGTGATGGCGAGCCGTTGCTTCTTCCTGAGAAGAGTACCCGGGTGCCAGACCGAACCTCGAGAGGAGGGGGAATTATGGGCTGGTAAGGGTGATGACTAGCCGATGGATCTTCCGAAGAAGAGTACCCGGGTGCCAGACCGAACCTCGAGCTGGCGAGGGATTGTGGGTCGGTTAGGGTGAAGGCGAGCCGTTGTTTCTTCCTGAGAAGAGTACCCCGGTGCCAGGCCGAACCTCGAGACGAGGGAGAATTACGGGCTGGTAAGGGTGATGGCCCGCCGGTGGATCTTCCGAAGAAGAGTACCCAGGTGCCGGACCGGACCTCGAGCTGGCGAGGAATTACGGGTCGGTGAGGGTGAAGGCGAGCCGTTGTTTCTTCCTGAGAAGAGTACCCCGGTGCCAGACCGAACCTCGAGATGAGGGGGAGTTATGGGCTGGTAAGGGTGATGGCCAGCCGGTGGATCTTCCGGAGAAGAGTACCCAGGTGCCAGACCCGACCTCGAGCTGGCGAGGGATTACGGGTCGGTGAGGGTGAAGGCGAGCCGTTGTTTCTTCCTGAGAAGAGTACCCCGATGCCAAACCGAACCTCGAGACGAGGGAGAATTATGGGCTGGTAAGGGTGATGGCCAGCCGGTGGATCTTCCGAAGAAGAGTACCCAGGTGCCAGACCCGACCTCGAGCTGGCGAGGGATTATGGGTTGGTGAGGGTGAAGGCGAGTCGTTGCATCTTCCTGAGAAGAGTATCCTGGTGCCAGACCGGACCTCGAGTTGGTGAGGGGGAGTTACGGGCCGTTTATGGGGCGAACCGTTGTGTCTTGGGGTTGTTCTGAGTATTGTGGTCCGTTGTTTTTCGCGAAGCATTTTGGGGGCGCCTGGGGACCTGTGCGAGATTCCCATTTCCTAGGTGCGTTAATGGCGTCGCTAAGTAACGGTATGGCGCATGGTCTTCCGTCGTTTGGTTTTCCCCGCATCATAATGGCCGGCCCCTGGGGGGGGGCTTATAAGTACCCACCCCCCCCTTTCTCGTTGTGGTTCAACTCCAGGCAAAGGTGGTCTGTTTGGCCCATAAAGGTGTCTGCTTCGGCGAACGCCTGTTTTTTGAAAATTCTTGCCCCTGGTTTTGTCGGAGAGGTAGTTTCTTTGTCGCCCGATCTTCTCTTGGATCTGATGGCCCTGAGGTGGCGGTCAGATCCAGGGGGGGTCCGGGCGAGAGGGATAGCGACCGAACGTCGGAGGGTGAGCCGTCTGCAATAGCGGAGGTTCTATCCTTCCGAGAGGGATGAAGGGCGTTCCGGGCCGGTTGTTTGCAACTGCGAAGGTTCGGTTGCTGGAGTAGGCTGGGCCTTTGCAGTTGCATCAACTGGCTCGGAATGGAGCACTTCTTTCGGCCTTCGGGTGTTGATCTGCTTTTGACCGAGGTGCTTGCCGAGGGGCGTCTTGAAGCTTTGGGCCCTGGGTAGAGGAGTAGTTCTCCGATTGGAGGCTGACTATTCTGTGTCCCAATAGGGCTCCAGGTTGAGGCGGTTTCGGTCTCACCCGGGAACAGTTCGGGTCTTCGGCCGATGACGCTGTAAGCCCCGAGCTGCTCGCGGGTGAAAGGGGAACCGGCCCAGTCTCGGAGCCCGGGGCGTCTGTCTGAGGACGGCGCCTTAAATCTTAAAAATAAAAATGTTCCCTCCTCCGAATACTTCTTCTGCGCTGGCCTCCGTGACTGGCTGCCAGCCTGTCAATGGATGATGTCAGCGTCGCACGTTTTGAGGATGTGGCGCGAATTCTTAGGCGGCAGTTGCATGTCGGATAGGTGAACAGTACTCGCGGGAATCGAGGAGTCGCTTCTATCTCCCATAAATAGTCCCCCCTCTCCCCTATTTGTCCACTCCTTTCTCTTTCAAAATAAAATTTTCCAATACTTCAGCGCTCATCTTCGCGTCTTGCTGTACCGGACTTGCCCTTCCGAAGTAACCCCAGGTGAGTTAGCAAGCCTATTTAGTCTAGGCATAGATGGATAGGGCTCAGTCTGGCTCGTCAGCGTCGACGTCTGGGGGGGTGGAGCCTATCTCTGACTCGACGTCCTGGGAGGAGCCCGTACTCGAGGAGGAGCCAGTGCATGCTGACGGGTCTTCTGACACGGTTTCGTGGGAGGAACCGGTGGTTGAGGAGGCGGCACATGGTGCGAGGTTGTCGCGCTCTCGTCGTCCCTTCGTGGTGGAGAGTAGTGGGTCGGAGGAAGCGACTGATGGTTCGGACGACGTCCGTGTTTTGGAGTCGGCTGCCGAGGGAGAGAGAGGCGAGGGCGGCATTGTAAGGAGATCCGTGGTTCCGGGGGTAGGTCCGAACTCCATGCCGACTGGTCGGGGGCCCTTATTCACACCTTCGTCGGAGCGGTCCGAGAAGAGGAAGAAGGCTCCGAGGAAGGTAGAGTGGGGAACTAGTGGCTCGAGCCAGGGGACTGGTTCGCCCGCGCAGCCGAAGCATTTCCGTCAGTATCCGGACGACCTGTCCGACCAGGAGCTCTTCGGCGTGCAGGCCTATTCGCCGAGCCGGACGAGAGTGTTGATGGACGCGATTCTGACCGCCTTGGATGGCGGGGACTTGGAAGTCTTGCAATTGGCGTACCACATAGGGCCTAGTTACGAGTTGATGCTGCCGAGCTCTACTCTTCGCCCAACCGATCCCTTGTCTGCTTGGTACTGTGTCTTCCCCGTGGACGCGTTTATTTCTGGACTGAGGTTGCCGATCCATCCGTTTGTTCGGGAAGTGTTGAACTGGGCCTCCCTGGCGCCGATGCAGTACGGGCCAAACTCTTGGGAGCAGATAATCAGCTTTGTACTGACGTGCGAGGAACAACGGGTGCCCTTGCATTTGAACGTGTTCCGCGCGTTGCTGGCGCTTTGCCCGGCAGCCGAGGGGGTTTACTATATCTCCCCCCGGAGTAGGCGGAAGGTTGTTCATAGCCGTCTTGATTCTTTTAAGGACTGGAGGAAAAAGTATCTGGTAATTCGGAGTGAAGAGCCCTGGGACATCCCGACTCGATGGAATTACTCCAAGCCGAGTTATCCTGCGCCTGGGCAAGGAGATCTGACGGTCGAGGAGTGGGGGCTTGTAGAGTGTCTTCGTTTGTCCCCTAGTATTGATTGGACTAAGGTGACGGAGGTTCGCCTGGCGAGCGTTGGACTGAGCCCCGCCGTTCTCCGTATGTAGTTGTTTCTTTTCCCTCGATCCTTTCGTACATTCTCGCTCATTGTTCTTAATGGTTATTTTCTGCAGATATGGATGAGGCATCGATCCAAGCAAGGCGGCTCGCCATGAAGAAGGAAAATGCCGAGAAGAAGAAGAAGGCGGAGGCGGCGAAGAGGCCGAGGGAGCTGCCCCTTGTTATCTCGGAAGTCCAACTCGAGCCGAGGACCAAGAGGGGTCGCTCCGAGATGAGCAAGGGCGCGGCTTCTTCGAAGGGTCAGGGCGCAGCGGGGGCCCCTGTTCTCGGCAAGGGGAAAGGTCCCTGGGTCGAGGCCGAGGAAGAGGATCCGGTGGTGGAGCTAATGCGGCAGCGGTGGGCTCCTGACTGGTCGGTTCTGATGGGGGACCGTCTGACAGAGGAGGCCCAGGCCGTTGAGGTGGTGGAGAAACTGGCGACCCCTCGCGATCGCAAGGTGATGGAGGGCGAGCCCGTAGAGGTGGCGTTCGTCCGCCTGGCGCGGGCCACTGTGCAGGTAAGCCTGTCGACTCTGTACCTCCTTGTTGATTTTTGTGCCGAGGCCTGATCTTTGTCTGCCGTTGGTTGTAGGCTTGCATACAGGGGGCCAACATCAAGAACCTGTACGAGGCGTCCCTGGCTCAAGAGCGAGCTCGGGCGGAAAAGAGCGAGCTGGAGGTGAAGGAGATGCGAATCGAACTCGAGGGTTCGCAAAAGAGAAAGCAGCAGTTGGGGCTCCGGCTCAAGGCCAAGGATGTGGAGTGGGAGAAGGAGATGGCCTCCCTGAAGACGAAGTTCACCAAGGAGGCGAAGGAGGTGTTGCACACGGGTCAGCAGATGGTGATCGCGGCCCAGGACAAGAGCTATGAGAGGGCCCTTAGCCATGTGAGGCATTTCTTCCCGGCCCTCGATCTGTCCAATTTTGAGTATGATATGGAGATCGAGGGGACGTCGAAGACTCCGGGTGAAGAAGGGCCCGCCGTCGACCCCTCGGCCGATGCTCCCGTGGATCCGTCCGTCGGCGCGGAGGTGGGTCAAGGAGTTGTGTAATTTTTGTCTTTCTTTCTCTCTCCCTCGATTGTGTTTGCCTCCCGCGGACTGGCCACCGCAATTTTTTGTAAGAAACACTTGGATTTACAGTGGTAAGAAAAGTTTTTGACCGGCCGGTTGTTTTTGAGTCTGGACATTTCTGAATCTTCTTGAGAATGTGCGTTGAGTTGGTTGGTTGTGTTGTAGGTCGCTGGAGGGGGGCTCGGAACACCGATGAGGCTTGTAACTTTTGTCGGAATAAGTCCGCCGTCTTAAGCGTAGAGGCGCGCCGGTTGAGAAGAGCGGTGTGGGATCGGGAGCTTGGCGGCGCGGACCTTAGACAGGCCGGGCTTAGTACTTTGGTGCCGAGGTCCTCTCCCGGGGGGTTACCTCGCGACATCTTTGTGGAGAAGGAGACGGGGGTGCCTTGTTACAAGGCGATGTCGGGTGCTTCGTTCTCTTCCTTCGTGGGTCGACAGGCGGAGGGGGTTCCCTTTGCGCTGCTGCTGTTGCAGTGGGCGCGACCGGATGACGCCCTGAGCTCTGTGGTTGGAGGGTCGAATGTGGCTGAGGCTAAGGAGCACCATAACGAGGGGAGGGGCCCCTAGTTGCTTGACCGAAATACTCTCCGTTCCTCGTTGGGCCTGAGGGGCCCTGATCTTCCTGATTTGAGATGAGTGGAGCGGTCTTGTATCGGTCTTTGTTTTTCTTTTGTTTTATTTTTCCTCTTTGGAACGAAAATAAAAAGGGGTATGAAAGGAGAATCCTTTTCCTTCCCCGCTCCGGTCAGTAGTGTAGTACGCAATGTCGGAGGCAAGGTCTGGCTCCATCGTTCCGCAAGGGATCGAAGAGGGGCTTTAGGAAGGACTTTTGGTCCGGACTCGTATTGAGATTATCGAGACATTTGGGTTCGGACAAAAAGGGATATCTTTAGCATAAGGTAGGGAGGGCCGCTAAGGTAGCTTTTTACAAGTGAGGGTTTATACAAAAGCCGATTTACATTTAGCCGGGTCATAACCTATGCTCGTTCGGCGTCGAGGGGGAACACACCTCCCCCGACGTTGGTCATGTAGCACGACCGCGCCGCTTCTTGGCTGCCTCGGACGATGCCGACTCCTTGAGGGGTGGGGAACTTGAGCTTCAGATGGTAAGCCGAAGGCACTGCTTGTAGGGAGCATAGTCCAGGCCGGCCAAGTATGGCGTCGTAGGCCGTCTTGATGTTGACCACCATGAAGTCCATGGATTCGGTCCTCTTGACAGGAGTCGATCCGGCGGTAACGTCGAGGGTAACAATTCCTTCTATCACGACAGGGACGCCTGAGAACCCGTGCAGGGTGTACCCGGCTGGCTTGAGTTTGCCTCGGGGTAACCTGAGATTTTCGAAGGCATCGAGGAAGAGAATATTCACCGAGCTACCGTTGTCGACGAGGATCCTGCGGACCTCATAATTAGCCATGTGAAGGTTGATGACGAGGGCATCGCAGTGGGGCAGGCGGACTCCTTCAAGGTCTTCCCCTGAAAAGGAGACCGGCCTTGATTGTAGTTTGGGTGAGGGGTTGTCTCTGACAGCGTTCACCTCTCGGATGAAGGCTTTTCTGGAAGTTTTTGATTCACCTCCCATCGGCCCTCCGTGGACGCAGTGCAAGATAAAAGGGATATCTACGGCTCCCTCGGAATCGGGGTCCCGACTCTGGGTCTGGTTCGGAGGATGATTCGGAGCCGATTGGCTCCGGTTCCTAGCGGCTCGCCGATCCCGTGGGCCTTCTCGGATAAATTCTCGGAGGTACCCTCGGGAAATGAGCCCTTCAATTTCGTCTTTCAGGGCTCGGCATTGGTCGGTCTCATGCCCGTGATCTCTGTGGAAGCGGCAGTAAAAGCGCTGGTCTCGATTCTTATTGTTATTAGATCGGGGGGGTAGTCGGACAATGCCCTTGTCTTCGATTTTCAAGAGGATGGCGGATACGTTATGCGTCAGGGGGGTGTACTTCTCGAAGCGGGGGACTGGCGGGACCTTCTTCATGGCCCCCGGGTCCCTTGGAGCTTTCTTTGGTGGTTCGACTTCCTCGGTTTTCCGCTTCCCTTTCCCGGTGGGATCCTTGGCGTCTTCGGGATTCAGGGCCTCTTCTGCCCTAATGTATTTCTCGACCCTATTAAGGAGGTCGGGAAAGCCGACGGGGGGTCTCTTGGCCAGAGAAGCCTTCAGCTGTCCGGGGCGGACGTTGTGTCGGAATGCCGCTGAAGCGACGCCTGGGTCGAGGGAGGAGACCGACCTTGCCTCCGCGGTAAATCTCCGGACGAACACCCTGAGTGATTCCCCCTCTTCCTGTTTGAGCCTGAGTAATGAGGCGCTGGTCCTTTCGGCCTTCCGGCTAGTGACAAAATGGGCTAGAAAATTCCCCTCGAGTTGGTCGAAGGAGTAAATGGAGCCGGGGGCGAGTTTCGAGAACCACTCGCGAGCAGGACCCCGAAGGGTGGCCGGGAAGGCTCTGCAGAGCAGGGGATCCGAGGCGCTGTGAATCATCATGAGGGTCTTGAAACCTTCCATGTGATCAGCAGGATCCCCTTCGCCATCGTAGGTCTCGAATTGAGGGGGTCGGAAATTCCGGGGTATTTCTGCTTGGAGGATTGGGGCGGAGAAGGGAGGACGGACAGGCCTGTACCCCTGAGGCGCTCTTCGGCCGCCGTCCCCTACGTGATCGAGGCGGTCCTCCATTTCTTGTAGGCGCCTTAGGAGTACGTCGTCGTCTTCTGGTTGGATCGTTGAAGGGCGGGACGCGCTGGCTTCGGCGTCCGACCCTGTTCGGGAATGGAGGGTTTCTTCCCTGGGGGCCCGTCGGAGGGCTCCCAGCATTTCTTTTCGGAAGTCTTGGAATTCCTTATGAGTGACGGGGACTCTTTCGGCCCGGTTTGGTTGGTCCGAGGGTTGTCTTCCGACTCGGCTGAGCGCGGGTCTGCGTACCTCGGACGGTGGCCTCGGGCGGTTCGGGGCCGGGTTGGAAGCGGCCCTTCTCCTGCTGCGGGTAATCTTGCGGTTGAGGATTATTCCCCGGAGGTCGGGCTGGGCTGGCCGGCCGACGCTCCCTTGGGACTCCCGAGAGGGAGCCTTGTGTTTCGACGGGCGTGGCCTGGCTTTATTGGTGGGTGGGGGCGAGTCCCGTTGGTTGTCGGAGGAAGCAGCCCCCTTGCCTTTGGTTGCCATGAGGATTCGGCTGTCGATGGCCTTTGAGGGTCTGGGTCGGATCGGCTTCTGGAGCAGCGGTTCCCACAGACGGCGCCAACCTGATGCTGTTTATTTCTGAGGCACGTGTGGAAGCACCAGGTGTGAGTTCGAACTCAATTTGCATTGAAGGAGATTGCCGCTCGTCTGCCGACCTTCGGGTGACCTTCTGGGGCCTACGATGAGCTCGGAAAGGCGTTGAAGGTTGGGCTCGGATCGGAAGGGTCGGATCCGAGGTCTTGTGTACCTGCAGACGGTCCTGAAACACCGGGGTTTGTCCCGGTGGCGGACCCTCCGACGCTCTAGTCAGTCTCTGTGAGAGAGTAGCAATAACTAGGTATATTTAAGTGGCAAAAGATTGATTACCTTCAAAAGGTGGGTGAGGGTCTAGTATTTATAGAAAATCCCAACCGGGTTTGGTTCCGCTTGGGGGCCGGGTTTGGATCCGAAAGCCCATGGGCCTGACGTGGCAGAAGGCCCAGGGGGTTTAGGGCGGTTGCTGTGATACCAGGAGTGGTATAGGGCTGACGTGGCGAAACCCTTGGCGGTATTTGGAGCTGACGTGGCCCATCGTGAGTCCTCTGTGCCTCTGGGGGAATCGGAGGGCCTAGGCTGCGCCAGGTCATCCCCCCGCCCCGCCAGAGAGGGGGGACGGCATGAGGGACTGCTCCGGATCGGACTCCGGGGGATACTGAGGCTCGTCAGTACGAGGAAGCCGGCACTGTGGGGGCAAACACGAGGTTCGGCGCCGACCCTGAAGGGGTCCGGAGCCGAAGCAGGTCGGTATTCTTGCTTTTCTGAGTAGGAATTGTATTGGGCCTTGGATGGGCCTCAGGCCATTTTTACACTGTCACAACTATCTTTTACAAAATTTGATTACAAAATGCTTTGCAATAAAACCATCTAGAGGCACAAAATTCCAGGAGGAGAAGAAGAAAACGAATAAAATTAAAAGAAAAATAACAAAACCAAACCGATTTGTTTATCACACAATCTCTTTATCCCAGGATGCAACAACAATAGAGTGTTGACATACCAAACCGATTTGTGTATCACACAATCTCCTTATCCCATAACATTTTGAATCATCTTAATCGAAGTTTGGATGATAAAGTTATGTCCAGACTACGAAGCAATGTCAAAACTGTTCAAAAAAATTGTAAGTAAAAATCGCTTATAACTGATGTCGTTATTCCCAATAACGGCACAATTAGCCTGATGTCGCTATTGGTAATAACGGCATCAGTATAATCCACGGTGTACTCCACATTGTCTGGATAATTTCGATAATGCTACGTAATTGGGGCATAACTTATAATCCGAAATCCGATTGAGATGATCCAAAATTCTATGGAATACCAAGAAAAAGTTCTACAACTTTCATGTTTTGAGTTTTAAGATATACTGGCTACATCATGGTCGAAATCGGGTTTGAAGTTGATGCACCTACACGAAATTTGGAGTACAATGTGGATTATACTGATGCCGCTATTGCCAATAGCGGCCTCAGACTAATTATGCCGTTATTAGGAATAACGACATCAGTTATAAGCAATTTTCACTTACAATTTTTTTCTCAAATTAGAAAGTTCCTAAGTGAATGTGATATGTACTGATGTCATTACTTCCAATAGTGGAAACAGAATTTTTTTTACAGGTGCCGCTATTAGCAACAATGGCATTAAAATAACAGACTTCGTTATTGCCAAAAGCGTGCTCTGTTGATGTGTCCAAAACTTAGTCAGTTGGATAAATATTTTCGAAAGTAGGTTAGTTTTGTCAATATTTTCAAAAAGTGGGTCAGTACGGGAAAAATTCAAGTTTAGTGTTCTTATGTAAAGGCTATCAGGAGTTATATTGTATTCAATATTTATATTATTTTCAATCAAAAATTAGATTTTTTTTTCGTCCAAATTTTTTCTCGTGGATTCCAGGTCGTTAAGGTACTCATTCTCTGCTAAGTCCTACAATCTTTTACAAAATTTGATTACAAAATAAATGCTTTGCAATAAAAGCAAATTTAAAATAAATGCTTTGCAATAAAAGCAAATTTGACTTAGAAAACTAGGCCGCTATTATAGGGCCAGATGAGCCTCTTGGATTGCTATCTTACAATGATAAGAAAAGAGTTAATATATATACCCTTCTAATTCCTTTGTTTCTTTTCTGATATGGGACTAAAGTCCATCAATCCATTTTTCAAAAATCAACTATCACTTTGGGAGACAATTACTCATTCATTCGATAATTTTTTTGTGCAAGTATATGATTTTGATCTACTCCTGAAGGAGCACACAAATCCATCAAGATCTCTCACTAATTTATGGAGGATCTTATTCAAAAAATTGCTTCAAAACTGGTTCGTACATGGTGTTAAGAAACCCATTTTCTAACACGATCTGCGTCATATATTGTGAGAATGGTATATGTGTTCCCACTATCGCATATATTAGAAGTGCTTTTCAAGATTACTAAAAATAAACATTACTTATTGTGCCTTGAAAAATATCAAAATCAACAGTCTTCGTTAGATATGTTTTCATTAGAAAATTGATCATTAGAAGAAATATTCTTTGGATCGGTAATTCTTCTAATACTGATAAGGAAAAATGCCTTATGAAATGCGATAGAATTTGTAAAGAGAAAAATGAAGGAGGCTTAGGAGCTATAAATTTAAGAAATAAAAAATTGGCCTTATTAGGCAAATAATTATGGAAAAATATTACTACTGATAATCTTACTGGGATTAGAACTATTAAACACAAATATTTTCATAGAATGAATATTTGGGATTTCAAGAGTAAATCTCCTACAATTTCTTCTTCTTTTTGAAAAGGGGTCTGAAAGGTTACTGATTCATTCAAATGTGGAATTCAAAAAATTGTGGTGATTGTAAAACTGTCATATTTTGGACGGATATTTGAAGAGGTGAATGCTCTATAGCTTCTTCTTTTCTTGAATTATACAAACTTGCCAATAATCCAAATGCTGCTGTTTTCTTATTTTATCATACTAACAATTTCGGTAAAGTCTGGAATACTAATTTTAAAAGAACTTTATCTTTCTCTCAAAAACATGAATTCAATGAACTGCTCTTTCTTAGAGCATCCACAGTCGTTTGCTATATATGCCATTTTGGCATATTATAGCAAACGAAATAGCAAACCACCCCTGCAGTCGTTTCTCATTTATCCATTTTTTAGCAAACGTTCTATTCTCATTTCTCAAATATGAGAAACGAAATGTGCTTTCTCAAATTATAAAAGACGGGGTATGATTCCCCGTCTCTCTGATTTAATAATTAATTAATCGATTCGGACGGAACAACATATACCGTCTCAATAATTTTAAATTATTTTTTTTTTTTTTAAATGGTCGGACGGGGATACATACCTCGGACGGGGTATGATACCCCGTCGCGCACCTTAAAATTTTTTTTTTTTTTTTAAGTTTACCCTCGGACGGGGAATGATACCCCGTCCGGGGTATCAAACCCCGTCCGTGAGGGAGGTCCTCATTTAATGCTTCCAGGATTGCATTTAATGCTTCAGATGGGTTAATTGTGACAGATGGGTAGGTTTAGAGTAGTTTTTAGTTTTAATTAGTTAATTAATTAGGTTTAGTAAATATTATAATATTTAATTTAGTTAATTAACATAGTTTAATAGTTAATAAGTAATTAATTTTTTTTTAATTTATTGTAAACGAATGGGACGGTATATGATACCCCGTCGCTCGCTTTTTTCTAAAAAATGAGAAACAATATAGCAAATGACGACTGCAGCGATCGATGGCATTTGCTATTACTATAGCTGCCATTTTATAGCAAATGAGAAAAACGACTGTGGATGCTCTTAGTAATTATGATTGGAAAGTGAGAAATGATTTTAGATGGAAATTAGATAAGAAATATAACTTCTCTCTTAAATCCTTCTACAAGTTTCTAAGCTCTAATGGGGAAATTTGTCATTTTTACAAAATAATGTGGTAGAATATAGCTTCTTTAAAAGTGTGAATTCTTGTTTGGCTTACCATTCATAACAAGCTTCTCACTGTTGATAATGTTAACAAGAGAAATTCAGCTATGGATAAAAAATGTGTATTGTGTTCCACTGGTAATAGATCTACCACTCATTTATTCATCAAATGTAGTTTTGTGAGACAAATTTGGCTTCTTGTGAAAGAGGCATGGAATATTAAAGGATTCTCTTCTTCTATTAAATCATGGTGGAGTGTGTGGAGGAAAAAAAGAATAAAACCTAGGTTAAGAATTCAATGGGATATTTTTATGATGGCATTGGTTTGGGGGATTTGGAAGGAAAGAAACTTCTGATATTACAGTGATTCTTGAATTTTATGTGTTAACGCTTTTTTTTTGTTTGGGGGGGGGGGGGGGGGTGTTAACGCTTTGGGGTTTTTGTTTTTATTTTTATTTTATGTGTTTAGCTAGTGGTTTGGTTCTGTAAATCACCCTGGGGGTGAATAGGGTGATTGTGCGGAATTAAAAATTAATTAAAATAAAGTGTAGAGTAAATAAAAGAGTTAAGAAAAGCAAACACAGATAGCACAAGTGACGCAGCGATGTAACGTGGTTCGACCCCCAGGTCTACGTCCACACCTCCTACTTGTAGCAATTCTCTGCCACAAGCGTTCAACTATACTCAAAAGCCTTGTACAGTGATTCTCGGATTCAGGCCGAGAGACCTATTACACCAACAGGACTTCTAACACAAGTCCTGTCAATCTCACCGAAGTGGAAGAAAAGAAAAACTCAAGATCCTAAATGATCCTGACTGAAGAATACAAAAATTATCACACACACACTCGGATTGATTGTTGAAAGATTAGTTCAAAAGATTTTTCTCAGAAGTAATAGGTGAAGAATACTTAGTGGGTTTGACCAATTAAATAGATTTGGAAGTGTATCGATCAAAATTAGAAACGATACATTCCGAAAATGTGAACAACGCAAAGTGCGGTCGACCGTACTCTTGGTGCAGTCGACCGTTCAGCTCTCAGTCGACCGTTCAGCTCTCTGACGTAAAGTAGAGAGATGAAAGGTCGATTGCTTCTTACGCAACTAAGAGTTGCAGTCGACTGCGATGTGGTTGACCGTCATGAGGTGCGGTCAACCAGTATTGCGTTGTTCAAGCCGAACCACTTTATATTCTTTCCAAAAAATGAATAATCAATCAATCAATCAATTTTACACAGATTTAACTTTCACAAATATGAAATGATAGCAGCTGGTCTTGATGGTTTCCTTGGGCATTAATCAATCAATTTTTCTTTTTGAATATCTTCTTCTTTTGCTTGATTTCTCAATCTTTCTTTATTACTTTTCTTCTTTGAATATTCTTGGATCTCTCTTGAATCTTTTATTGATCCTGAAAATCTGAATAACTCAATTCAACTTATTAGTATTATAGGCACGTTTTGTGCACACCAAACTAGGAGTCAATGGAGTCAACAGGTTCTGTTTGTGGTAGTAGCAGTGTCAGATACATCGTGTGTAACTTTTTGATTCATTAATACTTTGGTTGGAGCTCTTTGATAATGCTACACCCACTACCAAATTCACTATCTTTCTCTTCACTAACTTAGATAGCACGCTATTAATGGAGGTTATTGTAGAGTAGGTATAGAGTAGGTGGTATGAACCTCCAATAGTAGTGTGCCACCTAAAATAGCGAAGAGGATGGTAGTGAATTTGGTAGTAAGCCATCTAAGATGGTGACACCTAAGATAGTGAAGAGAATGGTCGTGTTTGATAAAGTTGGAGCTATCTTTGGCTTAGCGAAGTTTTTTTAGTTGTATCCTTTTCGACATTACAACCATGCCACTTGCAGGATTTTAGTACTGAACAACGCTAACGAAATGTTATTTGATTTGAATGGTTTCTAGTGCCGATTAGAAATTTCAAGTGTTCCTTTTCCCCTTACCGTTATAGTTGGAGTTGCAAAAGAAGTCAGAGACGTTCAAACCTATGGATGTTCATCAAAATCCTTGCATAAGAGTCTATGTTTCAATTTGCAAGAAATGTTGCACAGAAGAATGAATAAGATAAATTTACAGAGAACAGTATCTTAGAAAAGCATATACATAAGCATGAGGCAGAGTACAGTATAAATATTTGCGTTATCGAATTATTTATAGCATAATAAAATTATTGAAGCACAGATATCATCATCTTAATACCAACAGAACCATTTGGCTTGGTTTGGATATTTCACAAGTCCTATTGAGCACCTTATTGCAGATTAATTGGTTGATAGTCTCGTAGTAACCAATGCTTATACCCTTCATTCTTTCTCGACATTCACACTCAGCTATAGATCGATATAACAATCTTTGCTTTAAGATGGATGGGCACCACATATATATACGTATCTGCTTCTTTGCAAATGCTCGATTTTCATAGCTCCAATACAAGATCTACAGCATCAGTGTAGGCAAAGAAAATGGTTAGGATTAAGTAAATTTATATATATATTAATTAGAGGTGTTTTTATCCAAGTAGTTTTGTTCAAGGGGTTACAATAGTCGAATTAAATTAGTCTCGGAACTCACAGTCTGCATCAGTTTTAATCCACTGCTCGCGGCTGCTGCTCATGGAGGAAGACATCAACGAACATGTATGGTCAGAGCCACAGCACAGTTTAGTGTTTCTCTCCTTGCAGCTTTTTTTAGAAGTGCTTCTAGTTTCTGTGCAGGAATTTGTGTCTTTACTCTTGTGTTTATTGCAGAACTTCATACACTTCTTTGAGGCCATTTTATTCTCAGGATAAACTTTCTTGTGAAACATTTGGAGAATCTGCAAGCAATTGAATCCATAGAGTGTTAATTCCAAAATGGCATTCTATCATGATCTGAAATTTGGTATAAAGATCAGGTATCAGACACAGCACTGAAAGTATCACTAGGAAACATTTTCAATTCAGTATAGTTCTTGTATCTTGATATCAACTGACATATCAAAGTAAACTCATAAATGTTATCACATACATCTCAAATTTAAGGACTAAAAATATTTAAATCGTCGTATTTTTTGCTTTGAGGAAACATTATATCGAATAGTATGATAAGTTAAATTTAAGAGATTTTTCACCTTGTCAAATTTAGAATTGGATAGAGTAGCACCACCACCACCACCACCAGCGCCAGCGCCAGAGCCACCGCCACCACCGCACTTCAGTGAATCTCTGTTCGACCTGTGCCTCTTCACCGTCTTCCTTAGCATATAACTCGCTCCTGTCCCCTCATTTTCTAGTCCTATCTCTCCTCCCTTCTCTTTCATAAGCAGATCTTCTAGCGACACTCGCTTCTCTATCCTTTCCTTCCCTGCCAACTCCATTGTGGATGAATTCAACAAGAACTCTTGCAACGGGCACGCTTCATTCGCCTTACTGCTATCATGGCTGGGCCTTGCAGACGACAACCTGCCCCCTTCTTTCTCTGCTGCCTCTGTAAGAACTTTTTCGAGCTCTACGTTCATCACTTGCAAGTGTGTCTCTGTGACTGTCTCACTCTCTTCCTTCTCCGCTATTGCTTCTAGTACTGAGATTACTACCACTGGTTCTTGTATCGCTTCCGCTTCTTCTTCTTCTATGATCGGGTTTGATCCCAACGTACCAATTGAAAGCAAGCCATCAAAGACAAATGTCTCACAATCATTTGGCATATGTTGATCCCTTACAGGACGAAAAAGGATCGTAGGCGATACTGGGTGAAGCTGGTCGTCCAACGAGGGTCGACTACAGAGACAGTTGCATGTTGGCCCTGCAAAGTGAATTCAGTGCAATTTAAACATACTGACTTACTGTTCTGTAGCAAGCGCAGAAGATTAACTCCCCCCCAAAAAAAAAACTAGACTTAATGGAACATAGAAAGTTATAACTTATAAGGTCTTCCATAAATATTGTGATAACTCATACCAGTTGGGAAATCCTTCAATGTATCCCCATTACTCTGCCAAAACTTCAAACCAAGGAACTATAAATGAACAAGGCATGAAGAAAAAATGTAGTTAATTATACAAATAAATAAGAAAATTGGCTAAATTAACATTTGAGTCCTATATCAATGCAATGCATTGTCTCGTCGTTTAAGGTCAACTATAGTATACTCAGTTGTCGATCAGACGTCAACCCTCTAAGTTAAATAACAAACGAGCGTGAACTTCCATTCCTTCGAATAAGAAAAATTACCTTCATTTTTTCGATAATCGCTATAGTTAGCAACAAGGTAGAGAGGAGAGAGCAATGTGGTTAGATTTTATATCATGAGTTTCAATAGGATTGTATTGAAGGAGAAGAGAAGGGAGGGGGCCGGAGACATATTATTTTGGTGTGAATGATAGAAACATAGGGAAGACTACAAAGTTTGCAGAATATCCTCTCTTTTTTTTTTTTTGATAAAAGATGACCTCGTCATCGCTTTATTTAGAGAATATTCTATTAAACGCACATGCATAATCCGTTAGGTGGCTAGAGATTAGTACTTCGTCCTTGCAAGGCCCTTTTCTGCGGAGGAATAGGCTGGAGCCTGATGCAACTGTGAGAGCTGAACCTCACACCTCTTGCCTACTACTTTGAGCATTTATTTATGAGCATTTACCACTGTACTACAACAATACTTGCTATGCCAGGCCTTTTGGAATACAGATTTTGAGCAATTTCTGCATCGGGTTTTGGGTTAGTTCAGATTGGGTAATTGCTTTTTACAAATCGGGTTGGTATTGTTAGATAAATCAAGTTTTTACTATGATATTTATTTTCTCCCGTCATTTTTATCTGTTTCGCGTTAAATCTTGAGTGTTTATGTTGAAAATTGAGAACCAAGCAAGCAAGAATGATAACTTTCTCATATGGGGATGAAACTTGCAAAGAGGAAAATTAGCGAAGGGAGAGTGTAATCACCATCATACTCCTGTAGACAATTTGCCCTGCATGTTTGGATTTGCTTACAAGTTCAGTTAACCATAGAGATTCCAAAGTAGTAACTAAGGCAAAATCATTGATGACCATATTCGTTGAATTAAACATCTGGGTGGCATATGAAATTTATCTTCATGTCGTTTCCAACACTCATTATCACAACAGATATATAATTGGTAGGTCAACTAAGAGATATTAGAAACTCGTGGCCTGACTCTTGGGTGGTGGGAGAATATCACTAGATTTGGGTTCGAGCACAATGGTAGAGACGCGAGTAGAGAAGATAGAGACAACTTCAATGATATCATTCACGAGCTAGAGTTGATGGAGATTACAAGTACTGATAGGAGATTCACGTGGTCAAATATGCAATCAAATCCCATTCTCGCAAAACTTGATAGAATACTCGTATCGACCGAGTGGGAAGAGGAGTTCCCATTGGCCTTTGTTAAATCCCTTTCTAGATTGACATCCGATCATTGCCCTTTGGGGTTAGATTGTGGCATTGGCTATAAGAGTGCTCGGCATCAATTTCGCTTTGAAAAGGCTTGGACCATACATCAGGGATTACGAACGATTATTCAAGAATCTTGGAGTAGTGTAACTGGGAAGGTAGGAGCAATAGGTATTTGGATTGAAAAAATTAGAAGGCTGCGCAGGAGGTTGAAGATTTGGGCGTCCAAAGAATTTGGAGGAAAAAAAAAGGGAAGGTTCAAATGCTGGAAGATAGAATTGTGGAGCTAGAATTACTACAAGAGCAAGGTATCCTTACAACAAATATGGACGACGAGCTTAGGTCAAGTAGAAGTGAAATCTTTCAATTAGAGCAGATGGAAGAACTGTACTGGAAGCAACGGTCTAGAATACAATGGATGAAAGAAGGGGATGCAAACACTAAGTTTTTTCATAAGACGGCCAACGACAGGAAGAGGATTAACAATATTACTGGGTTGAGTATTGAGGGATTTGGACTGAGAATGAAGACAATATTAGGGACCATATAGATGCTACATTTAAAAGTATTCTTGGTGGTCGAATGCCTAATAAATGCAAGATGTGCACTGATATGTGGGAATCTTCAAGGATTGATGGGAGCGAATGAATTGAAGGTGCTTTTACAGAGGAAGAGGTGTACGATGCTATTAAGGAGCTCGGGCAGGACAAAGCGTCAGGACCGGACGAATTTTCAATATTCTTCTATAAGAGCTTCTGGACCATTATTAAATCAAATTTCATGAATATTCTTATAGAGGTTTTCAATGGGACGGTAAAGATTGAAAGGCTAAACTACGCTAACATTATCTTAATCCCGAAGAAGAAAGATGTTAGATCGATAGATGATTTGCGGCCAATTAGCTTGCTAAGTGGATCGTTTAAGATATTACGAAAGTTCTCGCTCGAAGGCTAGCATCGAACCTCAAGGATGTGGTAGGAGAGACTCAGAGTGGCTTTATCAAGGGTAGAGACATTATGGATTGTATCGCCTCAGCCCACGAAGTTGTTTACAGAGGATCCAAAGATAAAGTCGATGGGTTTGTTTTGAAGTTGGATTTTCAAAAGGCATACGATTCGGTAGAATGGGATTCTGTGGATGTGGCTCTAAATCTGAAAGGGTTCGGTCTAAAATGGAGACAGTGGATTCATATGTGTCTAAAGGATGGGAAATTGAACGTTCAGGTTAACGGATGGAGAGGTAAAGAAATTAGGTGTCAAAGAGGGCTCAGACAGGGTGATCCGTTATCCTCACTTTTGTTTGCTGTAGTCGCTGACGGGTTAGCGAAAATGGTCAAAAGAGGCACAGAGGGGGGATCTATTAGGGGTATCTCAGTTAAAGGTGTCCCCTAAACGATCTCTATACTTCAGCACGCGGACGACACTCTAATGTTTGGGAAACCTACTGAGGAGGAAGCAATAGCATTAGGTACATTGATCAAATGTTTTGAAGCATGGTCAGGGATGAAGATTAACGCGGCCAAAAGTTGTGTTATTCCTATTTCCGAGGTGACCTCAGTCCCGATTATGACTATTGGTACTATTTTATGGTGCGCGGTAGGCGCATTTCCTATCACTTATTTGGGATTTATGTTGAGACCGGGACCATTGACTATGGATGATTGGAACAATCTTATTGAAAAAATTAGCAAACGATTGGCTGGATGGAAGGGGCGATTTCTCTCTCTGGGAGGCGGACTGTCGCTGATTAATTCAATCCTCAGTTGCATATCAATCTATATGATGTCGTTGTACGAGTTCCCAAATTAGGTGATTAACAAAATTAATAAAGTCAGGAGAAAATTTATGTGGAAAGGTGCGGGAGAGAATGGGAAAGGAGTACATCTGATTCAATGGGGTAGAGTCTGCAAACGAAAGGAGTTCGGAGGATTGGGTGTTTTAGAGTTAAAGAGCGATGAATAAGGCACTGTTATGCAGATGGTGGTAGAAGATGAGGAATAAGAAGAATATCTACTGGAGCAAATCCTTCGACTCCTATAAGAAGAGGAAAAAATTCAGATTTGGAGAAGCTACAGGACGGGGAAAAACGTCACCTATTTGGAAAGGAGTGGCTAAAGTAAGGTCGATATATCATGACAACACCATATGCAGGATTGGGAACGGGAAAAAAACTAGATTTTGGAATGATAAATGGTGTGGGAGCAACACACTCATTAGTCTATTTCCAGAAGCAGCATCAACTACCATCAACAACGACTCCCTCGTTGCGGATGTTTGGCATAATAAAACGCTAACCATAGACGTCCATCAAAATCTAGATCAAGGAAGTCTGGACCAGCTTTGGAATATGAACTCATTTATTAGGAGGGAGGGACAGTACACGGTCAATGCAGAAGATGAAAGGATGTGGAACCTAAATTCAAGTGTGATATTCACAGTTCGGTCTATGTACAAGTGGTTGAATGACGGGGGACTGCGGAAGTACGAGACAGACATTATCTGGGCATTAGGTGTTCCTCTAAAGGTCAGAGTTTTCCTATGGTTGGTAAATAACGACGCGATCCTAACCAAAGTCAATCTAAAGAGAAGAAACATGATAGTTAACAGTATGTGCGATAGGTGTCAACAGGAAGATGAAGATACGAACCACTTGCTTTTTCTCTGTCCTAGAGCTAGAAGAGTGTGGGAGCTGGTGGTTTTTCGGCCTTGGGATTCCAGAGTGCCCTAGGTCGTGTTCAGATGTGTGGGAATTTTTCAGATTAAATATAATTAAGAAAGACAATAGAGATTCGTGGGAGATTACTGTAGTTGCAACCTTGTGGGGATTATGGCTTGATCGTAACGATTTTTGCTTCAATAAGATTGATAAGAGACTGACATTTTTTATGCATAAAATTTTATCATTTTCTCACGATTGGAATGTCATCACAGGTGGAAAGAAGATGATGCGTATGGGAGGCGAGGAGTAGTTGGTGATAGTTCCTTAGGAGGAGGTTCGGGTCGGAATTATATGTATCTTCTTTCTGTCGCTTTTTGATGGTTATTACAGTACTAGATTTTGTAATATGTAGTTGGATGTATTGTGTTTCGTTAATTGATCATTAATGAAGCGATGACAATAGTCATCTTTTATCAAAAAAAATATATATATATTACCAAGTAAAATTACTCATTTACCACTTCAGCTTCCTCGAGGCTCATGAATCCTTTTTCTCCGATTTCTCAATACTGTTTTCTTGTTTCGTTAAAATCTAATTAATAAATCCAGATAAATTTTTGACCATTTTAGCGCAAAGAAGGAATGCCACATCCTTCTACACTAAGTGAGTGTTTTGAACTCTTCAACATAATAGTACATTAGGCTTATCCTTTCCTCCTTTGCTATTTATTTTCTTAATAGAAGCAAAAGAAATGAAAAAAAGCTCATGTGGTTAAAATGGATATGACCAACCGTTTATCCTTAATGAAGCAGAATAGAATGTTGCAAATAGAGCTGGATTTAGAGTGATATACTATAACTCTTTTACTAAAATGTCAGGTTACAGTTAAAAAATTAAGTGGTAACATCTATACTACTACTTAAAGGCCATAGGAAAAAGGGATTTAGCCCTCTTTCGGTTCCCACTTTAACCCTGGAATTTTCTAAATATTACGAAATTGCCATCAGTTCCGTGCCCTCCGATTCAAATCGTAAGGTTGAGATTGGTGTAGATTAAGGAGTGTTATTTGCACTCTGTTTTATTAAAAGTGTACACTTTGAAAGTTTTGACTGGGTGTACACTTTGATAGACCTGGATGGAATAAAATGGGGTGGTTGTAGCATGAATAGTTACTCAGATTGCTTGATCCTTCTCTATCTTTCTCATTGTTTCTCACCCTCTCTCCGAACCCAAAAAAAACCCTACCCTTTTCCAAAACAACAATCCCTCTTTCTCATCTCTTCTCTTTTCGACCACATCACTCAAGTTCGGCAGCAACTTCGATGTCCACTGGGTTAGCCTCCGGCAGCAGCACTGAACCCACTCGATGCGGCGTCCATCCCCCACCTCCATCCGACTTCGACAGAACCTCCGACGGCCACTGGTTAGCCTTCGCCATAAACTCCGACGACACTCGAACTGTCGTGCGTCCTCCCCTATCCTAAACCATCCCCTAAAATAGCAAGGTTATTATTTCCCTCTTTTTCAATTTCGTTTGGGGTTAGGGTTTCGGTTCTCGAATTTGGAATTGGATAAAATCTTTTGTGAGACATCTCTTTTGAGCCTGTAATAATTTATTTTGGTTTGTAATCCTTTTTTTTCCTTTTTTTTCCTCTTCCAGATTTATTGTTAGGGATTGGGTGCTCGGATTTGGAGATCAAGGTGTTCTAAATTGAGCGTTTCGTTGCATCTATAAGCACCTTCCAAAAGAACCCAAAACCCAACCCTTTCTCCACAGCCCTCGCCATCAAAACCACAGCGACGTCGATTTCAGGTAACCATCTAAACAATTTATACAATTGTTCTTCGCTTCATAGTAATATCTGCGATTACGCATTTCCCACCATTAAGTCTTTCGTCGAACCTTCTTATCATGAAGGAAAGGTTTGGGGTTAGGTTTTGGGTGATTCATTTGAGGTACAAGGTCAGTTGAAGATTGCAACCAACCCATAACAAAATTGCTGAATATTTTCCTTTTTTTATATCTTGAGTGGTTAGCGATAAACGGTGTTAAGAATGAGATGTTCGTGTGTATTTTGGGATCTCTTTGTAGGTGCAATGGAGATAGCTTCGTTGCTAAAGAGCATTAATTGGCTCAGTTCATTGTCGTCGAATTGTAGTGCGGAAACTGATCTTCTGTTTGAGGAAGTAGATGGTTCGGAGCCAAGTTTTGATGAGTAAGTGGAGGAGGTGATGCAAGTTTTCTAATATTTGGTTAATGAAGCTTGGAAGATTGTGGAGTGAAGGCATCATTCATGAGTAAAATTTGTTTTGTAAGTATCTATGCTCCATGTCCTTTCCTAAAAATTAAGAGCATCTAAGTAATTAGTTAATCATGTTTACTGCTTTGTGTAACTATGTTATCATGTTGAATGAATTTATGATTAGATCGAATTGACTAAATGTTGAAAATTTCTTACTAGATTAAAGCAGTGAAAGTAGTAGGTGCATTGGGAAATATGACTTGATGTAGCTAAAATTGATTCTTGCAGTTGTCGTTTTTTAAAATTAAAAACATGTTGTTGGAAATTGATGCAGGTGTTGACTATACTTGAGCATAGATCTTGGGCAAAGGTCTTTGTATTACTACTTACAATAAATTATAATGTCATAGTATTTGAATCGTTGGTTCTTAAAAGTGTAGAGATTTATAGATAGGCATTTAATTATAATGTCATGGTATTTTGGAAATTGATGTTTACTACTATGGCAATACTTATCCAAATTTATATAGATTGTTTTTTTTAATATTAAATAGTTATTGAGTTTCCATCGCCTATATTTTTCTTCTCGGATCTTTTGTGCATTTGTGCAATCAATTTCTAAGTTACAATTTGTCTTACTGATTATGTCAAATACGGCTATTAAGAGCATGTGAGTTATTAGTGCCAGACAAATATGAATTCAATATTTGTTTCAACTAAATCAGATGAAGCTTTTAGTTTTTCTTTCGTGTCTACTCTTTTAAAGAAATAACTTTAGGGTGTGTATTATAATATAATATAATTAGTTAACTAAATCTGCACATCCTAAGCTCATAACTATGTCAGCAGGAAGTACTAGAAAGGAAGAAGAAAGAGTACACTGAGAACATTAAAAACAAGAAAAAGCAATGGTTCACGGGCAAGCAAAAGAGAAACAAGTCATTGCACACGCCAAGAAAGACGAGAAATGTCAGCTCGCGTTCTTCGCGTATCGAGGGACTACTCCTGCGAGTTCCGCAAAGTCCATGTTGCAATTGACTCCGTCCCTTTCTCCAACCGGGTCCGGACCATCATACAGATCTCACCGGGTCTCTACTGCGAACCCGTTTACATTCCCAAAACCAAGAACTTCATCACTTTCACCGCCCTCCATCCCGAATCCACCGTCATCTCTTGGGACAACACCGCTACCCAAATCCAACACCATCAGGTCCCAACTTATTATTGTTAAAATTGTGAATTGAAGTTGAGAAAATTAATTGAAATTTATTGTGAACAGGAGTCTCGGTTGATCGGGACCGGCATGTTTGGATGTGGGAGTGTGATTGTGGAAGGGGAGGATTTCATTGCTGAGAATGTTACTTTTGAGAACTCTTCACCTAAGGTATGTATGTCTGTATGTACACTTTTTTTTTTGAGCTTTTTTAATTTCAATTAAAAAAATAAAATAAAAAATCCATTCAGTATGGTTTATTATGATGATTTTGCAGGGTTCAGAGCAAGCTGTGGCTATGAGAGTGACAGCGGATCATTGTGCATTTTACAACTGCAGGTTCCTTGGTTGGCAGGTGAGAATTAATATTGTTCACATGTTTAATTTAGTTGAACATTCTTCTAGATGATTTACTGCATTATAGTAAGGAATTTGGTACTGTAACATTTTTTGTTTTTGGTCACTTATTATAGTAAGGTTTTTTTTTTAGTGAATTAATGATGGATTGGGGACTAAACATACTCGATTACAAGGAATATCTGCGTTCACTAAACATACTCCATTTTTATTTATCTATGTTAATAATAATCCCCCTCCCTCTTTTCAGAATCTGTTAATTTCTCCATCTAATTTAGGGTAAATCTTTTATCATGTGTGGCTTTGTTTTTTAATTTTTCTTATTAATTTGTTTATGGTTTATATAGATGAGGGAACATAATGATATGCTTTTGGAAATAGAAGATGGCTAGAAGAAGTTGTTTGATGAGGCTGCAAATCAACTTGAGAAAGAAATTGAATCAGCTCTCGCGAAAGCAAAGCAAAAAAGCAGTAGGTTTCTCTAAACTCCACACACACACACACACACACACACACACACACATATACATATACTCTACTTTGCTAAGCAGTTGGTTTTTTAAACTCCACATATAAAGATATATTTGTCTTACCCTGTCTTTGAAGCTTTCTAGATCTATTTCATAATTTCAGTGCTTTAGAAAAAATGTTTCCCTTGCTTTTTGAAATATCCAATTTCAACTGTTGTCAAATGGAAGATATAGATGTTATGGTGCAAATATATCATCGAAAATACTCTTTTAATTTAGTTAAAATCAAGAAAAAAAAACACGTTGAATATTAGTGGTTTTCTGCCTTCTAGTGCTTTCATGGAAACCATTTTAAATTATGTTGAGCTTCTTTCATCGATTGACTCACTACTTTTACTAATGAAGTTCAAATTTTCTAAGGGTTTTATGTGTGTGTGTGTGTCCTAAGCAAACTTTTATTTTTTGTTAAAGAATTTTTAAAGTAGTTAATGCATAGGATGTAATTGTTGGCAATAAATAGGGATGATTTTGATACTTTTTTAATAATCAGACCGAGATTAGGTTAGTTGAAAATTATGACATTTTTGTAAAGATATTCATTTTTAGTGAATAGTGACTTTTTTAGGATTAGATTATACAGTACTTTAATAAGAGATGAGAATTAATTAGTTGGACAAAATCCCAAATTAAGGATCCGACATTTGTTTGATTAGCATAATAGGTATTAAGCTCAAATTAGAAGCTTTTCATATATATGTATATATATATAGATTTTTTCAGGGAGGTTTCATAATAGTGAATATAATCAGGCTGCTTTTGGAAGTAAATAAAGGTGATAATTGATATATAATGTGAGGTATATAAATAATTTGTTGAATGTGATAATTAATTAATTAATTTCAGTTTGGGAGCTTGCAAAATTCTACATTAACCGGTTAGGATTTTTCCTAAATTTTTCAGACACTACGTTGTTTGGAACATGAGTTTCTTAGTTCTTGAAGAGAAATTTCTTTCCCTGGGTGTTTAGATTTAATGGAATAGACCAAATGTGCTTTTTGTCTGAGTGTTTGCTTTTATTGTTTATATGTGGCTATGCTTAAATGGTTTTTTGTTTGCATTTATGTTGCGAGCTGTAGTTATTTCACTGTTTATTGACTATTTGGGGAAGGACAAGGGGAGTGATACTGGTAATAAATTATGGGTGTAGTCATCTTGAGCAGAAAAATGGTTGGGTGCTCTTTTCCCTTATGATTAAATAAATGTATCTTTAAAAGGCAAAAAATACTTATATTTACTTTAGAACAAAACTTTATATGCGAATTTTCTGATCTTCTTTTGTAAACTTTTCTCAACTCTTACGTGTAACTATGTATTTCTCTATATTAAAACAAGGCGATCACCATTGATTTCCCACAATGATTTCTACTGAGCAATCGAGAGAGGCAAAAATGGTATATCTCAAGCTTCAGATTGCCTTGAGGTGAGTGTGCTTAAGTGCGGGAAGGACAAGGTGATGAGTTTCTGGAGATCTCCATGACCAACCTGCATACAATTCTCTTATTTTCTTTTTTTTTCCAGTCTTATTGCATCTGGTACAAATTAGAGATTGGCGAGAGTTACCTTATGAATCTAAGGTTTTGATAGGTAGCCTTAGATCATATATGCACGATTTTTATTAGTATACAAATATGTTATTTGTGATTTTATGTGGGATTGCGATATGGCCATTAGTTGGACTATGTCACTATGATTCACCTTAGATGCCAATAATGGATTTTTGCACTCTATTATTGATATTATATCATATTCCTTATATATTTTTTGCCCCTGTTTAGTAGATACTTCAATCTAATCACCAATTATATTTTTTTTCTTTTATCAATGTCCAAAATTAAATCCTTCTGAAGATTTATTTTGATAGACTAGCTTTGGTTTTGCACTTGTGTCGATGTATAAATTATAGAACATCAATGTAGTACAGATTAGTACGACTTGATGAATTTGTTCATTTACCTTATAACAATTATTTTGGATTGAGGCTTTATTTTTCCAATTTCAGTTGTGTTTTTCCTGCAATCTTTTTGTATTTTTCTCTTCTAATTAAATTAATAAATTATAATTGTTAACAATAAAATGATTCTCTAAAGTAACGAGTAGCCATGATGTTTGAGTTCGCAAGAGCCAAGAAGGTACTTCGCAAACTTGAGGGTTCACCAGACCTATTTACAGAATTGAGGGCTAAAAGCAAGGTGATTTCTGGCATAAATTTTTTTTCTTTTTACTTTATCGTTAATCCCTTTTATTTATTTACTAAAACCAAGAAGGCGGTTTCTAATGCAATTTTCTATTTTAATTTTATCATTCTAATGTCTAGATGGATATCCTTGAAGAACATGAGATTAGAGAAATGAGGTAATTGGTTCCTTGCTTTTGATTGGTATTCATTTGCAAAAAAATGAAGATACATTAGAATGTGATAATGAGGTATGTTACCAGCGCAAATAGCATACAAATGTACGTGCCGGTCGAAAGGAACTTATGTTTATTTTTTTAATCAACCAATTAATCTTTCATACTTTGTTGCAGATTGGTTGGATTTATGGTTCAGTTACAGAAAAAATATTCTTACTAGGTTCAAAATGCACACTCGTGGTTGGCCTCCAATCTGTTGCATGCCATGCCCCATCTCCCTGCTTTCAAAGGATCTACCCCTATCAATCTCTCAGATCGGCTTAACCAAGTGCTTCGATGGGCGCTGGGGTCTATTGAGATTCTCTTGATACGTCATTAATGTCCCATATGGTATGGCTATGGTGGATGGCTTAATCAATTTGATGCTTTGGGCTTTTCAACAGTGTGTATTGCTTATGAATTTGGTGTAATGTTTATTAGTATTTTTGTAGAACTAATCAAGGCTTTACTGGTACTTTTAATTTGTAATGTTATCTTGATCTCTGATTTACTATTGCTTTGGATTTTGTATTGTTTTAATAGTAGGATGATTTTTCATTTTTCAATTTTTTATTTGTATGTTATGTTTAGGCACATGCTTATGCGACTTTTGCTCATGTATACTTATGTGTTTTATTTTTTTCTGAGATACCTCGATTTTGTTTCCGTTTTTAGTTATTTGTGTTGAAGCTAATGGAGGGTGTAGAGATTGCTTGGATGATAATGGCTCTTCACGGGGAATTAAATAATGTACAACGGTGATGCTATTTCTCTTCTAAACGAGATGGTTTGTCTTCACAAGCAAGGGATCCTTTCTTACAAAATAATCCGGTACGTATTTCTTTCTTTTTTTGTATAATTTTCATTTCACACTCTACCCATGCTTTGGATATTTAGAGTTCTTTATGGTTGTTTATTGACATACTTTCAGTGTTAGTGAATAGAATAATTAGAGTGGAAATATAGAAATGTTATTGGCCAAGTATAGATTGGATTTAGTGACGAGGACAAACAATGATTTCACATGCAACCTCTAGCTAATGCTGATTCTTTTTCTGTGTAGGTGTATTTTCTTTTCCTTTTTTGTGATGCTCCAACCAAGATTGCCTATAGAGTTGTAGTATTCCCTCAACAAAAAAATGATGCAAAATCATGGCTTTATTAGAAGGTTAATCAATCAATTGGCGGCCAAACTGCCGATGTTGGTTATTAACTTTCTAATATGTTGAAGCGTACATTTCAGAAGTTGTTGAATATATGCAATTTTTTACTTCCTGTGCTTTATTGCACTATTCTTGCTAATTATGAACATAATCTTTTTGAGGTTAGGTCAACCGAAAATATTAGTACTCATTATATATGCATTTTGGTTCTTTACTGGTGGCAATGAAGCTAAGTAGGGAATCTACCATCTTGATTCATTTTCGTCAAATACAGCATCTATTTTATTTGTAGTTACTGGATGTAAGTTTTGGTATATAAAAATACTATTTCCATTAAAAAGACCATTTTAGATTGCTCTGAGTACTCACTTTTCATATTTTGTGTACAGATCTCCGCTTCACGATTCCGGAGCTGCTCTTTGATTTTCTCACGGATCTTGGAACATCTTGCAGATTGGGTTTTTCAATCCTTCGGAAAAGATACGTAGTTCAACTGACTTTTTAACTGGTTTGTCATGAATTTTCAGCTATTTATGATATCTATGTTTGTGGTGTTGGATTGGATGTTGTTTTGAGAGTTTTTTGTTTATATATTTTTCATGTAGGGTTTGTTTTTCTTTTATATATAGAAGTTGCATATCATGAAGCTCACATTGTTCTACAATAGCTTGCATAAAGGTCTTCCCAATTTATCGAATTTGATAAAGCAGCTTATGCCTAATCACTTGAAATTATAGGGGAAAATATCATCTTACTGTAAATCCTCGCTTCCTCGCTGGCTCCTCCTAGCTTTGGTCATCATTCTTTGAAAAATGATGATTGAATCACTGGGGATGTGCATGCCTCGATTCTTTAAGCAAACAACTACATGCTGAATGAAAACGATATATTAGCTTTTTATATATTTTTGTGTGAATATTTTTTTTATAACTAGGACAGCAGCATAGCTTTTTGGTGAAAGAGATTGGCTTGGATCATCTTATGATATATTCAAGTAACTAATAAATCCCAATTACATACTGTTCCATTTCATGTTTAGGCTAAATGTATGCATATACTATTTTCACTACATAAGATTTAGTTTCTCTTTTAGTTTCTATGTTTAGTTTGAAATTATCGCTACATCTCGACATCTTGGAGTTCGATTATGGGTTTCGCTGCATCTCAACATACTGGGGTTCGATTATGGGGTTTGATTTATCGCGACTTCTCGGCAGCCTCCGTCATCTTTACAACGACACCTCCTTTCTTAAATCATTAGTGGATTTAAGCATAAAAAAGAAGCTTTGTCTTTTGGGTGGGGTGAGATGACTGTATTTGTATTTGTATTTGTATTTGGATTTGGATTTGTATTTAGTGAAGGAGTCGTCGACTGCGAGGAACTAGACGGAGGCATTGGTGGATGGGTATGAGGAGAAAAAAGATTTGGGATCGGAATGAATGTTGGTGACATATTACCGGTTAGATAGACCATAGCTGCAGAAATACCCCCCAAGAATTTATTCAGAATAATCCTGGGAATGATCAAGATTGACCATATCTTCTACGCTAACTACGCCAACCACATCCTTTTGATTTCACCAACAACTAACTAGCCTATTTTCAAGGTAACCATTAAAAACTCATTTTGGATGTTTTGCACATGCTCAAATGATAATAGCAACTAATTATAGTTCATTTAGGTTCAGTTTAGTTTTTTTCTTAGCAATTCAGAAATATGCTAATGCTTATGTTGTGCACAATAGATCTAATTGTGCCAGTTAGTTCCCTAAGGTGGGAATATTTTTTTTCCAGACATGCACATCTATTTAAGTTATTTTTAGTACTTCACTATTTTTATAGACATAAATAAACTTCGTTAGTACATGTTTGATGATATACATATAGGAAGCAATTTATTTGCAACAATGTAATAACAAAAGTTAAAAGCTTTTGGGGTCTACCAGTGAAGGAAATGGAAATTCCCTTGCTCTTGCCTGACTCTTCTATTTTGTTTCTTGTGCTCTCATCTTTGTTGCTATTTGTTGATATAGCATATTGGGAAGAAAAAAATGCATAGTTGCATACATACATAGATGTATCACATCATATATATAAAAACATGTTCTTTCTATATTTCTTTCTATTACATGTCATTCGGTACCCACATATTATATCCATATAAGATTTCGAGTTATCCCGTTGTTCATGGACTTTGATTCTAAGTGCATTTTGACTTTTATACAATTATTTTTTCTTCTTTCTTCGTCGGATCAACCAATTGTTCTAATCATGATCCACTGTCTGCGCCCGCGCATGCGTGAGGTCACTTGCTAGTTCATTAAAAAAGTGAAAAAATCAGTCCCATCCTCAGGGCAAAAAGCCAACAGAGGATGTCGGTTTCTTCGATTTGGTTAATTCTTATCAAAATTCCATTCATGTCATGTTAGGCGACACTCACATTCCACAATTGATAGGACATGGGTAATGCCCAAATGTCACAATCTAAGCCAGGCAAGGTCATGCTTTTTCCCCGAATAAAGGGTTCGCTTCTGTCACATCATCGTCTAAGATAGTAAAAAAAAAATTAGTAAAAATGATAGTAAAATTAGTAATAGATAAAGCATTACTCTTAAAAACTAAACCTTCTCTATTATTCTAGAATAGATTTACTTGCTTAATATGAGTAATGTAAGATATTTTCCATTCAAAATTAACAGATTGATACAATGAAAATGAAGTCCAGAAAGTTTCCCGCATTCGATTAATGTAGTTGATGTGGGTCAAAGTCAAGCTCCTCGATCTGAGCCGTTCAATCTCCTTAGAATGCGCACATTCCTAATAACCGAGCTTGTAGATTTTATGGGCCTTCTGCAGGTCAAACCCATAGAGAGAGGGTTAACCCGATCCATTAGGGTTCCCTAATAAATACCAGGCAGTCACCTCCTTTCCAAGGTAATATAATTTTCTCCACTGAAATCCTAGATTCACATTTTTCCCCAGTAACTGAATAGACCGTCAGATGGCCTGTCGTCGGAATCTCTTCCGATGTTTCTAGGCATTTTGCAGGTGTTCAGGGCGGCCAGGTACCAGCAACACCGCCTCTCCTGCTCCTCACAAAATCTTAATCTCAGATCCAGATCAGTGGTTGAGATCTGTCTCTCCCACTACAAATAACAAGAACTCACATCTGTTGCTCCCACCTCAACCTCAAGCAAACTCCTGTTTTTCGTTCAAGCAAACAGAGCTCGATGCTTGGCATTAACCTTGAGCAACCTCCTGTCTTTCATTCAAAGCCATAGAGCTCGACACTCGGCATTAACCTCGAACCAACATATGTCTTTCATACAAGATCACAAAGCCCAACGCTCGACATTAACCTCAAGCAAACACCTGTATTTCATACAAGGTTACAGAGCTCGACGTTCGGTATTAACCCGTATTTCATACAAGGACACAAAGCTCGATGCTCGGAATTAACCTTGAGCAAGCTCATGTCTTTCATTCAAGGTCACAAAGCTCGATGCTCGGCATTAACCTTGAGCAAGCTCCTGTCTTTCATTCAAGGTTACAGAGTTCGATGCTCGGCATTAATCTCTGGTCAGCTCCTCTCTTTCATATAAGTACACAGGGCTCGACGTTCGGCATTAACCTCGAGTCAGCCCTATCTTTGACACTCGGCACTCGGCGCTCAATACTCGACCTTAACCTCGAGCAAGCTTCTAACTTTCGTGCTAAGCTCGACGCTCGGTGCTTAGCGTTCGGCTCAGAATTTCCTCTCGGAAGCTCGGCGCTATGGACACCGGGGTCGATTTCACGCATGATTCTGCGAAGATCCGTCACCCTACTTTCGAACACACTTTTTAACTGAATTCCTCTCTCACTAGATTAGACTACTTCTTTTAGGCAGACTCTCCTAGCCCTCTAAGAGTAGGGGGCCTATGATGTGGGTAAAAGTCCAGCCCCTCGATCTGAGTCATTCAATCTCCTCAGGATGCGCACATCCCTGATAACTGGACCTGTAGACCCTATGGACCTTCTGCGGGTCGGGCTCACAAAGAAAGTGTTAATTCTGCCCATTAGGGTCCCCTTTCTCTGCCTATAAATACGAGGCAGTCACCCCCTTTTCAAGGTAATGTCATTTTCTCCACTGAAATTCTAGTTTCACATTTTTCCCCAGTGACTGACTTTGACCGTCGGAGGGCCAGTCGCCGGGATCTCTCTCGGTGTTCCTAGGCGTTTTGCAAGTATTCAGGGCGGCCAGCTACCAGCAACACACCCTCTCCTGCTCCTCACAAAATCTTCATCTCAGATCCAGATCAGTGGTTGAGATATGTCTCTCCCTCTACAAATAACAAGAACTCACATATGTTGCTCTCACCTCAAAATCAGCAGCATCATCAGTAGTGTAGAAAGTTTTAGATTACAATCTCATCAAAAATTCTCATTGTCTCTGCAAACAGAAAAATCCTCGTAAGCTAAACTGATATGCAAGCAATCTGTAGACTCTAATGATGTTTACTAGCTGTCGATAGAAAGGCAAAAGGTCATGCCAAAGTATCATTGGTCAATTCAGCTTGGAAAACACATCCACTTTTCCTTCTCATTCAACATGCTACATCAATAGTCGAGTGAAATGAGCAGAGAACTGGCCCTCCCAAGATGTTCAGCAGTTTCTTCTTGTGGTTTTGGTCGTAGATCTCTTTCAAGAGGATGAGCCAACTGTTAGGAATTGTGGCCTCAAATACACGTAGGCACGGGGTACTTGAAGTTGGAGAAGAAGAGGAGGAGACAAAGAAGCAAGAGAAGACAAGCAGCGAAGCAGAAGAATGCAGCCTGGAGGGTTGCGGTCGATTGACCTGGGGGTGCGGTCGACCGAACCTGGCTGCTGAGAGTTCTTCGAGTGTACAGGTCCAACAAAGGAGGGGACGGTCGACCGACCTAGGGGGTGCAGTCGACCGATCAGCCCTCGGAGTTGGTTCTACACGTTGCAGTCAACCGACACTTGGGGTGCAGTCGACCGACATCTGTGGCTGGTTGTTTTTGGGCTTACGAGTTTAAAGGCCCAATTGCTATATTTGTGTTTATCTTTTAGGATTTGCTTGGGGGCTATATATATGGACATAAACTCTAAGGTTTAGTTGATCTAATCCAATCTTTGGTGATATTTTGGTGAGCCGTTATCATTGTCCAACTTTAATAGAGATTGTGCCGAGTGTTTCAAAGGTGAGAGAGAGAGAGATTGAGAGTTGCAATCTTTGTATTTCTTTGCGAATAAGAAGTATTGGTTATCTCTGCATATTGGTTGTGTTCTTATGAGATCCACATATTGTGGTGGTTTATTCTTGGTTCATATATTTCTTGGGAGTTTCTATTGTTTGTGGTGCAGTTTCGCTATTAGCACTACGAGTGTGGGGTAGAATTACTCCGACAAGTGGTATCAGAGCAGTTGGTTCAAGATGGTCGATAACAAGATGAAGATCGAGAGATTTGATGAGAGTGACTTCGCGATGTGGAAGATTCAGATGATAGCATATCTTCGTCAGAAAAATCTTGATAGTCTATTGTTTGATGAGAAGCCGATAGGTGCAGACAAGGATGCAAAGGTCTTGGCGGATTGGAATTGTTTTAATCAAAAGGCACTGGGGCAGATTCAGTTGGGACTGAGTAGGAAGGCGTTATTTCATATCTCGAAGGCAAAGACCACAAATTAGGCTATGGAGATTCTCACGGATATGTATGAGAAACCATCGATATCTAATCAAATTCTTCATCTGAAGAAATTAGTTAATATGAAGTTGAAGGAAGGGGGTTCAGTAGCAGAGCATGTGAACAATTACTGTATGGTTTACAACCAGATGGAAGCTGCAGGTTTGAAGTTTTCAGAGAGGGGGCAGTTATTGTTACTTCTATCTACTTTACCCGATAGTTATGGTACTGTGGAACAGACTATTACAGACACTATGACAGATTCGACGACTCTACAGGATGTGGTGAGTAGCATTCTGAACGAGGAAGTAAGAAGGGTGAGAAACAGGGGATATCTATCATCATCTTCTAGAGATTCCACCATGTACAGTGAGAAGATACGTGGGAGATCTACGAGCAGTCGAAGAAGAAAGGACCAGATTAGTTCATCAGAGAGTGGGTTTGATGACAGTGATGGGAGACATGGGCCTGAGTGCTGGTATTGTCACAAGAAGGGTCACATGATGCGCAGTTGTAAAGCTTATATGAAGAAGAAGCAGGAAAAACCGAAGAAAGATAATCCAAAAGAAGTCCAATGAGGGCTTGTTGAGGAGTTATGCTTATCAGCTCGGGAGGAGTTGGGCACTCAAGATTGATGTATTGATTTAGGAGCTTCTTTTCATTGCACTCCGAGAAGAGAGATATTTGATGACTACGAGGAGGATTCTTTTGAAGATGTGATCGTGGGGAATGGTCACCGGTGTCCTGTACGTGGGGTTAGTACTGTTCGCGTGAACACCATTGATGATCAAAGTGTTGTCTTGCGGGAGACAAGGCATGTTCCAGACTTGAAAGAAAATCTTATCTCGATTGGAAGGCTAGACATGGAGGGATTGTCTACTACAGTTGGTAGTAATGAGTGATGTATAGCTGCAGGTTCAAGGGTGATTGCAAAAGGGAAGCGTGACGGAACATTGTATTTGCTTAGAAACGTAAAGGGTGTTTCTCCTGTAGTTGACTCTCAGCCGGAATCGAGTAGTAGGTTGTGTGGGGTACACCCAAGTTCTTTCAGTTGTGGAGAAGATATTACTAATTTAGTGGGAGCTGCTGGCCATAGAAGTGATTCTAGAGGGCAAGACGTTGCTGCGGTGAGGGTACTTTACGAATTGGCAGTTAAAGCTTCAAATCGCTCTTGTGTGATAGAGGGCACTGATATCGATATGCAGGGTGATGTCGATGAAGGTAACCGAAATGGGACTGTAGGGGTTGAACAGTCTGCGGAGTTTGTGGAGGTGTTGTCCATGGAGATTTCTAGTGCAGAGGGTGTATTGAGAGGCTTTGAATCATGTCCGGTGTTGATGGAAATCTTGCGAGTTGGGAAGTCTCATAACACGGAATCCGACACGGAAGGTTGTTTCTCCGGTATCCGTGCTCTATGCGATTGGTGGAGCACATCTTTCATGAGGCGATGAGGGGTGGTTGGTGCACTCCACGTGGTGGAGTGGCGGAGGTGCTCTTCATAGGAGTGGGGAGTACGTGGGTCTTCCATAAAAGTGGGAGATGGAAGAGATAATGCGAAGAAAGATTACAGTAACTTTGGAGCGTGGTGTATTTGGTCCAAGTGGGAGATTGTTAGGAATTGTGGCCTCAAATACACGTAGGCACGGGGTACTTGAAGTTGGAGAAGAAGAGGATGAGACAAAGAAACAAGAGAAGACAAGCAGCGAAGTAGAAGAATGCAGCCTGGAGGGTTGTAGAGCGAAAAAGAAGAAACTGTTTTCATTGATGCAATGAAAAGCTCACGATGTGAATTCGAACCACCAATCAAGCTACTTGCCCTTTAGTAGATCGTGATTTACTAAACAATGTCTTTATCTCTCCTGTACCCGCGTAAGATCAATGTTCACTTTTGTGTCTGATTGGCCCAAGACTACGATGTCTTGTTCTAAGATGTTATAGGCGCGTAACGCCGATTCCATATCTACATCTACTATACTACTACTATTCAACTAGAAAAAAGTCGGACTAGCTCCAACTCCTGGGTTTCTATCACAGTGGGCACTCTCCCCTCAATCGGAGGGGACTCAAAGCTGGTTACGAGTGAATCTTTTAGAGTTTTTCATAATTTCTAATAATGATTGGTTGTCGAAAACATAGAATGGCTAACTGCTAGCCATACTCAAGAACTCTATGCGACCGACCTGGGTCGACCGAACCTGGCTGTTGAGAGTTCTTCGAGTGTACAGGTCCAACAGAGGAGGGGACGGTCGACCGACCTAGGGGGTGCAGTCGATCAGTCAGCCCTAGGGGTTGGTTCTACACGTTGCAGTCGACCGACACTTGGGGTGCGGTCCACCGATATCGGCAGCTGATTGTTTTTAGGCTTACGAGTTTAAAAACCCAATTGCTATATCTGTGTTTATCTTTTAGGGTTTGCTTGGGAGCTATATATATGGCCGTAAACTTTAGGGTTTAATTGATCTAATCCAATCTTTTGTGATATTTTGGTGAGCCGTTATCATTGTCCAACTTCAAGAGAGATTGTGCCGAGTGTTTCAAAGGTGAGAGAGAGAGATTGAGAGTTGTAATCTCTTTTGTAATCTTTGTATTTCTTTGGGAATAACAAGTATTGGTTATCATTGCAGATTGGTTGTGTTCTTGTGAGATCCATATATTGTGGTGGCTTGTTCTTGGTTCATCTATTTTTTGGAAGTTTGTATTGCTTATGGTGCACTTCCGCTATTAGCACTACGAGCTGTAGGGTAGAATTACTCCGACACCAACTGCCAAGGACTTTCAACCAAGAATCTCACTTCACTGAGATGGACAATAGCTAAAAAGAAATTAATATCACTGATCAAACCAATGCTTGACATAAGAGGAGATAGAGGAGTTCGACATGAGGCCAATTGGAAGTCTTTTTGAAACAGACATGTAGCTAGGTTTGCCAACGCAACTGATTCAGAGTTACAGAAGTAGGTCGATCCTCAATGTCGATGGATTTATCGCAAGAACTGATATCAAAGCTGTTTGTTTATGTTCCTGTGCCACTGCAATCCTTAAAGGAGCTTCTGAGTGGAAAGAAAACATCTTCGTAGTAAATTAATTACATTTCAGTTCTAAGGCCATTTTAACATCAAAGTTTTCATGGGTTCGCTACAACAACAAAATCTAAACAAACCAAACAACAGACAACAAGGCCTTTATGTACCCATGTACAAAATACACTATGAGCAAGGCTTGGTTAATCTGACTTCTTGGTCTCTTCAGACTTGGTTGCCTCTGCCACCTTAGCAGGGTTGCTGGCTCTCTTGTCCTCGGCCATCTTGAAGTGGACCTCATCTCGCTCCTGGAAGTACCTCTCGAACGCCTTTGGGAGGAACTTGGGGATAAGGAATCCGAAGAGGTTGATGGAGAAGTAGGCCAAGTTCGCAAGAGCTAACACTTTCCCAAACCATAGCCATGCAACATCCTGCACCCAACCAAAAGTTAATGAACACGAAACATTTCGGACATAATGATCATTTTTTGCTCCCTGGTGCTGTAACAGAAGAGCTTGGGTGATAGTACACACTTTTTTGGTAGTCATACAAACGGCGAAGTTTCTTGAGGTCGTTCAAGAGTCTAAAGATTTGACTCCTACTCATCAATACTATCCAAAATTTTGGGGGATATATCCTAAAATCGATAATCATTGTCAGACTTGCTAGGTACAATCAGAGACTCTAATCACTATATTGAATCATATAGATTGAGGAAATTGATATGCCTAGAATTAGAATAGCACTAATGTTAAGTAGGAGAAATAATCTTAAACGAACTTTATTGTGGAGCATACAAGTGTGCAATTTATCTTGACCCATGTTATGAAATACATGCCGAAAAAAAATAATAAATGATTCAAATAGGTAGTCTAAAACATTCATTTTCTGCAGGTTGACCCTTTGACAATGGCTAACACAAGCTATACAAGGTACACAGAGTAAGCTATGAGTTGTTGTTGCCAAACGTTGCGATAAGTAGTGAACAGGCTGACCCCTATTTTTCATTCTTTATGGGCTTCTAAAAAAATCACTTATTTTTCTTGTGTTGTGACAAAGTGAGGCCCATTCATTTTTTTTCTTGTGTTGAGATTGGCTTAATCGATTGATGTTATTTCTAATTTCTAAATTCATAGATGTGACTCTTGTTGCAGTATAAAAAAATAAAAAGATATACAAATAAGGTAGAAAATTAGATGAAACTTTATGTACCACCAATATATCCACTATTTTGAAACTAAACAGCTTATTATACAAATTTGTCGGTCACTTGAAGCAATTTTCCAAATTCTTTGGTTCTGTTACATTTAACTTATTTTGCAAGTAGAAAGATATTTGGCGAATATTCAAAAGTAATAATATTCAAAAGAAATAATATCCGACTAATACGTAAATCCTATTCTTTTCCTACATGGGGGCAATAACAATAATGTGGTATGAAGCACAAACATTCCTTTTAGAGCTGATGCGGCTTATTTCTGAGACACGTGTGGAAGCACCAGGTGTGAGTTCGAACTCAATTTGTATTGAAGGAGATTGCCGCTCGTCTGCCGACCTTCGGTTGACCTTCTGGGGCCTACGATGAGCTCGGAAAGACTTTGAAGGTTGGGCTCGGATCGGAAGAGTCGGATCCGAGGTCTTGTGTACCTGCAGACGGTCCTGAAACACCGGGGTTTGTCCCGGTGGCGGACCCTCCGACGCTCTAGTCAGTCTCTGTGAGAGAGTAGCAATAACTAGGTATATTTAAGTGGCAAAAGATTGATTCCCTCCAAAAGGTGGGTGAGGATCTAGTATTTATAGAGAATCCCAACCGGGTTTGGTTCCGCTTGGGGGCCGGGTTTGGATCCGAAAGCCCATGGGCCTGACGTGGCAGAAGGCCCAGGGGGTTTAGGGCGGTTGTGGTGATACCAGGAGTGGTATAGGGCTGACGTGGCGAAACCCTTGGCGGTATTTGGAGCTGACGCGGCCCATCGTGAGTCCTCTGTGCCTCTGGGGGAATCGGAGGGCCTAGGCTGCGCCAGGTCATCCTTCCGCCCCGCCAGAGAGGGGGGACGGCCTGAGGGACTACTCCGGATCGGACTCCGGGGGATACTGAGGCTCGTCAGTACGAGGAAGCCGGCACTGTGAGGGCAAACACGAGGTTCGGCGCCGACCCTGAAGGGGTCCGGAGCCGAACCAGGTTGTTATTCTTGCTTTTCTGAGTAGGAATTGTATTGGGCCCTGGATGGGCCTCAGGCCATTTTTACACTGTCACACAAGCCCCCCACTCCTGCAGGGGGTGCGGGAGCTAGCCGTGGAGGAGTGCTCATGGTTGTAGAAAATGGGATGGTGAGTCATTGGATCTTCATGAGAAGAGTACCCTGGTGCCAGACCCGACCCCGAGCCGGTCGAGGGATTATGGGCCAACAAGGGGGGTGGCGAGCCGTTGGCCTTCCTGAGAAGACCACCCTGGTGCCAGACCTGACCTCGAGCTTGGCGAGGGATTACTGGAAGGCAAGGGCGATGGCGAGCCGTGAAGCCTTCCTAAGAAGACTCCCCTGGTGCCGGACCCGACCTCGAGCTGATCGAGGGATTATGGGCCAACAAGGGGGGTGGCGAGCCGTTGGCCTTCCTGAGAAGACCTCCCTGGTGCCAGACCTGACCTCGAGCTTGGCGAGGGATTACTGGAAGGCAAGGGCGATGGCGAGCCGTGAAGCCTTCCTGAGAAGACTCCCCTGGTGCCGGACCCGACCTCGAGCTGATCGAGGGATTTATGGGCCAACAAGGGGGGTGTAACACCCCGCAAAATTGAAATTACAATTTTACCCCTAGGTGTTACGCACGTATATTTTGTAATGTGTTTCACTACATATTTTGGATTCGTACTATTTATACATTTTTCGTATTGATTTCAGTCAACTAAAATATAATATTTCAATCCCTGGGATCGTGCTTTTTACGTGTTTTGATGCACGTGTTTCCACCACTACGTATAATATTTTTCTATAGGTTTAAATTATTTATTTTTATGTATTTAAATCTATTTTATAAAACGAAAATTTATTTTCCCCCTATTTTGATTAAAATGCATTTTCTTGCACGTATGGTGCACGTGCAAATTTTTATTCTCATTTTGCCACTCTTATTTTACTATTTTTAGCATGCATTAGTTTTATTTAGCTTTTCTTTTGATCCATGGACTTAAAGTTAAATTCTAGCCCAATAGACTAATTAAAAAGAGAGCCCACTAGAATAATTAAATTAGTTAAATGAAGGCCCATGATTCAAGCCCACTAATTATAACTTAAATTAGGTTAAACATGTACTAATACATGACAAGTTACAATATTAGTACACATTTTTGAGTTATAGAAATGTGTTCATATTTGTTTATGCATGTGTGCATGCATACACAAATGTATTTGGACCATTTTGTGGGCTAGGTGGTAGATTAATGGAGAGATTAAGTTCATGGAGAGTGGGGAGATGAGAGGTTGGGAGTTTTAGGAGTTAAAAATATGAAGAGGTGAGAATTAAAAAGAGAATTAAAATGAGAAGTTATTAGGTGGGAGATTTTGCAATATAGTCCCTAGCATTGTCCTATAAATAGCAACCCATTTCTCATTCTTTTTCACACCAAAAATAAAATAAACAAGAGAAAGAAAAGAGAAAGAAAAGAGGGTAAGAAAAAGAAAGAGAGTTATTGTGCTTGGAGGATCTCTTGCTTGGAGCATTTGCTAGGAGGAGAAGAGGACTAGGAGTTGCTAGGAGCAAGAAGGAGCTATTCATTTGTAGTTTTCAACCTTCAAAAAGGTGGGTGTTCTCTACTTTCTAATTATAGATAATATCATGCTAATTAAAAAGAAGAAATGCTTTATATTATGAATCTTGTTTATATGCTTAGGAAATTTGTATGTGTTGAATATACGATTCATGTGTAATAGTGTTATACTAAATTTATACTTGATACCATGATTAGTCAAATGAAGGAAGGAAGAAAGATAAATTAGAATGCTACCACAAAATATATCTACTATTGCATGTTGTTATGTAAAAATAAAATTTTCTTTCATAAAAGAATTATCCTTGATGATTAAGAGACTTGTTCGTCTTTATTGCCAAGTTTAATTAGTTTGATGGGGAGCACATAAACTAGTCTTCATGAATAAAACTCTTAGAAATCAAGTTTTGAGATAAAGGCAAAATCTATATCTAGAATGAGAAGGGAGATTATTTAAAAATAGAAATATATTTTAAAAAGAGTTTGAAATGAGTTTTGCTACTGTTTTCTTTTAAAATTTATCTCAGTCTAAAAGTTTATATCAATATCATAAAGTGTTGGATCTTGGAATAAACGATTTTTTTTATTTTTGGGGTAAAAAGAGACAATCTGAGAACAGTATGAACAAAACTAAAGTAATACAATCTTTAATCAGTAGTTGCAAGTAGATCTATTGGTTAGTGAGTGAGGCATAGGGCTGTCACTGTTGCTGGTAGTAGGTGCGGGATTCGAAACTTATAATCCTCAATTTGTTTTGATTTTGTTTAAAATACCCAGAACCCGAAAGTTGATACATGAGAGTTTCGGCCTGCCTCTATGACAAGAAAGTCGCAAAGACTTCTTGGTCAGTGGGGTACCACTAAAGTGGTTGCCGGCTGTTGCCTGGTTTGAATCCCACGGTGCCCCAATACTTTTTTTGGGTTTTAAGAAGTTTTATATTAAAAAAAAAAAGAAAATAATTCCCGAAACTGACCCCCTGTGGAAAGTATTTACCCGACTGGTCCACTTTTGAAAATATTTACCAAAGTTAGTCCAGAACTGGTTCACTTTCGAAATTATTTAGGTTGAGGACAAATTACACTAAGAGGTTCTTCCTTTATAGTAGTAGAGATGCAAATGAGATTGCAAGTGATAAAATCATGTTTGTGAAAAGGATAAATTTTTGGGAGATCGATGTTGAATAAAATGGTTTCATGAGAAAGAATTATTATTAAGGAATCATAAATCGTGATGTAATAAGATGTCATATGAGTTTGAAATTTGTGAATGAGTTATTATTTGCTATGAATAGCTAGATCATGATTAGTGGCAAGACTAAGAAATGAATACTTGTAGATAAGTGTTAAGACAAGATTGTGATCTTTTGTGAATGAATTGAAAGATGAAATTATTTAGGTTTAAGACATGATTACAAAAGGGTATGTGTACCCATGTTTCTTGTACATGAAAGATTATGATTAAGAATTAGTAAGACTTCGGTTACCGGTAATTTTGAAAGAAAGAATTGATATGATTTTGAGATAATGCCGTCGGGCGATCTCATATTTTGTGAATAAATCCGGTATGAGGTAAAACTGATTCTAGGGTGATAACATATTCATGTCTTGAACTAAAAATAATTAGGCACTTAAGTGAAGATGTGATAAACTTGTGCAAACGTAAATGGGTGCTTCTATATAGTTGTTGGTGGACTCCAAGACTATAGACCCAGTTGGTGGACTGTGGTTGCCCCACAGGAGATGGACTATATTTTATCCGGGACTTAGGGTAGTCGACGGATGTTTACCATACTCCAAAGAATATGTATATACTGGGGCTAGAAGGGCATTTACGGGATTATCATCACGATATAATAGCCAGGGAGGCTGGGATCTGTTAATATAAGCCAGGGAGGCTAGCCAGGGAGGCTGAGATCCGTATCTGTGAAATAACTCTAAAACTTGTTTTATTACTGGGTAGTCTCATGGCGAGGGATCGAACCCTTCAATGTGGAGTACGTAGGCACTTGCCCTCAGACCTATGTAGTATGGGATGCATAGAATCTGAACAAGTGTGCATTAGTGTCATCCTAGTGTAGAATTGTGTGCATTAGGCATTAAGGCATGACATACACTTATAATTAGAATAATCACCCTTGACACTTTACTTGTTCATTCAATCTTTTTGTGATTTGTTAAAGTATGAGATCGTTATACTACTCCCGGCATAGAGAGGATAGCCGTGTATAACATTTCGTCAGTTGTAAGTAACTGACGTGCCCACAGATTGACATGCAGGTAATGGACTATTCATGGAGTTATAAAGTGGACATGCTGTTGCTGTTTAGAAGTTAAAGATGTTGCAAATAATGTTAAAGTTATACAAGTTGTATTTCATTGTTATAATCTTTTAGTCTTCCGCTGTGTAAAAACCAAGTGTAAAGGAACTCTGATGTATTGTGAATAAAAAAGTTTTAAAATTTCCTTGTAAAATTGTACGAAGTGAAGTAAAGATCCTGTGAAATCCCGAGTTTATCCTTATTTAAAAATTCGGGGCGTTACAGGGGGTGGCGAGCCGTTGGCCTTCCTGAGAAGACCTCCCTGGTGCCAGACCTGACCTCGAGCTTGGCGAGGGATTACTGGAAGGCAAGGGCGATGGCGAGCCGTGAAGCCTTCCTGAGAAGACTCTCCTGGTGCCGGACCCGACCTCGAGCTGATCGAGGGATTATGGGCCAACAAGGGGGGTGGCGAGCCGTTGGCCTTCCTGAGAAGACCTCCCTGGTGCCAGACCTGACCTCGAGCTTGGCGAGGGATTACTGGAAGGCAAGGGCGATGGCGAGCCGTGAAGCCTTCCTGAGAAGACTCCCCTGGTGCTGGACCCGACCTCGAGCTGATCGAGGAATTATGGGCCAACAAGGGGGGTGGCGAGCCGTTGGCCTTCCTGAGAAGACCTCCCTGGTGCCAGACCTGACCTCGAGCTTGGCGAGGGATTACTGGAAGGCAAGGGCGATGGCGAGCCGTGAAGCCTTCCTGAGAAGACTACCCTGGTGCTAGACCTGACCCCGAGCTGGCCGAGGGATTTCGGGCTAACAGGGGGGATGGCGACCGGTTGGCGCCCCAGAGTGACTGAGCGGGGATATCCCACCATTCGTGTGGAGTATTGAAGGCTCTCCGAGAATGGTGTGATGGTCCAATTTCCTAGGGGCATTTAATGGCGCCGCCTAATAAATGTAGATGGTGCATGGTTTTCCGTGGATTGACCTTCCCTGCGCCTCAACGGTTAGTCCCTGGGGGAGGTTATAAATACCTCTCCCCTCCATTGTAGGTATGATCAAAACAGGGGTGGCCCATTGGCTCTCAGAGGTGTCTGCTTCGGCGGACGCCTGTCTTTGGCTAATATTTTCGACCCTAGCAGCGTCGGAGAGGTGGTTACTCTGCCGCTCTGATCTTCTCTTGGATCTGATGGACCTTGATATGGTGGCCAGATCTACGGGAGATCAGGGCGAGAGGGGGTGACGGCCGAGATCCGTGCTGTGGGAAGAGGAGCTTCGGTTTAGTGGTGGTTTTGCCGTCTGGATCCCTTTTCGGGTCAGACTGCCCTGTCATGGAGGTTTGGCCCGGGAGAGATCCAGACGAAAAGACGCACCCACCGTATACCGGCCTTGGGGCTGAAGGGCCTCGGATGGGGGGGCCACCTCCCGTCGGGGGTCGGTCAGTCCGTCTTGATAGGGCTGTAGGCGATGGCGGTTTCTGTTCCACCCTCGAACAGTTCGGGGTTTCGGCTGCCGAGGCTGTAAGTCCCGGGCTGCTCAAGGGTGAGAGGGGAACTGGTCGGACGCTGGAGCCCAGGGCGTCTGTCATATGACGGCGCCTTAAACTTAAAAAAAATGTTTTCTCCGTCGTGTATCCCACCCGACCCGACCCCAGAGTTAGGCCGTCAGTCTGGCGTCTGATGACGTCCCCCGCACAGGTTTCGAGAACGCGGCGCGATTTTCCAGGCGGCAGTTGTGCGTCAATCAGTGAACAGTAATCGCGGAAGTCGAGGAGCCGTTCTTCCCTTATATAAGTATTCCCCCTTTTTCCCTTTCGCCCACTTCAATCTTGCTGCTTCTTTCTTCAAAAAATCTCCCACCCCTTCAGCGATTGTTCTTGCAGTTTGCCGTACTCGGTTCGCCCTTCCGAAGTGGTCCCAGGTTAGTTTGGTAAGTTTGTTTTATCTTTAGGCACAGATGGATAGGGCTCAGTCCGGTTCGTCGGCGTCGTCGTCCAGGGGGGAAGTAAAGCCTGACTCTCCGTCGACGTCGTGGGAAGAGCCCATGCTCGAGGAGGGGTCGGTGCCCGTTGTGGGCCATACTGGCTCGGTTTCTTTGGAGGACTCAGTAGGTGAGGGGGAAGCGGTACACAAGTCGAGGGCGTCGCGTACTCGACATCCCTTTGTGGTGGAGAGTAGTGGGTCGGAGGGAACCGGCGAGGGTTCGGACGGCATTCGCGTGCTGGAGCTGTCTTCCGATGAGGAGAGGGGCGAGGGTAATATAGTGAGGAGATCCACCGCTCAGGGTCGAGGACCGTCGGAGCGAGTTAAGAAGGAGAAGAGGGCCCCAGGAAAACCGGGGTCGAGGACCGGCGGTTCGAGCAAGGCGCCTGTTTTCCGTAATTTGATGACTGGTTCGCCTGTTCAGCCGAAGCATTTCCGTCAGTATCCCAACGATCTTTCTGACCAGGAGCTCTTCGGAGTGCAACCCTCTTCGCCGAGCCGGGGGAGGGTGATGATGGACGCGATCTCGACCGTTTTGGAGGGCGGGGATTTGGAGGTTCTGCAGCTGGCGTATCATATAGGGCCTGGTCACGAACTGCTGATGCCGAGCCCTACTCTGCGTCCCACCGATCCCTTATCAGCTTGGTACTGTGTCTTCCCAGTGGACGCTTTTATCTCTGGCCTGAGGTTGCCAATCCACCCGTTCATTAGGGACGTGTTGAACTGGGCCTCCTTGGCGCCCATGCAGTACGGGCCGAACTCTTGGAAGCAGATCATCTGCTTTATGCTGATGTGCGAGGAGCAGCAAGTACCCCTGCGGCTGAACGTGTTCCGTGCAATGTTGATGGTCAATCCGTCGGCCGAGGGTGTATACTATATCTCTCCCCGGAGTGGGGGGAAGGTCGTTCGCCACCACCCCGATTCCATCAAGGGATGGAAGGAGAAGTATTTGGTGATCCGGAGTGAAGAGCCATGGGACATTCCTACTCGATGGAACCACTCCAAGCCGAGCCACCCACCGCCGAGGCAGGGGGATCTGTCGGCAGATGAATGGGGGTTTGTCGAGCGCCTCCGCCAGTCACCTAGTATTGATTGGACGGAGGTGACGGAGACCACTCTGGCGAGCGCTGGACTGAGCCCAGCTGTTATGCGTATGTAGTTGTTCCTTTCCTCTGGGTCCTTTCTTGCTTTCTTGCTCATTGCTCTTAATGGTTTTTTCTGCAGGTATGGATGAGGCATCGATCCAGGCAAGGCGGCTGGCCATGAAGAAGGAAAACGCCGAGAAGAAGAAGGCGGAGGCGGCGAAGAGGTCGAGGGAGCTGCCCCTTGTTATCTCGGAAGTTCAACTCGAGCCGAGGACCAAGAGGGGTCGCTCCGAGACGAGCAAGGGCGTGGCTTCTTCGAAGGGTCAGGGCCGAGCAGGGGCCCCTGTCCTCGACAAGGGGAAAGGTCCCTGGGTCGAGGCCGAGGAAGAGGATCCGGTGGTGGAGCTGTTGCGGCAGCGGTGGGCTCCTGGCTGGTCGGTTCTGATGGGGGACCGCCTGACAGAGGAGGCCCAAGCCGTCGAAGTGGTGGAAAAGCTGGCGACCCCTCGCGATCGCAAGGCGATGGAGGGCGAGCCCGTAGAGGCGGCGTTCGCCCGCCTGGCACAGGCCACTGTGCAGGTAAGTCCGTCGACTCTGTCCCTCTTTGTTGATTTACGTGCCGAGGCCTCATCTTTGTCTGCCGTTGGTTGTAGGCTTGTATACAGGGGGCCAACATCAAGAACCTGTACGAGGCGTCCCTGGCTCAAGAGCGAGCTCGAGCGGAAAAGAGCGAGCTGGAGATGAAGGAGATGCGAATCGAACTCGAGGGTTCGCATAAGAGAGAGCAGCAGCTGGAGCTCCAGCTCAAGGCCAAGGATGTGGAGTGGGAGAAGAAGATGGCCTCCCTGAAGACGAAGTTCACCAAGGAGGCGAAGGAGGTGTTGCACACGGGCCAGCAGATGGTGATCGCGGCCCAGGACAAGAGCTATGAGAGGGCCCTCAGCCACGTGAGGCACTTCTTCCCGGCCCTCGATCTGTCCAATTTTGAGTATGATATGGAGATCGAGGGGACGTCGAAGACTCCGGGTGAAGAAGGGCCCGCCGTCGACCCCTCGGCCGACGCTCCCGTGGATCCGTCCGTCGGCGCGGAGGTGGGTCAATGAGTTGTGTAATTTTTGTCTTTCTTTTTCTCTCCCTCGATTGTGTTTGCCTCCCGCGGACTGGCCACCGCATTTTTTGTAAGAAACACTTGGATTTATAGTGGTAAGAAAAGTTTTTTGACCGGCCGGTTGGTTTGACCTCGGACATTTCTGAATCTTCTTGAGAATGTGTGTTGAGTTGGTTGGTTATCTTGTAGGTTGCGGCTCTCCTCCCTGAAGGGGACTCCCGTAGTTTCTATGTGGCGCGACTCCGGAGTAAGGTTAAGGTCCTGGAAGCCGCGCTGGCTCGTCACCGAAGGGGGGCTCGGGACACTGATGAAGCTTGTAACTTTTATCGGAATAAGTTCGCCGTCTTGAGTGCGGAGGCGCGCCGATTGAGAAGAGTGATGTGGGATCGGGAGCTCGGCGGGACGGACATTAGACGAGCCGGGCTAAGTACCTTGGAGCCGAGGTCCTCTCCTGGGGGGTTACCTCGCGACGTCTTTGTGGAGAAGGAGATGGAGATGCCTCGTTACAAGGCGATGTTGGGAGCCTCGTTCTCTTCCTCCTTGGGTCGACAGGCGGAGGGGGTTCCCTCTGCGTTGCTGCTGTTGCAGTGGGCGCGACCGGATGACGCCCAGAGTTCGGTGGCTGGACCGTCGATTGTGGCTGAGGCTAAGGAATATCACAACGAGGGGAGGGGCCCCTAGTTGCTTGGTCGAAGTACTCTTTGTCCTTCGTTGGGCCCGGGGGGCCCTGATCTACCTGATTTGAGAAGAGTGGAGCGGTCTTGTAACGGTCTTTGTTTTTCTTACGTTTTATTTTTTCTCTTTGGAACGAAAAATAAAGGGGTATGAAAGAAGAATCCTTTTCCCTCCTCGCTCCGGCCAGCGATGCGGTACGAAATGTCGGAGGCAAGGTCTGGCTCCATCGTTCCGCGAGGGATCGAAGTGGGGCCTTAGGAAGGACCTTCGGTCCGGACTCGTATTGAGATTATCGAGACATTTGGGGTTCGGATAAAAAGGCATATTTTTAGTATAAGGTAGGGAGGGCCGCTAAGGCAGCCCTTTACAAACGAGGGTTTACACCAAAAAAAAAGATTTACATATAGCCGGGCCATAGTCTATGCTCGTCCGGCGTCGAGGGGGAACACACCTCCACCGACGGTGGTCATGTAGCATGATCGCGCTGCTTCTTGGCTGCCTCGGACGATGCCGACTCCTTGAGGGGTGGGGAACTTGAGCTTCAGATGGTAAGCCGAAGGCACCGCTTGTAGGGAGCATAGTCCAGGCCGGCCAAGTATGGCGTTGTAGGCCGCCTTGACGTTGACCACCATGAAGTCCATGGATTCGGTCCTCTTGACAGGAGTCGACCCGGCGGTAACGTCGAGGGTAACAATCCCTTCTATTACGACAGGGACGCCTGAGAACCCGTGCAGGGTGTACCCAGCTGGCTTGAGTTTTCCTCGGGGTAACCTGAGATTTTCGAAGGCTTCGAGGAAAAGAATATTCACCGAGCTACCGTTGTCGACGAGGATCCTGCGGACCTCACAATTAGCCATGTGGAGGTTGATGACGAGAGCATCGCAGTGGGGCAAGCGAACACCTTCAAGGTCTTCCCCTGAGAAGGAGACCGGCCTTGATTGTAGTTTGGGCGAGGGGTTGTCTTTGACAGCGTTCACCTCTCGAAGGAAGGCTTTTTTGGAAGTGTTTGATTCGCCTCCCATCGGCCCTCCGTGGACACAGTGCAAGATGAAAGGGATATCCGCGGCTCCCTCGGAGTCGGGGTCCCGATTCTGGGACTGGTTTGGAGCAGGGTTCGGAGGCGATTGCCTCCGGTTCCTAGCGTCTCGCCGATCCCGTGGGCCTTCTCGGGTAAACTCTCGGAGGTATCCTCTGGAAATGAGTTCTTCAATTTCGTCTTTCAGGGCTCGGCATTGGTCGGTTTCGTGCCCGTGATCTCTGTGGAAGCGACAGTAAAAGCGCTGGTCTCGATTCTTGTTGTTATTAGATCGGGGGGGTAGTCGGACAATGCCCTTGTCTTCGATTTCCAAGAGGATGGCGGAGATGTTATGCGTCAGGGGAGTGTACCTCTCGAAGCGGGGGACTGGCGGGACCTTCTTTATGGCCCCCGGGTCCCTTGGAGCTTTCTTCGGTGGTTCGCCTTCCTCGGTCTTCCGCTTTCCTTTCCCGGTGGCATCCCTGGCATCTTCGGGGTTAAGGGCCTCTTCTGCCCTAATGTATTTCTCGACCCTATTAAGGAGGTCGGGGAAGTCGACGGGGGGTCTCTTGGCCAGAGAGGCCTTCAGCTGTCCGGGGCGGACGTTGTCTCGGAATGCCGCTGAAGCGACGCCTGGGTCGAGGGAGGAGACCGACCTTGCCTCAGCGGTAAATCTCCGGACGAACACTCTGAGTGATTCCCCCTCTATCTGTTTGAGCCCAAGTAATGAGGCGCTGGTCCTTTCGGCCTTCCGGCTAGTGACAAAATGGGCAAGAAAATTGCCCTCGAGTTGGTCGAAGGAGTAAATGGAGCCGGGGGCGAGTTTCGAGAACCACTCGCGAGCAGGACCCCGAAGGGTGGCGGGGAAGGCTCGGCAGAGCAGGGGATCCGAGGCGCTGTGAATCATCATGAGGGTTTTGAAACCCTCCATGTGATCAGCAGGATCTCCCTCGCCGTCGTAGGTCTCGAATTGAGGGGGTCGGAAATTCCGGGGTATTTCCGCTTGGAGGATGGGGGCGGAGAAGGGTGGACGGACAGGTCTGTACCCCTGAGCCATTCTTTGGCCGCCGTCCCTTATGTGATCGAGGCGGTCCTCCATTTCTTGTAGGCGTCTTAGGAGTACGTCATCGTCTTCCGGCTGGATCGTTGAAGGGCGGGACGCGCTGGCTTCGGCGTCCGACCCCGTTTGTGAATGGAGGGTTTCTTCCCTGGGGGCCCGTCGGAGGGCTCCCAGCATTTCTTTTCGGAAGTCTTGGAATTCCTTATGAGTGACGGGGGCTCTTTCGGCCCGGTTTGGTTGGTCCGAGGGTTGTCTTCCGACTCGGCTGAGCGCGGGTCTGCGTACCTCGGACGGTGGCCTCGGGCGGTTCGGGGCCGGGTTGGAAGCGGCCCTTCTCCTGCTGCGGGTAATCTTGCGGTTGAGGATTATTCCCCGGAGGTCGGGCTGGGCTGGCCGGCCGACGCTCCCTTGGGACTCCCGAGAGGGAGCCTTGTGTTTCGACGGGCGTGGCCTGGCTTTATTGGTGGGTGGGGGCGAGTCCCGTTGGTTGACGGAGGAAGCAGCCCCCTTGCCTTTGGAGGCCATGAGGATTCGGCTGTCGATGGCCTTTGAGGGTCTGGGTCGGATCGGCTTCTGGAGCAGCTGTTTCCCACAGACGGCGCCAACCTGATGCGGCTTATTTCTGAGACACGTGTGGAAGCACCAGGTGTGAGTTCGAACTCAATTTGTATTGAAGGAGATTGCCGCTCGTCTGCCGACCTTCGGTTGACCTTCTGGGGCCTACGATGAGCTCGGAAAGACTTTGAAGGTTGGGCTCGGATCGGAAGAGTCGGATCCGAGGTCTTGTGTACCTGCAGACGGTCCTGAAACACCGGGGTTTGTCCCGGTGGCGGACCCTCCGACGCTCTAGTCAGTCTCTGTGAGAGAGTAGCAATAACTAGGTATATTTAAGTGGCAAAAGATTGATTCCCTCCAAAAGGTGGGTGAGGATCTAGTATTTATAGAGAATCCCAACCGGGTTTGGTTCCGCTTGGGGGCCGGGTTTGGATCCGAAAGCCCATGGGCCTGACGTGGCAGAAGGCCCAGGGGGTTTAGGGCGGTTGTGGTGATACCAGGAGTGGTATAGGGCTGACGTGGCGAAACCCTTGGCGGTATTTGGAGCTGACGCGGCCCATCGTGAGTCCTCTGTGCCTCTGGGGGAATCGGAGGGCCTAGGCTGCGCCAGGTCATCCTTCCGCCCCGCCAGAGAGGGGGGACGGCCTGAGGGACTACTCCGGATCGGACTCCGGGGGATACTGAGGCTCGTCAGTACGAGGAAGCCGGCACTGTGAGGGCAAACACGAGGTTCGGCGCCGACCCTGAAGGGGTCCGGAGCCGAACCAGGTTGTTATTCTTGCTTTTCTGAGTAGGAATTGTATTGGGCCTTGGATGGGCCTCAGGCCATTTTTACACTGTCACAAGAGCTATGTCTCATTAGTCGTTACATGCATGTATATACTACATATTTCAATGCATTAATTTGAAGGAAAAAAAAGAGTGTCTTCATATAATAGTCATAACACTACATATTTCAGTGTATTACTGTGAAACATCAACTACAATTTAATGAGAGAGTTTGTCAGAAATAAATATTTTTAAAATATTTTTTTATCACACAACAAACACTACTTTCTCACCAAACAAATCCGTGCATTGCATTTGTAACTCCAAATCTGTTTATCAACATGTGCATTACATGTACAAATCAAAGTTTTTTTCTCCATTTTTTGTTGTTGAAATTAAGACCTTTATCGCACGCATGTTCAACTCCAACTCTTTATCAAAACGTGCATCGCATAGAAAAATTATTAGTACATTTTAATATCTCAGACTATCAGTCACATAACAAGTATTATATTTCAATGTATCGTTATGAAATAAAGATTTGAAGATAATATTCACGGCTTAATATTTATCATTACCAAAAAACGACGCAAAGTCGAAAGATAAAAAAAGAAAAAAACACACCTTAACCGGCGCATTAGCGGGCAACCTCTTGTTAATCCAAACGTCGTAAATCCAATCCACAATCACGAACTCCCTCCTCACCGTATAAATCATCGGCACCAGCGCTCTGACCGGGGCTGAAAACAGCCCCAACCCACTCACCAAATTCTCCGTCAGTATCTGCACCGACAACAAAAACAAGTGCGGCGTGGCCGACCTCACCGCATGATCGTCCCCTCTCGCAAACCCGCCCAAAACGTACGCCAGCGGCAGAAACAACCCCACAGTCGTCCCCACCACGACGTAGGCCCTGAACAAGGCTCCACCGGAGAAGATGTTGGAAGCCTGGTTCTGGCGGGAAGAGGAGTTACTAGTGGTGGTGGTGGTTTTGGGGAAGGCGAGGCGGGAGAGGAAGAGGAGGTAGAGGGAGACGAAGACGGGGAAGACGATGTCGAGGAGGGGGACGAGGCCTGAGGCGGAGAAGACGAGGATGAAGGCGACCAGCTGCAGCTCGATCATGCGGAGGGACCCCATCATGCCGCCGATGGAGGTCGTCTCTTTCTTGCCCATCGGGGCGGCGGAGGGCTCGTCGACGCCGGCGTTGGGGTCGGTGCGGGGCGCCACGGCAAGTGAAAGGCCTGACATGGCTGTGATTTTGTTCAGTTCTTGAATTTCTTTGGTAGATTTGTTGGGGTTTTTTTTTAAAAAAAAAAATATTTATTTTTTTACTTTTTTTAATTTTTTGAGTGAGATATGGGTTAGTTTTTAGGGAAGGAGAGCGGGAAGGTGACACGTGTCCATACAGTGAAACGTGGGGGGAGGAGAGGGAACTATGGCGGGTGAGGTGGGGGACTGGTAGTCTGGTTCAAACGGATGGGAGGAGTATGTATGATGCGTGCTTGCGATTGGGCTTTAATAATGGGATGGGCTTTACAATCAAAAGCATGGGTGAGATGGGCTTTAGGATTGACATCAATTTAGAATGTACATTACTTCGAAAGTAAGTAGGAATGGATTATGGAGCTCACACTCACAGGAGCCCAATTTTTTTTATCTTACTTCAACGGCTTCAGTGCTTTGCAATATAACATGTCTCTATATATATGTATATATTTTAAATTAATATACTGAGAAACCTGAGTTAATGTTGATGACGAAGTTTATGTTTCGTAATAAACAATCTAACTAAATATTACGAACCATATATGGGTAGCATGCTTAAGTTATTTATATGTGCATCTTATACATAATTAATAGAAGAAAATTAGTCTAAATAAATGCATGCTAAGAATCATATATAATGTAACATTTTAAATGATTCTTAAAATGTTATGCCGTTTGGTAAGTGATGCTGTTTATTTCTGAGGCACGTGTGGAAGCACCAGGTGTGAGTTCGAACTCAATTTGTATTGAAGGAGATTGCCGCTCGTCTGTCGACCTTCGGTTGACCTTCTGGGGCCTACGATGAGCTCGGAAAGGCGTTTGAAGGTTGGGCTCGGATCGGAAGGGTCGGATCCGAGGTCTTGTGTACCTGCAGACGGTCCTGAAACACCGGGGTTTGTCCCGGTGGCGGACCCTCCGACGCCCTAGTCAGTCTCTGTGAGAGAGTAGCAATAACTAGGTATATTTAAGTGGTAAAAGATTGATTACCTCCAAAAGGTGGGTGAGGGTCTAGTATTTATAGAGAATCCCAACCGGGTTTGGTTCCGCTTGGGGGCCGGGTTTGGATCCGAAAGCCCATGGGCCTGACGTGGCAGAAGGCCCAGGGGGTTTAGGGCGGTTGTGGTGATACCAGGAGTGGTATAGGGCTGACGTGGCGAAACCCTTGGCGGTATTTGGAGCTGACGTGGCTCATCGTGAGTCCCCTGTGCCTCTGGAGGAATCGGAGGGCCTAGGCTGCGCCAGGTCATCCTTCCGCCCCGCCAGAGAGGGGGGACGGCCTGAGGGACTGCTCCGGATCGGACTCCGGGGGATACTGGGGCTCGTCAGTACGAGGAAGCCAGCACTGTGGGGGTAAACACGAGGTTCGGCGCCGACCCTGAAGGGGTCCGGAGCCGAACCAGGTTGATATTCTTGCTTTCCTGAGTAGGAATTGTATTGGGCCCGGGATGGGCCTTAGGTCATTTTTACACTGTCACACAAGCCCCCCACTCCTGCAGGGGGTGCGGGAGCTAGCCGTGGAGGAGTGCTTATGGCTGTAAAAGACGGGATGGTAAGTTATTGAGCCTTCCTGAGAAGGGTACCCGGGTGCCAGACAGGACCTCGGGCTGTCGAGGGATTACGGGCTGGTAAGGGTGAAGGCGGGCCGTTGTTTCTTCCTGAGAAGAGTACCCTGGTGCCAGACCGAACCTCAAGGTGAGGGGGAATTATGGGCTGGTAAGGGTGATGGCCTGCCGGTGGATCTTCCGAAGAAGAGTACCCAGGTGCCGGACCTGACCTCGAGCTGGCGAGGGATTACGGGTCGGTGAGGGTGAAGGCGAGCCGTTGTTTCTTCCTGAGAAGAGTACCCTGGTGCCAGACCGAACCTCAAGATGAGGGGGAATTATGGGCTGGTAAGGGTGATGGCCTGCCGGTGGATCTTCCGAAGAAGAGTACCCAGGTGCCAGACCCGACCTCGAGCTGGCGAGGGATTACGGGTCGGTGAGGGTGAAGGCGAGCCGTTGTTTCTTCCTGAGAAGAGTACCCTGGTGCCAGACCGAACCTCAAGATGAGGGGGAATTATGGGCTGGTAAGGGTGATGGCCTGCCGGTGGATCTTCCGAAGAAGAGTACCCAGGTGCCAGACCCGACCCCGAGCTGGGGAGGGATTACGGGTCGGTGAGGGTGAAGGCGAGCCGTTGTTTCTTCCTGAGAAGAGTACCCTGGTGCCGGGCCGAACCTCGAGGTGAGGGGGAATTATAGGCTGGTAAGGGTGATGGCCTGCCGGTGGATCTTCCGAAGAAGAGTACCCAGGTGCCAGACCGGACCTCGAGCTGGCGAGGGATTACGGGTCGGTGAGGGTGAAGGTGAGCCGTTGTTTACTTCCTGGGAAGAGTATCCCGGTGTCAGACCGAACCTCGAGCTGGTGAGGGGATCATAGGTCGGGCCGTCAGGGGGCGAACCGTTGCACCTTGGGGTTGTTTCGCGTATTTTAGCCCGTTGTTTTCGCGGAGCCTCTTGAGGGCGCCTGGGGACCTGTGCAAGATTCCCATTTCCTAGGTGTGTTAATGGCGCCGCCTAATAACTGTATGGCGCATGGTCTTCCGTCGTTTGGTTTTCCCCCAATCATAATGGCCGGCCCCTGGGGGGAGGCTATAAGTACCCCCCCCCCCTCTCTCTTGTTGTGGTTCAGATCAAGCAACAGGTGGTCTGCTTGGCCTTTAAAGGTGTCTGCTTCGGCGGACGCCCGTTTTTCTGAAAATTTTCGCCCCCGGTTTCGTCGGCGAGGTAGTTTCTTTGTCGCCTGATCTTCTCTTGGATCTGATGGCCCTGATGTGGCGGTCAGATCCAGGGGGGATCTGGGCGGCAGGGGTAACGACCGGACGTCGAAGGGCGAGCCGTCTGCAACAGCGGAGGTTCTATCCTTCCGAGAGGTTGGAAGGGCGTTCCGGGCCGGTTGTTTGCAACTGCGAAGGTTCCGTTGCTGGAGTAGGCTGGGCCTTTGCAGTTGCATCAACTGGCTCGGAATGGAGCACTTCTTTCGGTCTTCGGGTGTTGATCTGCTCTTGACCGGGGTGCTATCCGAGGGGGGCGTTTTGAAGCTTTGGGCCCCGGGTAGATGAGTGGTTCTCTGACTGGAGGCTGTCAGTTCTGTGTTCCGATAGGGCTCCAGGTTGAGGCGGTTTCTGTCTCACCCTCGAACAGTTCGGGTCTTCGGCAGGTGACGCTGTAAGCCCCGAGCTGCTCGCGGGTGAAAGGGGAACCGACCCAGTCTCGGAGCCCGGGGCGTCTGTCTGAGGACGGCGCCTTAAATCTTAAAAATAAAACGTTTTCCCTCCTCCGAATACTTCTTCCGCGCTGGCCTTCTTGACTGGCTGCCAACCTGTCAGTGGATGATGTCAGCGTCGCATGTTTTGTGGCGTGAATTCTTGGGCGGCAGTTGCATGTTGGATAGGTGAACAGTATTTGCGGGAATCGAGGAGTCGCTTCTATCTTCTATAAATAGTCCCCCTTCTCCCTTATTTGTCCACTCCTTTCTCTTTCAAAATAAAATTTTTCAACACTTCAGCGCTCATCTTCGCGTTTTGCTGTACCAGACTTGCCCTTCCGGAGCGACCCCAGGTGAGTTAGCAAGTCTACCTGGCCTAGGCATAGATGGACAGGGCTCAGTCCGGCTCATCAGCGTCGACGTCTCGGGGGGAGGAGGAGCCTATCTCTGACTCGACGTCCTGGGAGGAGCCCGTACTCGAGGAGGAGTCAGTGTACGTTGACGAGTCTCCTGACACGGTCTCGTGGGAGGAACCGGCGGTTGAGGAGGCGGCATATGGTGAGAGGCGGTCGCGCTCCTGTCGTTCCTTCGTGGTGGGGAGCGGTGAGTCGGAGGAAGCGGCTGACGGTTCGGACGACGTCCGTGTTTTGGAGCCGGCCATCGAGGGTGAGAGAGGCGAGGGCGGCATTGTAAGGAGATTCACGGTTTCGGGGGCAGGCCCGAGTTCCATGCTAACTGGTCGGGGGCCCTTATTCACTCCTTCGTCGGAGCGGTCCGAGAAGAGGAAGAAGGCTCCGAGGAAGGTAGGGTTGGGGACCGGTGGCTCGAGCCAGGGGACTGGTTCGTTCGCGCAACCGAAGCATTTTCGTCAATATCCTGACGACCTGTCCGACCAGGAGCTCTTTGGTGTGCAGGCCTCTTCGCCGAGTCGGCCGAGAGTGTTGATGGACGCGATTCTGACCGCCTTGGATGGCGGGGATCTGGAGGTCTTGCAGTTGGCGTACCACATAGGTCCTAGTTTCGAATTGATGCTGCCGAGCCCCACTCTCCGCCCAACCGATCCCCTGTCTGCTTGGTATTGTGTCTTCCCCGTGGACGCGTTTATTTCTGGACTGAGGCTGCCGGTCCATCCGTTTGTTCGGGAAGTGTTGAACTGGGCTTCCTTGGCGCCGATGCAGTATGGGCCGAACTCTTGGGAGCAGATAATCAGCTTTGTACTGAGGTGCGAGGAACAACGGGTACCCTTGCGCTTGAACGTGTTCCGAGCGATGCTGGCGTTTTGTTCGGCAGCCGAGGGGGTTTGCTATATCTCCCCCCGGAGCAGGAGGAAGGTTGTTCATAGCCATCCTGACTCTATTAAGGACTGGAGAAAAAGGTATCTGGTGATCCGGAGTGAAGGGCCCTGGGACATTCCGACTCGATGGAATTATTCCAAGCCGAGTTATCCTGCGCCGGGGCAGGGGGATCTGTCGGTCGAGGAGTGGGGGTTTGTCGAGCGTCTTCGTTTGTCCCCTGGTATTAATTGGTCGAAGGTGACGGAGGCTCGCCTGGCGAGTGTTGGATTGAGCCCCGCCGTTCTCCGTATGTAGTTGTTTCTTTTCCCTCGATCCTTTCGTACATTCTTGCTCATTACTTTTAATGGCTTCTTTTGCAGATATGGATGAGGCGTCAATCCAAGCAAGGCGGCTCGTCATGAAGAAGGAAAATGCCGAGAAGAAGAAGGCGGCGAAGTGGCCGAGGGAGCTGCCCCTTATTATCTCGGAGGTACCGCTTGAGCCGAGGGCTAAGAGGACTCGTTCGGAGACAGGCGAGGGGGGTGCCTCTTTGAGGGGCAAGGACCCGGCGCGGGCGTCCGATCTCGTCAAGGAGAAAGGTCCCTTGGTAGGGGTCGAGGAGGAGGACCCGGTGGTGGAGTTGTTGCGGCAGCGGTGGGTGCCGGACTGGTCGGTTCGGATGAGCGACTGTCTGACCGAGGAAGCCCAGGCCGTAGAGGTGGCGGAGAAGCTGGCAACGCCTCGCGATCGCCAGATGATGGAGAATGAGCCCGTGGAGGTGGCATTCACGCGCCTGGCGCAGGCCACCGTGTCGGTAAGCTCGTCGACCTCCCCCTCTCCGTTTGGTCTTGCCTTAGGAGTTTGCTTCTAATTCGTTTCTTTCGGCCGCAGGCTTGTATGCAGGGGGCTAATGTAAAGAATCTCTACGAAGCGTCCCTGTTACAAGAGCGTGCTCGGGCGGACAAGAGCGGACGAGAGGTGAAGGAGATGCGGATCGAGCTCGAGGGTTTGCGTCAGAGGGAGCGGCAGATGAAGCTGGAGCTCGAGGCCAAGGACATCGAGTGGGGGAAGGGGGTGGCCTCTTTGAAGCGGAAGTTTGCCAGGGAGAAGGGGGAGCAACTAGCCGCGTTTGCCAAGGAGAGGAAAGAGCTGACGGATGCGGGCCAGCGGATGGTGATAGCCGCCCAGGATGAGTGCTACGCGAAGGCGCTCAGTCATGTGAGGCATTTCTATCCGACCCTCGATTTGTCGAACTTTGAGTATGACATGGAGCTTGACGGGACTTCGAAGGTCCCCGCCGTGGAGGGGCTCGCGGACCACTCGGCCGATGATCGTTCGGCGAGCCCGACCGGCGTTGAGGAGGGAAACCGAGATGTGTAGTTTTGTTTTTCGTTCTTCTTTCCTCCTTTCGATTGTATTTGCCTCCCGCGGACTGGCCCCCGCCTTTTTGTGCTTATATATAAAAGTAATTCGGACCTGCCATGGGTTTTGATGCCAGCCGTTTCCGGATTTCCCCGCTCAGGTGCTTCGGGTTGGCTCACTTCGTAGGTTGCGGTTTCCCTTCCCGGGGTGGGCCTCCCGTAGTTTCCCTGGGGCGTGTCTCCGGGGTAAGGTTAAGGTCCGGGCGGCCGCACTGGTTCGTCATCGAAGGGGGGCTCGGAACACTGATGAGGCTTGTAACTTTTACCGGAACAAGTTCGCCGTCCTAAGTGCGGGGACGCGCCGGCTGAGGAGAGTGGTGTGGGATCGGGAGCTCGGCGGCGCGGACCTAAGACAGGCCGGGCTTAGTACTTTGGTGCCGAGGTCCTCTCCCGGGGGGTTACCCCGCGACGTCTTCGCGGGGAAGGAGATGGGGATGCCTTGCTACAAGGCGATGTCGGGTGCCTCGTTTTCTTCCTCCGTGGGTTGACAGGCGGGGGGGGGTTCCCTCTGGGCCACTGCTGTTGCGGTGGGCGCGACCGGATGACGCCCTGAGCTCTGCGGCTGGAGGGTCGGATGTGGCCGAGGCCAAGGAGCCCCATAACGAGGGGGGGCCCCTAGTTGCTTGGCCGAAACACTCTCCGTGCCCCATTGGGCCCGAGGGGCCCTGATCTTCCTGATTTGAGGCGAGTGGAGCGGACTCGTATTGAGATTGTCGAGACATTTGGGTTCGGACAAAAAGGGATATTTTTAGCATAAGGTAGGGAGGGCCGCCAAGGCAGCCTTTTACAAATGAGGGTTTTACACAAGAGCAGATTTACATTTAGCCGGGTCGTAACCTATGCTCGTTCGGCGTCGAGGGGGAACACACCTCCCCCGACGGTGGCCATGTAGCATGATCGCGCCACTTCTTGGCTGCCTCGGACGATGCCGACTCCTTGAGGGGTGGGGAACTTGAGTTTCAGATGGTAAGCCGAAGGCACTGCTTGTAGGGAGCATAGTCCGGGCCGGCCAAGTATGGCGTTGTAGGCCGTCTTGAAGTCGACCACCATGAAGTCCATGGATTCGGTCCTCTTGGCAGGAGTCGACCCGGCGGTAACATCGAGGGTAGCAATTCCTTCTGTCACGACAGGGACGCCTGAGAACCCGTGTAGGGTGTACCCGGCTGGTTTGAGTTTGCCTCGGGGTAACCTGAGATCTTCGAAGGCTTTGAGGAAGAGAATATTCACCGAGCTACCGTTGTCGACGAGGATCCTGTGGACCTCCCAATTAGCCATGTGAAGGTTAATGACGAGGGCATCGCAGTGGGGTAGGCGAACTCCTTCAAGGTCTTCCCCTGAGAAGGAGACCGGCCTTGATTGTAGTTTGGGCGAGGGGTTGTCTCTGACAGTGTTCACCTCTCGGACGAAGGCTTTTCTGGAGGTTTTCGATTCGCCTCCCATCGGCCCTCCGTGGACGCAGTGCAAGATAAAAGGGATATCTGCTGCTCCCTCGGAATCGGGGTCCCGACTCGGGGTCTGGCCTGGAGGAGGGTTCGGAGTCGATTGCCTCCGGTTCCTACCGTCTCGCCGATCCCGTGGGCCTTCTCGGGTAAATTCTCGGAGGTACCCTCTGGAAATGAGCTCTTCAATTTCGTCTTTCAGGGCTCGGCATTGGTCGGTCTCATGCCCGTGGTCTCTGTGGAAGCGGCAGTAAAAGCGCTGGTCTCGATTCTTATTGTTATTAGATCGGGGGGGTAGTCGGACAACGCCCTTGTCTTCGATTTCCAAGAGGATGGCGGATATGTTATGCGTCAGGGGGGTGTACCTCTCGAAGCGGGGGACTGGCGGGACCTTCTTCATGGCCCCCGGGTCCCTTGGAGCTTTCTTTGGCGGTTCGACTTCCTCGGTCTTCCGCTCCCCTTTCCCGGTGGGATCCCTGGCATCTTCGGGATTTAGGGCCTCTTCTGCCCTAATGTATTTCTCGACCCTATTAAGGAGGTCGGGAAAGTCGGCGGGGGGTCTCTTGGCCAGAGAAGCCTTCAGCTGTCCGGGGCGGACGTTGTGACGAAATGCCGCTGACGCGACGCCTGGGTCGAGGGAGGAGACCGACCTTGCCTCCGCGGTAAACCTTCGGACGAACACCCTGAGTGATTCCCCCTCTATCTGTTTGAGCCCGAGTAATGAGGCGCTGGTCCTTTCGGTCTTCCGGCTAGTGACAAAATGGGCAAGAAAATTCCCCTCGAGTTGGTCGAAGGAGTAAATGGAGCCGGGGGCGAGTTTCGAGAACCACTCGCGGGCCGGACCCCGAAGGGTGGCCGGGAAGGCTCGGCAGAGCAGGGGATCCGAGGCGCTGTGAATCATCATGAGGGTTTTGAAACCTTCCATATGATCAGCAGGATCCCCTTCGCCATCGTAGGTCTCGAATTGAGGGGGTCGGAAATTCCGGGGTATTTCCGCTTGGAGGATGGGGGCGGAGAAGGGAGGACGGGCAGGCCTGTACTTCTGAGGCGCTACTTGGCCGTCGCCCCCTATGTGATCAAGGCGGTCCTCCATTTCTTGCAGGCGCCTTAGGAGTACGTCGTCGTCTTCTGGTTGGGTCGTTGAAGGGGGGGACGCGCTGGCTTCGGCGCCCGACCCTGTTTGGGAATGGAGGGTTTCTTTCTTGGGGGCCCGTCGGAGGGCTCCCAGCATTTCTCTTCGGAAGTCTTGGAATTCCTTATGAGTGACGGGGGCCCCTTTGGCCCGGTTCGGTCGGTCCGAGGGTTGTCTTCCGACTCGGCTGGGCGTCGGTCTGTGCGCCTCGGGCGGTTCGGGGCCGGGTTGGAAGCGGCCCTTCTCCTGCTGCGGGTAATCTTGCGGTTGAGGATTATTCCCCGGAGGTCGGGCTGGGCTGGCCGGCTGACGCTCCCTTGGGACTCCCGAGAGGGAGCCTGGTGTTTCGACGGGCGAGGCCTGGCTTTATTGGTGGGTGGGGGCGAGTCCCGTTGGTTGACGGAGGAAGCAGCCCCCTTGCCTTTGGAGGCCATGAGGATTCGGCTATCGATGGCCTTTGAGGGTCTGGGTCGGATCGGCTTCTGGAGCAGTTGGTTCCCACAGACGGCGCCAACCTGATGCTGTTTATTTCTGAGGCACGTGTGGAAGCACCAGGTGTGAGTTCGAACTCAATTTGTATTGAAGGAGATTGCCGCTCGTCTGCCGACCTTCGGTTGACCTTCTGGGGCCTACGATGAGCTCGGAAAGGCGTTTGAAGGTTGGGCTCGGATCGGAAGGGTCGGATCCGAGGTCTTGTGTACCTGCAGACGGTCCTGAAACACCGGGGTTTGTCCCGGTGGCGGACCCTCCGACGCCCTAGTCAGTCTCTGTGAGAGAGTAGCAATAACTAGGTATATTTAAGTGGTAAAAGATTGATTACCTCCAAAAGGTGGGTGAGGGTCTAGTATTTATAGAGAATCCCAACCGGGTTTGGTTCCGCTTGGGGGCCGGGTTTGGATCCGAAAGCCCATGGGCCTGACGTGGCAGAAGGCCCAGGGGGTTTAGGGCGGTTGTGGTGATACCAGGAGTGGTATAGGGCTGACGTGGCGAAACCCTTGGCGGTATTTGGAGCTGACGTGGCTCATCGTGAGTCCCCTGTGCCTCTGGAGGAATCGGAGGGCCTAGGCTGCGCCAGGTCATCCTTCCGCCCCGCCAGAGAGGGGGGACGGCCTGAGGGACTGCTCCGGATCGGACTCCGGGGGATACTGGGGCTCGTCAGTACGAGGAAGCCAGCACTGTGGGGGTAAACACGAGGTTCGGCGCCGACCCTGAAGGGGTCCGGAGCCGAACCAGGTTGATATTCTTGCTTTCCTGAGTAGGAATTGTATTGGGCCCGGGATGGGCCTTAGGTCATTTTTACACTGTCACAGTAAGTTTCATGAACATTCATGTAATTGATAATGAGCAACAAATAAAAAATAGGGGAGACTACTTAGTTTCTCTTCAAACAAGTTATTCAATAACAACAGTCGAACCATCTTCATTAATGAAATCGGTGACGTAAGTCATTATTAACTCAAAAAAAAAACGGTTGAACCTTCTATTCCGCACCTAACTTTCTTTAGAAGGACAGGAAGCACTTCAGTCGCTTAAGGGTCTAGTTTCCGAATCTGGACATGGAGAAGATAACGAAAGTGATGTTTGGAGTCTAGTGAAATATTGCCGGTTAAATTGATGTGCAATTGACTGAACGTCGGCGAGCTGAGAAACAAGAAGGTGAGTATAATTTGGAAGATTTCTGCACCGACTAAGGCGAGGACATTTCTATGATTGACGGCGAATAAATAAATATTTTCTAAAGAGAATCTTAAAATTCGCAACATCAGTAATATGCTAGGCGTTGTAGATGCAACCTTGCGCAACCTTGCGCGACGAAGGACACTTTTCACATTTTATCTTTCCCAATGGCCAAGTTAGTGTGGGAAGTAGTTTGCTTGAGGTTTGGTTTAGTAGTGTCCTTGTGCAACTGTAGATATTTGGGCGTATGGAGAGCGAAAAAAATAGCAAGGAATATTGAATAGCTTGGGATATTTCGGCGGCGGCTACTGTGTGAAACTTATGGCACGATCGAAATGGTTCTTATTTTTTGTAATTACACTTGTAGATTTTCTGTTTTGATGCAAAAAATTGTTGCACTTATTGATGCTTGGGCAAGATACACAGGCGCTATGAAGAGGCTTTGCATGGACGACGAGCAATTATGATAGGGTCAATGTCACTTGGCTGCAGCTACAGATATGTCACTATAGGGTGGAGTCTTCTCGTTGACGCTTTATGTAGCAGCAGATTGAATCTGTTGTTTTACTTGGCCCTTGTTGTAGTAGGATTTTGGGACTCGTGATGTTGGTATAGACTTTTATTCTGTAGGGTGCTATAACATTTTTTTGTTGTTTCGTTAATCTATTGTTAATGAAACTGGTGACATTTAGTCACCTAATTCTTTTCTTTTTAAACAAACATTAAAATTATTATACCAACTGTGAAGTCATGTACATATCGACCATTTGAATTACGCTTAGGGCCGCCCCCCACCTTGAGACCGGTGAGGCGGCCACCTCAGGCTCCCGATTTTTTTACAATTTTAAAAGTTCTAAAATTGTATTTTTCTTGTAAATATAGACAAGTATTTTTTGCGTTAAAAAATATATTATTATTAGAAATCTAAAAATAATTATTTAGATATTTTGCCTCGGTCTCCGAAAACTCAGGGCCGGTACGCTAACATGTCATGGGGCACTATGCAATAGCCAGTACTACAGCACGCATCACCTGCCAAATCAATTTAACTCGCAGAATTTGAAGTGGGTAGATATAGAATAAGGTTATGAATAGTTTATGACATCTGATCATTTTGAAATGATTTTACCTTAGACAGTATTATACAGTGTTACACCAATCATTTCACTCAAAAGATTGACAAGAAACCCAAGATTATATTCTCACAATAAAAACTACAATGCACAGTTTACCAATCATATGGAGTATTATTACAGCAGTCACTTCACTCGTGTGAATCCCATTCCAGCACGTGCCAGTTGCAACGTAGCACTCTCCAGATCCTGGTCCCTCATCACTCCACGTGGCCCTTCCTTACCCGCCAAAACCTCCCGCCAAAAAGAAAGATTCCTAATTCCGAAATAAACACACTCATGAGATTCCTCACTCTTCTCTCACCCACAAACTACCATCCGGGCCCCACAAAAATACATCACCAAGAAAGCAAAGCTTTTGCCACACAAGCCCCCACAAATATTGAAATTCTGCATAGGTACTCTAAAATTGCTATTTTCATATTACCCCTCAATCTAGTTTAAAACTAATCAAAACTGTTTAATTGGCAAGTGCCTCTAGCGTCTACAAGTTGTTCATAGCTCTGCATGTTCGCTAGCAAGCGGGAGTTTGAGATAGTTGATTTCACTTGCATCATTTTCCCTCATGAAAAAGATAATGTATGTGAGTATGTGACTTATAAACATTGTCCATCAAACCGACGAATAAAAAAAGCCAATACTAATTCAATTAGAGACAAAAATGCAAGATTGTGAAAACTATGATCATCAAATCAATTCTTTAGAAGAAGAAAAAAAACTAATGCAAAATTTGTTAAAAATTCATGCCGAGTTTTGCGACAGGATCACTACAAACAACCTACTAAAATAATATTAGATAAAACCAAGCACGCAAATGAATATGAATGATATTTTCTAGTTTGTATCCCTTTTCGCCTGACATCTCAAACTAAAGTGTTTTTTTACACATTACTTCACAAATTTACAAATTCTCGTTCTCACACAGTGACCTGATGTACATTTGTAAGTATAAACTATCTCACTCTTGGAGCAAATATGAGTAGAGCTAACCGAATACAAAATCTGGCCGAAAATCCACATTTAAAGAGCTTAAAACAAGAAGTCAGTCTAACATGATTCAGTGACGCTAACTACGTAGGCACCCCTCTGACTCAATAACTTGCAACAGTCTCTTTTATAATACTCAAACATTATGCAATGGTGGCAACGGAATCCACCCTTATGTGTACTTTTTATTCCAATTGAAGTATTATCCACTGACAAACAACTCACAGAAGTAGACGTCACTGTACTTCCTAAGTCATCCTCCTCCACTGCCTTGACCACACTGACTACCGAAAACTTCTCCCCGACAGATTTATCGTCAAGCGTGGTGGATATCAAGTTGGAAGAATTTGACAGTAAATATATCAAGTTGAAAACTTAAAAATGATCTAGTTTATCGCCCTTAGTTCAAGTAACTCTGTATTGAACTTCACTACATGATCTTGAAGAGCAGTATCTTCCGTTATTGAGAAATACTACAATTTTCTCTTCCAGTTTATCTGATCATGTAACTGCTATTTCTACTGGTCACTCGTCGTGATTCTTTTGCACATGACTTCACTTGTCAGTAACAGTCGGATTAAACTTAAGACTTTTGAATAAATCTTTTCACAATTCTCATTATTTATGTTGATTGGTCTTACTTTATCTCCTTCTACGACTAGATAAAAGCTTTGTTGAACTGATGCTTCATGTATGTCCACCTTCCACATATCAAAGTTGATTTTACCGTCAAACTGCTTGATCTTCATGAACTAATTTGTCATATCCAGAGAACTCGATCAACTCCTGAACAACAAAAAGTTTACGACCTCAAGCTCTAATACCAACTGTTATGAATTCATGCCGAGTTTTGTGATATGATCACTATGAACAAACCACCAAGCAATAGCAGATCAAACCAAGCACACAAAGCAAATAATATTTGTTCCAATTTGGGCAAACCCTAATCCATGAGAGAAATAACCAAAATATTATTCAACTATAGAATATACAAGAGATACAACACTAAAAAAAAACTTACATATATCTTAAGTCTCACCGGAAGATATGCTACTGTTTACAATGGAGAACTTCCAATCTCTCTACAATGAAGTACTTGTAGTCTTGATACATTAATCGTCTAATATTCTTGAAGAAATAACCATACGATGAGAGTCGAACGATCTAATTTGGAGAGGAAGTTGGACTTCAAACTGATCACCAAGACTCGATCCAATTCACTGCTGCCTATAGGTTGCGAGCGACTGCAATAAACCCCGACTAATCCAGAGAGGTGTGGCAGTCGACTGCCAATTGCTTATGCTGCTGGTGTTGTTGTTTCTTCATCCACCATCGATGCTTCGAACCTCTTCTCGCATTACCGTCTTCTATTCACATCAAACTAATATGTAAGACATAAATCAAATGAAATACTAGAGTAAAATAACTAATTTAAGAAAATGAGACACTTTCATTGAAGATTTTTTCACGAGAATCAGTAGCACGAACCATAATTTCGATGTAATTGCAATTAAGACGCATTAATCATATGACTAATTAGAAGAGAACCTTACATGGAAAACTTTTATCAAATCAATATTTAGTAGAGACGTGTGCAAAAAAAGTCCCACAAAAATATCTCAATCCAGCGGAAGGTGGTAATCTCACCGTCATCACCCGCATCAAAATTATCGAATGAATCAGAATTTCCATGCTGTTGCAAATGAGGCTCTGAGTAACCAATTATGTAGCTAATCAAGATTCTTTAAGAGCATCTGTAGTCATTGGCTAAAAAATCATATTTTTTAAAAAAAAAATGGGAAAAAGATTGTTGTAGTCGTTGACAAAAAACCCATTTTTTGCAAAATTTAAGGGGAAAAAAATGCTGCAGTCGTTGGCTACATACCCAATTTTTGGGTTCGAGGGGATAGTAGTCGGCTATATTTGGGAGAAGATATAGGAATTTGGAAAATATAATTGACGAAAGATCATATTTCGTCCGAATATATATATATATATATATATATATATATTCTAATAAAAATGATATGGCTAAAAATGGGGTTTAATCGGAACCGTCCAAATCGGGCGCGAATCTTGAGACCTGAGGGTAAAACGGTAATTTCACCCACAAAAGGACCAAAACGGATATTGGATCTGCCCTCCTAGGGCCCAATAATCCGCGAATGGATCCACCACCAAGAGGGTGCGGGTCTCAACCCGCTGCGCACCCAATCCATCAAGATAGAGTCAGGGTCCCTGATTAAATACGATCAACGGCCCTGATGGACGTCTATCTTTTCACGGGGGATTAGGGATTAAATTCCTTATCTGATTATAGGGAATATATATTATCAGATTACCTTCCTCATCTGATTATGGAGGACATTCCTTATCAAATCACGGGGATTACATTCCTAATCCGTTCCCTAAGACGCCTATAAATACCCCCCATCCATCTCCATTAAGAGGTAATCAACTCTTCACCAGTTTTTGTGCTCATTCATAGTCTTCTTAGATTACTGACTTGAGCGTCGGAGGGTGCGTCGCCGGGAACAACCCCGGTGTCTCGCACTTTTTGCAGGTGCACGACGGGAACGACGAACGGGGCCCGACGGAACAGGTACGCAGGTTGTCCTATTCAGTTTCCCCTAAGAATCCACAAGTTCTATCTGTTTGCCCCCACACCAAATTTAGCGGCAACAGATTGGCGCCGTCTGTGGGAAACAAACGAATAGAGACCTCTCCCCTTCCCGGTGAACAGGTTTTCTCCTGCCATGCCGCCTCGCAAAGTTAGATCTAGGGGCTCCAACCGAGCGCCCAACCCTGACCAGCAAGAAGTCCTTCCTGATCCCGCTCAGCAACAAGGGCAACTCCCTCCTACCATAGAAGAGCCGCTCCAACGGAACCCTCCACCTCCTGATCCAAAGGGGCCTAACCCCCAGAAACAGCCCCTTCACCAAGAGAACATCTCCATCCACAACGCCTCCAGTGCTTCCATGGCCTCCCATCATCCCCGGGCCTCTGGTCGCCACAATGCCCCTCCCAAACGCCCGGAAGATGATGACCTTCGTCGCCATCTGGATGAAAAGCGGGCTCGGGGGGAAGCCTCCCGCCAGCAAGAGCGATCCCCCCATCACCGAGAGCACAGGAGGTCCCCCATCCGAAGAGGAAGAAAGGACTCCCCCGATTATCACCGAAGAAGGCACTCTCCCGCAGGTCGGCAGCAGCCTAGGAACAATGAGGCACCCATCACCCGTGCCGAGTTCCAGCAGTTCCAAGCAATGGTACAACAGGCCCTCAACCTCCGTCAAAATCCCAATGAGCCGAGGGCCCTATCCCCTCCTCCGGTCCGAAGCCCTCGCCAACGGTCCCCCTCTCCTCGTCCTGCACCAACCAACTCCCGGCGCACCCCGAGTCCTCGTCGCTCCCGAAGTGACCGCCGCCGCAGCCCTCGCTCCCCCTCATACGAAGACGAGTCCCGTGGTCCGGCGAATTACCGTCGGAGGGATGACATCATGGACCGCCGTCTCAACGAGGTGGAAAAGCTCCTGGGTCAGATAAACCGAGAAGAGGAACTCAGGGGGAGGACCCTACGTCCTAGCCGGCCCCCGTTCTCCCGAACCATAGTGGATGCCCCTGTACCGTTCGGTTTCAAACCTCCCCAATTCGAGAATTACACCGGCGAGACCGATCCAGTTGATCACATCGAAGGCTTTAAGACTTTAATGCTCCTCCACCAAGCTTCCGATGCCCTCCTCTGCAAAACATTCCCCGCGACACTCAAAGGTCCGGCTCGAGAGTGGTACTCTCGTCTTGCCCCGGCGTCGATATTCTCCTTTGAACAGTTCGAAACCCTCTTCATCACCCACTTTGTCAGCAGCCGAAGGACCGAGAAAACCAGCATCTCACTATTGCACCTCCGCCAGCAAAAGGGGGAAAAACTGAGGGACTACGTGAAGAGGTTCACAGCCGAAGCTAGAACTATTGCCTCCCTCGACCAATCGGTCGCTACCGCAGCATTCCAATCCAACATTCTCAATTCCAACCTCCGCTCCTCCCTTGCCAAGAAACCCCCACATGACTTTTCCGACCTTCTTCTTCGCACCGAAAAGTACATTCGGGCCGAAGAGGCCGAGCAACCCCCCAACTGGGAAGTGCCCGCCTCCGGGCTTAAAAGGAAGGGGGCAGAAGAAGAAGGAGCCAAGAAGCTCCAGAAGGATAATGCCGGCCAGCGCCGACCTCCCCCTAGATTTGAGAAGTTCACTCCCCTCAATGCTAACCTCTCGGCCATCTTCATGGAGGTCGAAAAAGACGGGGTCTTGCCTCCAGCTCCCAAAATGAATACTCCCGCCAAGAGAAGAGATAAAGAGAAATGGTGCCGCTATCACCGGGACCACGGGCATGACACCAACGACTGCCGTGCTCTGAGGAACGAGATCGAAGCCCTTATCCAGAGGGGACAGCTAACGAAGTTTGTAAAAAAGGACCGAGCCGAGCTCCCTCTCCCGCCTCGGGGGGCTAACAAGCGTCCGGAAAGAGAAGAGACGCCAGACTTCGAGGAAGAGCGAGTCCTCCACCTCATCCATGGGGGTCCGATGGGAGGCTCCTCGAACTCCTCCCGAAAAGCGTTTATCAGAGAGGTCAATTCAGTCCGAACCACGCCTCCTCCCAAGGGCCTCGGAGTGCCAGTTACCTTCTCCGACGAAGATCTCGAGGGAGTCCGTATCCCACATTGTGACGCTCTCGTCATCAGCCTCCACATGGCAAATTTCAAAGTGGAGAGGATCTTAGTTGACAACGGCAGCTCCGTCAACATCCTATTCCTCTCCGCTTTCAAAGGCCTAAAGCTCTCCAGAGACAGACTCAAACCCGCCGGTTACACTCTCCATGGGTTCACGGGGGTTCCGGTAACTATAGAAGGGGTGATCACCCTCGATGTAACTGCCGGACAAACCCCTACCACCAGGACGAAGCCAATGGACTTCATGGTAGTGGATGTTCCCGCTGCCTACAACGTCATTTTAGGCAGGCCCGGCCTCGCGGCTCTAGAAGCAGTTCCCTCGGCATATCATCTGAAGATGAAGTTTCCCACCCGATCCGGGGTCGGAGAAGTAAGGGGAAATCAGGAGCAGGCCCGGAAATGCTACATGACTTCGACCCTTGGGCCCGTCCTCTCTTTAGAGACCCTGGAGATTCCCCAAGATTCCACAAGACCGACCTCCGAGCCAGCGGACGAACTGGAGGAGGTGCTCTTCTCCGAACAAGAGCCGACCCGCAAGTTCTTCGTAAGCAAGACCCTCCCGTCCGCCCTATACTCAGATATTGTAAAATGCATCCGATCCAATCAAGACCTCTTCGCATGGTCCGCAGCTGACATGCCCGGTATCTCCGAAGAACTCTTAGTCCACCGCCTGAGTGTTGATCCGGGTTCCAAACCGGTTCAGCAGAAGAGGCGTAAGTTCGCCCCCGAGCGACAGCTCGCTATCAAAGAGGAGGTAGATAAGTTGCTGAAGGCCCGATTCATACAGGAAGTAAACTATCCTGAATGGTTATCAAACATAGTAATGGTGAAGAAGTCCAACGGAACTTGGAGAATTTGCATTGATTTCACCGACCTCAACAAAGCCTGTCCTAAAGATCCCTTCCCTCTACCGAGCATCGACACTCTGATTGACGCAACCTCGGGACATGAGCTTCTAAGCTTCATGGACGCTTTCTCGGGTTACAATCAGATAAGGATGTTCCCGCCGGATATCCCAAAGACGTCTTTTGTAACCGACCAAGGCCTTTATTGCTACAGGGTCATGCCATTCGGCCTAAAGAACGCAGGGGCAACATACCAGCGCCTCGTCAACAAAGTTTTTCAGGCTCAGATCGGCAGAAACATGGAAGTGTACGTCGATGACATGCTGGTGAAAAGCATCCGAGGTGTTGATCATGTGACCGACCTCCAAGAAGCATTTGATGTTTTAAGAAGGAACAATATGAGACTCAACCCGAACAAGTGTGCGTTCGGCGTCTCATCAGGCAAGTTCCTCGGCTTTATGGTTAGCCAACGAGGGATAGAGGCGAATCCGGAGAAAATCAAGGCCATACTGGACATGGCCCCCCCTAGAAATGTCAAAGAAGTTCAGAGGTTGACTGGCCGCCTAGCCGCCATAGGGCGCTTCCTGTCGAAGTCCGGGGAGAAGTGCCTCCCGTTCTTCAAAGCCCTCAGGGGGGCTAAAGGATTCGAGTGGGGGCAGCAGCAACAAGACTCCTTTGACCAGCTCAAAGCCTACCTCGTCAATCCACCTCTCCTTAGCAAACCAGTACCCGGCGAACCGCTCTACCTCTACCTTGCAGCTTCCGAACAGACGCTCAGTGCGGTCTTAGTTAGAGAAGAAGAAAGGGCTCAGAAGCCCATATACTACGTCAGCAAGGTGCTCCGGGATGCCGAACTCCGGTACCCGAAGATTGAGAAAATGGCGTATGCCCTGGTAATGGCCGCGAGAAAACTTAGACCCTACTTTCAGTCCCATTCGATGGTCGTCCTTACCGACCAGCCGCTGAAACAGATTCTTCACAAACCCGAGACTTCTGGTCGCCTCATGAAGTGGTCGATCGAGCTGAGCCAGCACGATATAACTTATCAGCCTCGGACTGCAATCAAGGCACAGGCACTGGCCGAATTCATAGTTGAGACTACAATCCCCGAGTCCAGCCAAGCAGCAAAGGGGCCCCCCGTCTGGACGGTCTACGTTGACGGGTCCTCTTGTACCGAGGGAAGCGGAGCAGGAGTCATCCTGGCGGGACCAGATGACTTCATCCTCCAATACTCCCTCAGGATAAATTTCAAAGCCTCGAACAACGAGGCCGAATACGAAGCACTAATAGCCGGGCTTCGAATGGCCCGAAATGCTGGGGCACATCGGCTACAGATCTTCAGCGACTCCCAGTTGATTGTTAACCAGGTCCTCGGCGAGTATGAAGCTCGCGACGATAGAATGGCTAAATACCTGTCCAAAGTAAAGAGCCTCATGGCGCTGTTCGACGAGGCCCTCATCCAAAGGATCCCTCGGGAAGAAAATGCTCAGGCTGATGCCCTATCCAAGTTAGCCTCCTCCTCCCTTCAAGGTCTGGAACAGACTGTTTTGATAGAAGTCCTCCTGAAGCCGAGCATAGAGGACGAAGCGCCAGACTCCGTTGAAGCATTGCCCGTCCTCCTCGAAGACAACTGGATGAAACCCATTGTCGAATTCCTGAGGAACGGACTCCTCCCTGAAGATCCGAGGGAAGCACGAAGAATCAGGGCCCGAGCCGAGCGTTTTTCTTTACTCGAAGGCGTCTTATACAAACGCTCCTTCACCCAAGCGGATGGTCGACCGTATCTAAGGTGCCTCTCCCCCGAGCAAGCCGACTATGCCCTGCAAGAGCTCCATGAGGGGATCGGCGGAGCCCATTCTGGATCCAGGGCTCTAGCGCGCAAGGTATTGAACTATGGATATTACTGGCCCACTCTCCTACGGGACGCCGAACGACACGTTCGGCAGTGCAGCTCCTGCCAAAAGTATGCAGACATCCGACGCCTTCCACAGGCACCACTAACCTCACTATCAAGTCCCGTCCCCTTCGCTATGTGGGGGATGGATTTACTGGGACCATTTCCTCCAGCCCCCGGACAGCTAAAGTTCCTAGTCGTGGCAGTCGACTATTTCTCTAAGTGGATAGAAGCCGAGCCCCTGGCTACGATCACCGAACACAGGGTCGTTCAATTCTTTTGGAAAAATGTGATTTGCCGGTTCGGCATTCCCCGAGTCATAGTCACAGATAACGGGACACAGTTTACTGGAGCCGCCTTCCGAGCCTTGTGTGAAGACCTTTCCATACAACTCCGATTCTCCTCTGTCTCCCATCCCCAGTCGAATGGCCAGGCTGAGAATGCCAACCGACAGATTCTTGCGGGAATCAAGAAGAGGTTAGACAAGTGTTCCAAGGGACTATGGGTCGATCAGCTGCCGAACGTACTCTGGAATCACCGCACCACCAAGCGGACCCCAACAGGCGAGAGCCCATTTAATCTCACCTATGGGGCCGAAGCCATCATCCCCCTAGAAGTCGGGATACCCTCTCCTCGCCTGATCGCTTATGAAGAAGAGCAGAATGCTAGAGAACTCAGAACAAGCCTAGATCTGATAGACGAGATCCGAGAGAGAGCTGCCATACGCCAGCAAGCTTACCGAAGAAGGATCGAGCTGGCATACAACAAAAGAGTCCGCCCAACGGACCTCAAAGAAGGGGATTTAGTCCTTCGGAAGTTGGCCATCTCATTCCCCGGGCAGAAAAGCAAGCTGGCCCCGAACTGGGAGGGACCGTACAAGATCTCGAAAGTAATCTGCCCCGGTGCGTACAAGCTAGAGGACCTCGAAGGCAGAGAAATTCCCAGGACTTGGAACGCCGACCATCTTTTGAAATACCAAGAGAAGGCAGCCACGTCTCTCCAAGTAACTCGAGATGTCGAACCGTTCCCTTCCTTTCTCTAGTCATAAGTTTGTCCTTTTGTTCTTTCTTCTATTATTGTAATAACGGCTAGCAACTTTAGAAGCAGCCGATCATTAGTTGTTAATAAATGAAGTTTCTTCATGTTTTCGCTACTATTACATCCCTCTGCTTGTAACTCTTTAATGTCACAATGGTTCCGGAGTCCAACACTTGGCTCGAGTCTACTTCGCGAGCTCGCTCCTAAGCGAGCTAGAAGTAGCTCGCCATTCGAAAATGCTCCCACAGCCGTTGAATGGTACGGAGTCCAACACTTGGTTCGACCCTACTCCGCAAGCTCGCTCCCAAGCGAGCTAGGGTAGTTCGCCATTCGAAATTGCTCCTACACCCCTTAAACTGACAATGGTTCCGGAGTCCAACACTTGGCTCGAGTTTACTTCGCGAGCTCGCTCCTAAGCGAGCTAGAAGTAGCTCGCCATTCGAAAATGCTCCCACAGCCGTTGAATGGTGCGGAGTCCAACACTTGGTTCGACCCTACTCCGCAAGCTCGCTCCCAAGCGAGCTAGGGTAGTTCGCCATTCGAAATTGCTCCTACACTCCTTAAACTGACAATGGTTCCGGAGTCCAACACTTGGCTCGAGTCTACTTCGCGAGCTCGCTCCTAAGCGAGCTAGAAGTAGCTCGCCATTCGAAAATGCTCCCACAGCCGTTGAATGGTACGGAGTCCAACACTTGGTTCGACCCTACTCCGTAAGCTCGCTCCCAAGCGAGCTAGGGTAGTTCGCCATTCGAAATTGCTCCTACGCCCCTTAAACTGACAATGGTTCCGGAGTCCAACACTTGGCTCGAGTCTACTTCGCGAGCTCGCTCCTAAGCGAGCTAGAAGTAGCTCGCCATTCGAAAATGCTCCCACAGCCATTGAATGGTACGGAGTCCAACACTTGGTTCGACTCTACTCCGCAAGTTCGCTCCTAAACGAGCTAGCTATAGCTCACCGTCCTAAAACGCTCCGACGACGCTAACCTGATCAACCCAATGTACAACTTGACTTGACATTACTTTGCGATTTCACCCATGTTCGACCTAAAAGAAGCTCGCCATTCGGAGTTCGATAGTTTAGAAGTTACGCCTTGACAGACAACATTCACATAAAAAAAAAACGCGCAAGTTCGGCAATAACGCATTTATTGATGAAACAGGTGTGATACAAAGGCGAGCACAAACGGGAGCACGACTCAACAAAGGAAATTTACAATACCGACTCGTCACACTTAACGAAAAGCAAAAAAAAAGAGGGAGCAAAGAACTCGCGGAACCGACCACTTCAGCGCTTCTTCGGAGCTGGAGCATTCCGCTTCAAGGACACTCGAGAGTGACGACGCTTGTCCCCGGAGCGCGACCCCAAGCCGGCAAACTGGGACGTATCCTCGGCACCACTCCTGGCAGCTACGCCGACGGACGCCCCGCTCGAGGAGATTGCCACCGAGCTCTGCGCGTCCCCCGGGCTTGGTAGGCCGATCCGCTGACGGGTCGCCATCTCATAGAAAGTAATGCCCCGCTCACTCTCAGCGCGAGTGCATGACGTGCTTCGAACGTTGATCGGCCCTGAATGTGGCTTCAGACGAACCACTTCCGCCTCCAACTCTGAGATCCTGTCCCGCAACGAGTCGTCTTTAACGTCGACTTCGAAACGTGGGGGTATCGCGGAGTCCGGCACTCCAGATCGACTAGCGACGATGCGCCGAAGGTGGGTGACTTCGATGCTTTTATCCACCGTCGCCCTCTTGAGCGCTTCGACTTCAGCAGTCAACTCGACTCGTTCAGTCGTCAATTTGGCCACCTCGGCCGTCAGCCCCTCGCCCTCACTCCGGAGCTTCGCCTCTACGGACTGCAGATGCTGTATCTCGGAAAGCAACTCGTCCTTCTCCGCTGTTATTTTGGACAAATTATGACGAATGCACTGAACACGAATCTCATTACTGGAATCAGTGGGCAAGTGTTCACCTTCGGGTATGAGCTCGGCGATTCGGCTTTCCAAACGACGAATCTCGATATCACGCCGGCCAAGGACGAGCTGGAGATGCTTCCTCTCGCTCTCGGCTCGGCGCAATCCGAGCTCGACCTCATAAAGCTTCTCCCTACACCTAGCCAGACACAGCCTCGTCGCCCCTAGGCCAGCTTCGGCTCTAACCTCTTCGTCCGGGCGGGAAAGCTCGACGTCTTGGGGGATCACCATAAGCTGCAAAGAAATCGAAGCAATTAGCAAAAACGTTGAGCGTGGCCGAAGCACCGCACTTGGAAAAATTTTCATCTCTAAAAACAGAGTTTGACGGTTCGGCAAAAGAGGGGGCATAAAACAGAAATTTCCGAGCACCAACACTTGCAAAAATTTTGATTTCATTTACGTCAAAAGAAGCGGTGGCCAGTCCGCTATTAGGCATTACAAAGTTCGAAAGAAAAAAAAAAGAGAAAAAGAGCAGAAACAGCCAAAAACAATAAAACGAGAGGCGGATTCAGTGCTCGACCTCTTTCCCCGGGCGACGAGGCGGAGTAGGGGTCGACTTCGCCGAAGGAGACGCCGCCGCCAGCGGAGTGGCCGTGGCGCTCGGGACCTCGCCAGTAATCCCGGCATCGGCATCAGCGCCGTCCTCCTCCTCCTCCTCCTCTTCCCCTTCGGACTCGGGGTCGAAGCCCTCGACGTGTCCGGGGAAGAGTCGCCATCCCGAGACGTCCACCCCGGGGTACGCCTCTCGCACCCGGTCGAGGGCAGTGGCGAAGGCCTTCGCCATGTTCTGCGCGAGGTACCCCTGGGCCTTCTTCAAGGTGGCGTCCTCCACCTCCTTCACGGCCGCCGCTCGCTGCGCCTCGGCCTCGACCAACTGGTTGGCCGACCCCTCCTTCTCCCGACGCAGCTCGTCCTCCAGCCTCTTCACTTCGGCCTCGAGGTGCTGGATCCTCGCGAACCGACCTTCATGCTCGACCCGGAGTTTGTCGAGCTGGTTCGACATCCGAGCCTTCTCGTTCCGAGCCTGGTTGGACTCCTGCTTCAGCTCCTTCTCGAGGGCGGTCAGCCTCTCGGTGAGGTGACCGAAGTGGACGACGATCTACAAAGGAAAGAAGAAGAACTCCGAGAGTTAGAAAAAAATTTTTTGGGATCCAAAGGGACGAAACGAACGAAGCGAACTCGAAACTTACCGATACCGCCGAACGAGCGATCTCGATCACGTCGTCGCCCTGCCTCCCCGCGTCCATGGCGGCGCGGTCCTTCGGGGTGGCGAGATGCTTCACGGCCTGCATACTCGCCAACGAGTTCCCGAGGAACCCGTCGTGCTTCCGGACCTGCCAGTCCGGAATGTGGATCCGCTTGTGCTCCTCCGTCAGGAGCTCCTCGCCTGCCACGGTCAACGGCGGGGTCGGCATGGCGAGGGCGGCGGCGATGGGGAACTCGCCCGCAGATGCTGGAGCCGAGGTCGACACCACGGCGACGACCGAGTCGTCGGCAATCTCCACCGCCTGGACGGGGCCCTCGATCCTCAGCGCCTTTGAGGATGAGGGCAGCTTCGACGCTACCCTCTTGCGCTTCCTTGGGCGCCTTACTGGCGAGTCCTGCCCTGAGCGCCAATACCGCCTCGTAGTCCATAGATTCTGCATCAAAAACAAAAAATGATTAGCACAAAGGAAGAACAAGGCAGCAAGTACGGAAAAAAGAACTTGGCGAAAAGCCGCGTACTAGGATCTACGCGGCCGAGCCCTCCCCTGTAAAGAACGTCTTCCGTCAAATCCTTCCAGTCGTACTTCGGCCGGTCGAGAAGGATCCGGACCGCCTCTTCTTCTTCCACTGAGAGCCTCGGCAGCGCCGTCGCCCTCTTGGTCACCCCCTCTGCCCAATTGGTGGGGATCGGCCAGGCCTCTCGACTCCGCACGACGACCCACTTCTCTCGCCAGTGCTTGATAGAGTCTGGGCAAACGACGAGCCTGCCGCCGTGCCTCGGAGTCAGATAATACCGATACTCCGACTTGTTCCCTTGATGGAGCCGGTATATCGTCCGAAGCACGTTCAGCTGCGGTTCGATCCCCGCGGCCTGGCAATGGAGAACGAAGCCATTAATCACTCGCCACGCGTTCGGCATGAGCTGAATAGGGCAGACCCCGTACCAGCTCACCACGGTAATTGCGAACGCGTGGAGAGGTAGCCGGGCACCGGCGATAAAGGCATCAACCGGCCAGCAACACATGGTCACTGGCAGCGGCGAATTGGCCCTAACCCCGGGCCCCGGCAGCATGATTTCGTACTCCTCCGGGATGAAAAAAGCATCCCGGATCGCCACCAACTCCTCCTCGCGCAGGATCGACGCCGCATCGTCCGCCTCCGTCGTCTCCCTCGCTTCATTCTCCTCGAAGGTCCTCTCCCTCCCATGGATGATTCGTTCGGCCTGGTCCTTCGGGAGCTCCCGGACCCTGTGTAGTCCTGTCAGCGGACCCGGCAGCTGTCCGAACTCTCCCATCCTCTTCGGATCCTCGACAATCGAATCCTTGCCGAACACCTTGCCCTTGGTTGGAGCCGGAGTCGAGGCTTCGGCGCCTATAGGGGAGGACTCGGACCCAGAGACTTCATCTGAGACAGAAGCTACAGACATAGTTTATAAATTACCTCGAGAGAAAGAGCTGCCGAAAAACTTCGCCTGAGCTAACACCGGTGCCGAAAAAACTCGCCTGAAACACCAGAGAACGCCTGAACAAATGAGAGGAGAAGTGAGAAATGAGAGGGGGGGTGAGGATTTATAGAAGGGGGGCACGCCCCACGAGGCTAATGGGCTTGTACGACCGGCCCATCTAAACCAAGCGGCGGAGCGATCCCAATCGTCACCTCGTTAACCGCAGCGAATCATGAGATGCATTTAATGCTATCCCATCTGATGGAATCCCAGAGGTCACAGCATTTAATGGGCGTCCCATCTGTCAGGGTTGTCAGAATTGTCAGAATTGTCAGACGTTCAAATGGCGCACAGAAAAGACAAACTCACATAAACGACAAGTCTGGGCGCTCGGCACCCACTGCCGAGCATTCGTGACACCGACCCTGTTATAGGGAAAAGTCACGCTCGGCACCCACTGCCGAGCATTCGTGACACCGACCCTGTTATAGGGAAAAGTCACGCTCGGCACCCACTGCCGAGCATTCGTGACACCGACCTTGTTATAGGGAAAAAAGTCACGCTCGGCACCCCCTGCCGAGCATTCGTGACACCGACCCTGTTATAGGGAAAAAGTCACGCTCGGCACCCCCTGCCGAGCATTCGTGACACCGACCCTGTTATAGGGAAAAAGTCACGCTCGGCACCACCTGCCGAGCATTCGTGACACCGACCCTGTTATAGGAAAAAAGTCACGCTCGGCACCCCCTGCCGAGCATTCGTGACACCGACCCTGTTATAGGGAAAAAGTCACGCTCGGCACCCACTGCCGAGCATTCGTGACACCGACCCTGTTATAGGGAAAAAGTCACGCTCGGCACCACCTGCCGAGCATTCGTAACACCGACCCTGTTATAGGGAAAAAGTCACGCTCGGCACCCACTGCCGAGCATTCGTGACACCGACCCTGTTATAGGGAAAAAGTCACGCTCGGCACCCACTGCCGAGCATTCGTGACACCGACCCTGTTATAGGGAAAAAAATCACGCTCGGCACCACCTGCCGAGCATTCGTGACACCGACCCTGTTATAGGGAAAAAGTCACGCTCGGCACCCCCTGCCGAGCATTCGTGACACCGACCCTGTTATAGGGAAAAAGTCACGCTCGGCACCACCTGCCGTGCATTCGTGACACCGACCCTGTTATAGGGAAAAAGTCACGCTCGGCACCACCTGCCGAGCATTCGTGACACCGACCCTGTTATAGGGAAAAAACAGGTTCGGCACCCACTGCCGAGCATTCGTGACACCGACCCTGTCATAGGAAAAAAAAAAAAAAAAAAAACAGGTCCGGCACCGCTGCCGAGCGTTCGTGGCACCGACCCTGTTATAGGGAAAAAACAGGTTCGGCACCGCTGCCGAGCGTTTGTGGCACCGACCCTGTTATAGGGAAAAAACAGGTTCGGTACCGCTGCCGAGCGTTCGTGGCACCGACCCTGTTATATGGAAAAAACAGGTTCGGCACCGCTGCCGAGCGTTCGTGGCACCGACCCTGTTATATGGAAAAAACAGGTTCGGCACCGCTGCCGAGCGTTCGTGGCACCGACCCTCTTATAGGGAAAAAACAGGTTCGGCACCGCTGCCGAGCGTTCGTGGCACCGACCCTCTTATAGGGGAAAAACCGGCTCGGGGGATCGCCGAACTCGCTCCTGACGCTCGCAGCCCTGCCGAACTCGCTTCCCTCTCTGGAAAAGCTCGCCGAACCGCCTACGGACCTCGGCCCCTTCGCCAGCGAACTCTAGGGAGGTCTAAAGCGTAATCCAAGTACACAAGACCCCCGAACGACGAGTTGGTGCTCCGCGAAAGTAAAAAAGACGTCCCCGCAGTAACGCCACATGACCATCAGAGTTCAGGAGCGACTCAGAGTTCAATCCGCTTGAAAAATCACCAAACTACCTCCTTCAAGATTCAAAACCTTCCGTTTGGGCCCCGATACAACTCCACCAGCCATTAAAAACTGCTAAACTACTCCTCAAAGGCCGATCAAGCTCAGCCTTTAGGAGTGGGGGGCTCGTGATATGGCTAAAAATGGGGTTTAATCGGAACCGTCCAAATCGGGCGCGAATCTTGAGACCTGAGGGTAAAACGGTAATTTCACCCACAAAAGGACCAAAACGGATATTGGATCTGCCCTCCTAGGGCCCAATAATCCGCGAATGGATCCACCACCAAGAGGGTGCGGGTCTCAACCCGCTGCGCACCCAATCCATCAAGATAGAGTCAGGGTCCCTGATTAAATACGATCAACGGCCCTGATGGACGTCTATCTTTTCACGGGGGATTAGGGATTAAATTCCTTATCTGATTACAGGGAATATATATTATCAGATTACCTTCCTCATCTGATTATGGAGGACATTCCTTATCAAATCACGGGGATTACATTCCTAATCCGTTCCCTAAGACGCCTATAAATACCCCCCATCCATCTCCATTAAGAGGTAATCAACTCTTCACCAGTTTTTGTGCTCATTCATAGTCTTCTTAGATTACTGACTTGAGCGTCGGAGGGTGCGTCGCCGGGAACAACCCCGGTGTCTCGCACTTTTTGCAGGTGCACGGCGGGAACGACGAACGGGGCCCGACGGAACAGGTACGCAGGTTGTCCTATTCAGTTTCCCCTAAGAATCCACAAGTTCTATCTGTTTGCCCCCACACCAAATTTAGCGGCAACAAAAAATGAACGGACGCGAAATGATTTTTCGTCCGATCAATTTTTAAAATTAACATAAAAAAATTGGCTCGGACGGAAGATTAACCATCCGATCAATTTTTTTAATTCTTTTTTTTTTTGTCTTGGATGAGAAATGAAGAACCGTCTGATCCTTTTTTCCCCACAAAAATTGAAGGGTGTTTCTATGGAAATTGGCCTCTAGGAATTGTTATGCGTACTCCTTAGATTTGAGATTGGTGTCCATTTTGGAATCAAGGGCTAAGATAGAACAGATGTATAGGAATTGTTATGCATACAAATTTTTTAAACAAGATCTTTCTAAAAATATTCCTTGGCCGGGAGATCATCTCCCTTCATTTTTATTTTAAATTCCGAAATAATTTTACTCTCTCAAATTTTACTATCATGATTTTTTAAAATTTTACTGTCATGATTTTTTAAATTTTTTTAAATGGACGATAAATCATCTTCCGTTTGTCATTTTTTAAAATCAAAATTCATATTTTGAGACTACAGTCTAACTCAGATTTTTTATTTTAAAAAGTCAAATATTCAAATTTTAACTCCAAACCACTGCATATATACTCTAAACTTAAAAACAATGGTACGTCCCAAACTTTCAATAGAATTCCACTATTTGTTGTAGACCTACACCCAAAAAAGCCCACACAAATATCTTAAATCCATTTAAAAGCGGTAACCTCACCGTCCCCACCCACACCCCCCAGCCCAAAAAATCCCTCCACCTTCTCCCGCAAGATACCGATAAAAAATTTCAAACTCCCGCGCCGCTTCCTCACCCCCCCTATAAATCCTTCCCCAAATGCCCCTATCCCATTCATCCCCAAATAATCCCTTCCCAATCTACCCCTCCAACCTTCCCAAAATGCCCTCCCTCCCCTCCATCAACAGCCATGAAATAAAGACCTCCGACGAGCCCCTCCTCAGCCCCAACCCCGACCGCTTCTGCATGTTCCCGATCAAGTTCCCGTCCATCTGGGAAATGTACAAGAAGGCCGAGGCCTCCTTCTGGACCGCCGAGGAAGTCGACCTCTCCGCCGACTCCGCTCACTGGTCCGCCCTCACCGCCGACGAGCGACACTTCATCTCCCACGTTCTCGCCTTCTTCGCCGCCTCCGACGGCATCGTCCTCGAAAACCTCGCCGGCCGCTTCATGAAGGAGATCCAGGTCGCGGAAGCACGTGCTTTCTACGGGTTCCAGATCGCCATCGAGAACATCCACTCCGAGATGTACTCCCTCCTCCTCGAATCCTACATCAGAGATCCAAACGAAAAATCCCGACTTTTCCACGCGATCGAGACCGTGCCGTGTGTGAAGAAGAAGGCCGAGTGGGCTCTCCGGTGGATCGACTCGTCGGAGTCATTCGCGGAGCGGATAGTCGCCTTTGCCTGCGTCGAAGGAATTTTCTTTTCTGGTAGTTTCTGTGCCATTTTCTGGCTCAAGAAGCGTGGATTGATGCCGGGATTGACTTTCTCCAACGAACTCATCTCCCGAGACGAAGGTTTACACTGCGATTTCGCGTGCCTGCTTTACTCGTTGCTGAACAACAAGTTGAGTGAGGAGAGGGTGAGGGGGATAGTGAGGGACGCGGTGGAGATCGAGAGGGAGTTTGTTTGCGAGGCGTTGCCGGTGAATTTGGTCGGGATGAATGGGGAGTTGATGGGGCAGTACATCGAGTTTGTGGCGGACCGGTTGTTGGGGGCTTTGGGGGTTGAGGACATGTTGTATGGGGCGTCCAACCCTTTTGATTGGATGGAACTCATTTCGCTGCAGGGGAAGACCAACTTCTTCGAGAAGAGGGTGGGCGAGTACCAGAAGGCGTCGGTGATGTCGAGCTTGGATGTGAATGCCGGGGCGGCGGGGAATCATCACTTCACCCTCGACGAGGATTTCTAATTGTTACTGTTATGTAATGGTTTCTTGTTTTATTATTACCGGTGTTTGTTTATGTTCCGTTGTTATAAGGAATTTGATGATATATATAAATAGTGATAATGTTGGTGTGTGTATGTGCATGCTTGTTGGGGGGGTGACTTTGTTTTTGCGTGGATATGGTGTTTGATGAAATGCTTGTTTTAGGGCTGGTTTTTGTGGGTGGTCATGTTTTCTGTGAGGATCTGTTGTTTGATGAAATGCTTGTCTGAAGGAAGGGTCGATGTGGATTACTTGATTGGTTCGTTTATGCGCAATCTTCGTGATGCATGAAGTTGTGTTTGAGTGTATTTTAATTTTTAAAATCAAAAAAATAAAATGTGAGACGAAACATGTTTCGTCTTTACATATATCAAAATTTTTTTACAAAAAGGCAGTTAATTCTTGGACGGAACATGTTGTCCCGTCCAAGGTTAAAACCCTAGAGATATGATAACATGTCGTGTCCGTCCTTTTTTTTGGGGTGGGAACGGTACACCATGTACCGTCTGATCTTTTTTATTTAAAAGAAAAAAAATTCAAAGACGGTACAAGATGATGCATACGATCGCTTAAAAAAATTATAAAAAATTTAACATCTTGTTCCGTCTGTTATATTTGGCCATTGTCAATTTCGTTTCTCAAATTTAGTGAAGCATTGTTTCTTGTTAGCTAAATTTTGTCAATGTAGCAAATGATTGTAGCAATCTTTTGCTATTTTACCAAAATAGCAAAAGATTGGAGATGCTCTCATCATTGTGAAAATAACTATGAAGGTCAATTGAGAGACGAGGAAAAATGATAAAATTATAGTGAATGTAGTGAACTAGTGGTTGAGGAAGAATGATAAAAATACAGTGAATGTAGTGAACTAGTGGTTGATCGAAATAGACTTTGGACTGGGACGGATAAACGGGATATGATAGGTGCGAACTTGGGAAAATCAGTCTTGACTGGAGAATTGAGATTCATGTGTTGATGTCAAGTGGGCAGCTGGTTGTAGAACTTTGTTAGATCTATTGAAAGGATAAGGTTTAGATTGCCTGGTCCTTTGTGAGCTTATGTTTTTTGGCGAAATGCCTGTTAGTGCAGCAGACTGAATTTTGAGAGTTTGTTTGTATGCAAAGATTTGAGCATTTGCTGCTTGTCAGTATCTTTTCATTGCATGTTGTGGGTCAATCAAGGATCCACTTGAAGTGGAGAGTTTGCCGACTATATTTACCTTCGCGATCTTTTTGTTAAAAACTGATAGAGGGCATATGGATGATGCGGTGATTGTGTGCATTCAATGTAAGCAGGTCCAAGTTGGCGAACTGATAGCCCCAACGCCAAATTGGTGAAAGATCGATTTTTACTGCATGGCATGTATGTGGTATTGGCCGTTGGGGATTTTATTATACGAAGCAGAGTAACTCGTGTTTGAAAGTCTGTATCCCTGTGGAGAAAGTGGATTAAGATGTGTGTGAGAGGAGGAAAATCATTTGTTCAAGTTAATGGGAACAAGGGAAATGAAATTAGATGTCGCAACGGGCTAAGACAAGGGGATCCGTTATCTTCCCTTTTATTTAACATTGTGGCGGATGGACTCGCAGATTTGACCAAGAGGGGCAGAAAAGAGGGTGTTATTCGCGGAATCATGATTAAAGGCATCTCTGAACCGATTTCCATTTTTCAATATGCAGATAATACATTATTGCTATTAGTTTGGTTCTAAAGTGCTTTGAGACATGGGCTGTGATGAAAGTTAATTTGAATCAGAGCTGTGTAATCCCATTCAGCAAACATTTATTCATTCATATTGTGAATATCAAAAGAGTTATAAGATGCGAGACTAGACAATACCCACTGTGGTGGGGTAAAAATGACTTGGGGCCCAACCAGGACCCAATACTACTCTCACTCAGAAATGGTGGAAACAGCGGTCCAGTTCGGCACCGAGCCACTGCAGATTCGGCGCCGAACCTCAAGTCCACTCCCACAGATCTGATCTCCTCGTATCCGATGAGCGGCGATGGCCCTCGGCCTCCGATCCGTGACAGCCCCACGGGCCGTCCCCCCTCTCTGGCGAAGCTTGGGGATGACCTGGCACAGCCCAGGCCCTCCGATTCTCCCAGAAGCACAGTAGACCCACGATCAGCCATGTCAGCTCCAAATACCACCCAGGGTTTTGCCACGTCAGCCCTATACCGCTCCTGGTATTGCCACGTCTGCCCTAAACCCCCTGGGCCCTCTGCCACGTCAGGCCCATGGGCTTTCGGGTCCAGACCCGGCCCCCAAGCGGAACCAAACCCGGTTGGAGTTCTCTATAAATACTAGACCCTCACCCACCTTTGGAGGTAATCAATCTTTTACCACTTAAATTCACCTAGTTATTGCTACTCTCTCACAGAGATTGACTAGAACGTCGGAGGGTCCGCCACCGGGACAAACCCCGGTGATTCAGGACCGTCTGCAGGTACACAAGACCTAGGATCCGAACCCTCTGATCCGAGCCCAGATCCCCGCCTTATTCCGAGGTCGCCGCAGGTTCCGCCCGGTCAGCCGAGGGTCGTCAGACGAGCAGCTTTCTCCTTCAAATACAAATTGAGTCCGAACTCACACCTGGTGCATCCACACGTCTCCCAGAAATAAACCGCATCAGGTTGGCGCCGTCTGTGGGAAAACTGCTTCAGAAGCCGACCCGAGCCCGACCATCGAGCGACCTCGACAGCCGAACTCTCATGGCCTCCAAGGGCAAGGGGGCCGCGTCCTCCGTCAACCGACGGGACACACCCCCACCAAACACCAATGTCGGGCCACGCGCTTCAAGGCACGGAGATTCCCATCAGGGATCCCGGCGAAGCGCCACCCGTACAGTCCAGCCCGACCTACGGGGAGTAATCGTCAACCGACAGATTAGCCGCAGCAGGGGAAGGGCCGCTTCCAACCCGGCCCCGAACCATCCGAGACCGCCGCCCGAGGGACGGAGGTCGGCACTCAGCCGCATCGGGAGGCAGCCTCCAGACCGACCACACCGGGTCGAGGGAACCCCCGTCCCTCACAAGGAGTTCCAAGACTTCCGGAGAGAAATTCTCGGGGCCCTCCGACGGACCCCCAGGGAGGAAACCCTCCGCTCCCAAACGGGGTCGGATGTCGAGACCAGCGCGTCGCGCCCTTCAACAAACCAGCCAGAAGACGATGGCATACTCCTAAGGCGCCTCCAAGAAATGGAGGATCGCCTCGATCATTTAGGAGACGGCGATCGACGGGCGGCTCAGGGGTACAGACCTGTCCGACCTCCCTTCTCCGTCCCCATCCTCCAAGCGGAAATACCCAGGAATTTCCGCCCACCTTAGTTCGAGACCTACGACGGCGAGGGAGATCCCGCTGATCACATAGAAGGTTTCAAAACCCTCATGATGATTCACAGCGCCTCGGATCCCCTGCTATGCCGAGCCTTCCCCGCCACGCTTCGGGGTCCGGCTCGTGAATGGTATTCGAAACTCACCCCCTGCTCCATTTACTCCTTCGACCAACTAGAGGGCAATTTTCTCGCCCACTTCGTCACCAGCCGGAAGGCGGAAAGGACTAGCGCTTCTTTACTTGGGCTCAAGCAGATAGAGGGAGAATCCCTCAGAGTGTTCGTCCGGAGATTTACCACGGAGGCGAGGTCGGTCTCCTCTCTTGATCCAGGCGTCGCCTCCGCGGCCTTTCGGCACAAAGTTCGTCATGGACAGCTGAAAGCTTCTCTGGCGAAGAGACCCCCCATCGACTTTTCTGATCTCCTCAACAGGATCGAGAAATACATTAGGGCAGAAGAGGCCCTTAACCCCGAAGATACCAGGGAGGCCATCGGGAAGGGAAAGCGGAAGGTCGAAGAGGTCGAACCATCAAAGAAAGCTCCGAGGGACGCAGGGGCCATGAAGAAGGTCCCGCCGGTCCCCCGCTTCGAGAGGTACACTCCCTTGACGCATAACGTATCCGCCATCCTCTTAGAAATCGAAGACAAAGGCATTGTCCGACTACCCCCCCCCCCCCGATCTAATAACAACAAGAATCGAGATCAACGCTTCTACTGCCGCTTCCACAGAGATCACGGGCACGAGACTGACCAGTGCCGAGCCCTGAAAGACGAAATTGAGGAACTCGTCTCACGAGGGTTCCTCCGACAGTTCACCCGAGAAGGCCGACGGAATCGGCGAGATGATAGGAACCGGAGACTTTCGCCTCCGAACCCTACGTCGACCCACCCCCGTGATCAGGATCTCGGGTCTGAGGGAACCGCAGATACGCCATTCATCTTGCACTGTGTCAACGGGGGGCCGATGGGAGGGGGGTCAAATACACCTCGAAAAACCTTCATCCACGAGGCGAATGCTGTCCAAAACAACCCCTCGTCCAAGCCACAACCGGGGCCAGTCACCTTCTCAGGAGAAGACCTCGAAGGCGTTCACCTACCCCACTGCGATGCCCTCGTCATCAGCCTCCACATGGCTAACTGTGAGGTTCGCCGAATCCTCGTTGACAACGGTAGCTCAGTTAATATTCTCTTCCTCAAGACCTTCGAGAGCCTCAAGTTGCCCGATGGAAAGCTCAAGCCCACCGAACACACGTTACATGGATTCTCCGGCGCCCCTGTCGTAACAGAAGGGATCGTTACCCTCGACGTCACCGCAGGATCGGCTCTTGTCAAAAGGACCGAATCCATGGATTTCATGATTATCAACGTCAAGGCAGCTTACAACGCCATTCTCGACCGACCCAGACTGAACTCCCTCCAAGCGGTACCTTCAACCTACCATCTGAAACTCAAATTTCCCACCCCCCAAGGGGTCGGCATCGTCCGAGGTAGCAACGAAGCCGCGCGGTCATGCTATATAACCGCCGTCGGAGGGAGTGTATCCCCTCTCCACGCCGCTGAACTCGAACCCGAGAGGGATGGCCCAGCCCCCGAGCCTGTCGACGAACTAGAAGAGGTCCTATTCGACGCCGAGGATGAATCAAAGTGGTTCCGGGTAAGCCGCTCGCTCACCCAGGACTTGAAAACAGGCATCATCGCCTCAAGAAGCGCCTCGATAGTTCCCCCAAAGGGCTTTGGGTCGAAGAACTGCCTAGTGTACTATAGGCGTACCGAACCACCAAGAGGATCCCCACGGGAGAGACGCCATTCGCCTTGACCTACGGGACGGAGGCGGTCATCCCCGTCGAGGTCGGCCTGCCTTCTCCCCGAATCATGGCCTTCGACGAAGCTGGCAATTCATCAGGCTTAAGGGCCAACCTGGACCTCGTCGCCGAAGTCAGAGAGAAATCCTCAATCCGAAGAAGCATCCACCAACAACGGATCGAGAAGTTTTACAACAAGAAAGTCCGCCCCACTAACATCAAGGCGGGAGACCTCGTGCTACGAAAACTGTCCGTCTCTGATCCAACCAAGAAGAGGAAATTGGCCCCCAACTGGGAAGGCCCGTACCGTGTAGTCGAGGCTGTACGCCCTGGCACGTATCGACTGGCGGATATAGGCGGCCGGCTCATCAGCCGACCCTGGAACGCCGAGCATCTAATGAAGTTCCTGGAGGAGCGAACCTAGGTTCTAACTTGGCTAATGAGTATAAAACTCTTTTGTAAACTTTCATGTGTAAAGGGCGGCTTCGACGACCGTCCCTATCTAGTATGAGAGAAATCTCTTTTTTGTCAAACTTCAAATGACTCGGCAGATCGGCACCCGAGTCCTCACTCCGGCATCATTCCCAGCGTCTCGGTAGGCCCAATCCAGGTTCGGACCAGGGGCTCTTACTAAGGCCCCACGTTGATCCCTCACGGATCGACGGAGCCGAACCACACCTCCGACGTCATTCACCGCACTTCTTAACAGAGCAAAGGAGGAAAAGAATTCTTTATTCATACTCCTTTATTTGGTTAGGAAAAAACAAACAAAGACCGTTACAGGACCACTCCACTCATCTCAAACGGAAGGAAGCCATCATCTTAGGGCCCCTCGGGTCCAACAAAGGGCGGGACCACTCCGACCGAACGGCTAGGAGCCCTCTCCTCATCATGGCGATCCTTGGCTCAGCCACGGTCGATACACCAGCCACAGAGCTCTGGGCATCCACTGGTCGCAGGCGCTCCAGCAGGAGCAGCGCAGAAGGAACCCCCTCCGCTCGCCGATCCACAGAGGAAGATGACGAGACGCCCAACATCGTCTTGTAGCGGTGTATCTCCATCTTCTTCTCCACTATGACATCGCGAAGTAGCCTCTCGGAAGGGGGCCTCTGTACCGAGGCATTCGACATGGTATGTCCTAGCCCGACACCTCCGAGATCCCGGTCCACCATCGCCCTCCTCAGCCGGCTCGCCTCCTCACTTAAGGCCTCAGACTTATTCCGATAATAGTTAAAGGCCGCATCAGTGTCGCGAGCCCCCTTTCGATAGCGAACCAACGAGGTCTCCAGGGCCTCAACTTTGCTCCGAAGCCACGCCACGTCGGAACGACGGGGGTCCACCTCGGGAAGAGGAGCCGCAACCTACAAGAAAACCAGCCAACTCAAAACGCATAAGCAAGGAGGACTGGAAACATCCGGAGTCAGAACACTTGGCCGGTCAAAAAATTCATTTTTATAAATTGAGTCGCTTCTTACAAAAAATGCGGTGGCCAGTCCGCGGGAGGCAAATACAATCGAAAGAAGGAAATAGAAAGACAAAAATTATACAACTTATTTTCCCACCTCAGCATCGGCAGGCGGGTCCACGAGGGGGTTGACGGGCGGATCGGGAGCAGGCCCTTCTTCGCCAGGGGTCTTCGGTGTCCCCTCAACCTCCATGTCATACTCAAAATTGGACAGATCAAGGATCGGGTAGAAGTGCCTCACGTGGCTGATTGCCTTCGCGTAACACTCATCTTGAGCATTGATCACCAGGAGCTGACTCGTCTTTGTCAGCTCTTTCCGCTCCTTGGCAAACTCCTTCTCCTGAGCCGCCATCTTCTCCGCCCATTCCCCCTTCTCCTTGTCGAAGGCCGTCTTCATCTCTTGCTCCCTCTTCTGAGAGGCTTCGAGCTCTGTCTTCATCTCCTTCGTCTCCTGCTCGGCCTTGTCCACCCGGTCGCGCTCCCGCTTCAAAGCGGCCTCGTAAAGGCCCCTCACGTAGGCCCCCTGCACGGTCGCCTGTAGTCACCGAACACAACTAAGGGAGCCTCCTCTACAACGTAATCACGGGACAAAAGAGGTTGACAGACTAACCAGCACATTGGCCTGTGCGAGGCGAGTATACGCCTCATCCAGGGTCTCGGTCTTCATCTCCGAACGATCCCGGGAGGTCGCCAACTTACTCGCCACCTCGACGGCTTGCCGCCCTCGGGTCAAACAGTCTCCCTCACGGATCGACCAACTCGGCACCCACGGTCGCCGAAGCCTCTCCTCTATCTCCGGATCCGCTAGAGGGCCCTTCCCCTTATCAAGATCGGTGACCTTGCCCTGGTCCGGACCGCCCTGAACCACCGCGTCCTTGACCGTCTCCGAACGAGTCCTTTTGGCCCGCGGCTGAACGGGGGCCTCGGAAACCCCCTGGGACGACCCCCTCGTCTTCATCTTCTTCCTGGCCTCCTCCTTCTTCATTTCGAGCCTTTTTGCCTTGATCGACTCAGGATCCATACCTGCAAAAAGATCCAGTAAGGACCATGAGCACAGAGGAACAACGAAGACAAAAAGAAAAAAACAACTACATACGTAGATCGGCCGGGCTCAGTCCGGCATTCACCAAGTGGCCCTCGGTCACCTTCGCCCAGTCGATGCTATATGACAAACGGAGGCACTCAACAAACCCCCACTCTTCGGCGGTCAGGTCCCTCGGCTTCGGCATTTTATAGCTCGGCTTAGAGTGGTTCCACCGAATGGGGATGTCCCAAGATTCCTCACTCCGGATCACCAGATACTTCTTCTTCCACTCCTTGATAGAGTCCGGATGACCGTGGACAACTTTCCCCTTGTCCCGGGGCGAAATGTAGTAGATACCCTCAGCCGACGAGCCAATCATCATCATCGCTCGGAAGACATTCAGCCGTAGAGGTACCCTCTGCTCCTCGCACAGCAACACGAAGCAGATGATCTGCTTCCAAGAATTGGGTCCGTAGTGCATCGGCGCCAAGGTCGCCCAGTTCAACACCTCATGGACGAACGGGTGAACGGGCAGCCTCAGACCGGAGATAAAGGCATCCATGGGGAAGACGCAATACCGATCCGGCAGAGGGTCAGTCGGTCGAAGAGTGGAGCTCGGCAACATGAGCTCATAGCTGGACCCTATATGGTACGCCAACCGCAAAGCCTCCAAATTACCTGCCTCCAGAACGGTCGGAAGTGCGTCCATTATCACCCTCTTTCGGCTCGGCGACGACGGTTGGACCCCACACGCCTCCTTATCAGAAAGATCGTCGGGGTACCAACGGAACGGCTTAGGCTGTACAGGCGACCCTGTCATCAAGTTAACAGGCGCCTGACTCGAGCCCCCTATCCTCGACCCCTTCTTCTTCGGAGCCCTCTTCTTCTTCTTGGTTCGTTCCGGGGAGGGGGTAGATAATCGCCCCAGACCTGTCGGCATGGAACTCGAACCCACGCCCTGACCTCCTATCTGAGCCCCTTCGACTCCCCCCTCCTCTCCAGAAACCAGCCCTAGAATCTGAACTCCGACGGAACTACCGCCCCCTCCTCAGAATCACTACTCTCCACAACAAAAAACCTTCGAGACCGCAGCGACTTCATATCATACACTGGCTGATCGTCGCCTACAGACTCCCCCTCGAGATCAGACTCCTCCCACGAAGTCGGTCTGGAGGCGGGTTTTGCGTCCCCCCCAGATGTCGACGCCGACGAGCCAGACTGAGCCCTATCCATCTGTGCCTAAACTAAAACAAACTTACCAACAAACCGGGGGTCGCTTCGGAAGAACGAGCCTGGTACAGCGAACGGTAGGGACGAAGACTGAGATATTGGGAGATTTTTTAGAAAGAGAAAGAGGTGAATAAGAAGGGGACGATAGGGGGAGAGGGGGGAACATTTATAGAGGGGAGAAACGACTCCTCGATTTCTGCAATCACTGTTCACCGATTGACGTGTAGCGGCCGCCTGGAAAACCGCGCCACGTCCTCGAAACGTGGACTGCTGACGTCATCCAGTGCCAGGCTGGAAACCAGACACAGGGGTCGGGCCGGATAAAGTGCTCGGCGGAAAATTTTTCTTTTTAAAGATTTAAGGCTACAGGGCTCGGTCGGCTCCCCTCTCACCTGCGAACAACTTGGGGCTTACAGCCTCGGCAGCCGAAAACCCCAAATCGTTCCCGGGTGGCAGGAAAGCCACCACCGCCTGTGCCCCGAGTTCCAGAGATCGGTCGACTCCTCTCTCACCCTCGAACAACTCGGGGCTTAAGGCCTCGTCGGCCGAAATCCCGAATTGTTCGCGGGTGGGAGGAAAGCCACCATCACCTAGAACCCTAACAAGAAAGAAGATCGACCCGCATATCCGGGGCTCTTCACCCCCAGATCCAGGACACAGTGGATACCCCTCCCGTCCTGATCTTTCTCGGGCCAAACAACCGTATGGGGGTCGTCTGACCCGAAAAAGGATCCGGACGGCAGAGTCGCTACCGATTCGAGGCCCATTGGCGCTACAAAGTTTTTCAGAAGAGAGACACCCGCCGAAGCAGACACCTCAGGTGGCCATTGGACCACCCTTGCTGTGATCAAACCCGTTAGGGGGGGGAGAGGTATTTATAGCCTCCCCCACGGACCAGCCTTTATGACATTGGGAAAGCCAATCGACGGAAGCCCATACGCCACCTGCGTTCAGGCTGGCGGCGTCATTTAATGCCCCTAGAAAATTGGAACATCGCACGGATCCCGGAAGCGCCATCAAGACTCCGCTAAGACGACAGGCCACGCGGCTCAAACCTTCTTCTCAGGAGGAAACAACGACTCGCCATCACCCTTGCCGACACATAATCCCTCGTCTTCTCGAGGTTCGGTCGAGCACCAGGGCCTTCTTCTCAGGAAGAAACACCGGCTCGCCATCACCCTTGCCGCCACATAATTCCTCGTCTTCTCGAGGTTCGGTCGAGCACCAGGATACTCTTCTCAGGAAGAAACAACGGCTCGCCATCACCCTTACCGACACGTAATCCCTCGTCTTCTCGAGGTTCGGTCGAGCACCAGGGCCTTCTTCTCAGGAAGAATCACCGGCTTGCCATCACCCTTGCCGACACATAATCCCTCGTCTTCTCGAGGTTCGGTCGAGCACCAGGGTACTCTTCTCAGGAAGAAACAACGGCTCGCCATCACCCTTGCCGACACGTAATCCCTCGTCATCTCGAGGTTCGGTCGAGCACCAGGGCCTTCTTCTCAGGAAGAATCACCGGCTCGCCATCACCCTTGCCGACACATAATCCCTCATCTTCTCGAGGTTCGGTCGAGCACCAGGGTACTCTTCTCAGGAAGAAACAACGGCTCGCCATCACCCTTGCCGACACATAATCCCTCGTCATCTCGAGGTTCGGTCGAGCACCAGGGCCTTCTTCTCAGGAAGAAACACCGGCTCGCCATCACCCTTGCCGACACGTAATCCCTCGTCTTCTCGAGGTTCGGTCGAGCACCAGGGTACTCTTCTCAGGAAGAAACAACGGCTAGCCATCACCCTGACCCGTAATCTCTCGCCAGCTCGAGGTTAGGTCTGGCACCAAGGTAATCTTCTCAGGAAGTCCCAGACAGTCCGCCGTCACCCTTGCCGACCCGTAGACCCTCTCCGGCTCGATGATCGCTCTAGACAACCAGGGCCCCCGCAGGAAGGCCCAGGGGTTCGCCATCCCATTTTTACATCCTTAAACACTCCTCCACGGTTAGCTCCCGCACCCCCGCAGGAGTGGGGGGCTTGTGTGGTGGGGTAAAAATGTCTTGGGGCCCAACCAGGACCCAATACTACTCTCACTCAGAAATGGTGGAAACAGCGGTCCAGTTCGGCACCGAGCCACTGCAGATTCGGCTCCGAACCTCAAGTCCACTCCCACAGATCTGATCTCCTCGTATCTGATGAGCGGCGATGGCCCTCGGCCTCCGATCCGTGACAGCCCCACGGGCCGTCCCCCCTCTCTGGCGAAGCTTGGGGATGACCTGGCACAGCCTAGGCCCTCCGATTCTCCCAGAAGCACAGTAGACCCACGATCAGCCATGTCAGCTCCAAATACCACCCAGGGTTTTGCCACGTCAGCCCTATACCGCTCCTGGTATTGCCACGTCTGCCCTAAACCCCCTGGGCCCTCTGCCACGTCAGGCCCATGGGCTTTCGGGTCCAGACCCGGCCCCCAAGCGGAACCAAACCCGGTTGGAGTTCTCTATAAATACTAGACCCTCACCCACCTTTGGAGGTAATCAATCTTTTACCACTTAAATTCACATAGTTATTGCTACTCTCTCACAGAGACTGACTAGATCGTCGGAGGGTCCGCCACCGGGACAAACCCCGGTGTTTCAGGACCGTCTGCAGGTACACAAGACCTCAGATCCGAACCCTCTGATCCGAGCCCAGATCCCCACCTTATTCCGAGGTCGCCGCAGGTTCTGCCCGGTCAGCCGAGGGTCGTCAGACGAGCAGCTTTCTCCTTCAAATACAAATTGAGTCCGAACTCACACCTGGTGCATCCATACGTCTCCCAAAAATAAACCGCATCACCCACTTACTTATCCAGGAATCCCCATTAGACTCGGGTCTATGCAAAGAAACGATTGGCAGTCCTTAATAGAGAATGTTGAAAAGAGATTAGCCGGATGGAAGAGATGATACCTCTCATTGGGGGGAAGGATTACCCTTCTTAACTCAGTGCTAAGTAGTATTCCGGTATATCTTATGTCTGTTTATGAACTTCCTAGATGGGTTATCAATAAAATTGACAAATGCAGAAGTAGTATCTTATGGAAATTGGTGGATGAGGCAAATAAAGGGTCCCATCTAGTAAAATAGGGGAGGGTGTATACGAGGAAAAAATATGGGGGGTTTGGAATAATGGATCTAAGAGATATGAACAAAGCATTGTTAAGCAAGTGGCGGTTAAAAATAAAAAAAAAATGGAACAATTGGTGGAGTAAATCATTTGCAGCTTATCGAAGAAGAAATAAATTTAGATTCGGGGATAGAAGTGTCAATGGTAAAGCATCGTACCTTTGAAAAAGTGTGGTGAAAGTGGGTGAGTGACGAAAGTGGGTGAGATTTTTCACTCTAAAACAAGGTGTAGGATTGAGAGCGAAAAAAATACCATATTTTGGAAGGATAAATTGTGTGGAAACAATACTCTTCTTTATCTGTTTTCGGAGGCAGTCGCAACTACGATAAATACCGACACGTTGGTTGTTGATGTTTGGCGTAATGAGAGACTGAGGAATGAGGTCTCAGATCGACTATCGCAGGAGAGTGTTAACCAACTTCAATACCTGAATAATTTCATACGTACCAACGGGTTGTACACTAATGAAACAGAGAATGAGAGAACTTGGAACTTAGAACCTAATTGCATATTGTTGGAATTGAGTATACATTCAAAACACTCATCTTGTTATCAATACTGTCTCATGGCCTAACGGTTAAAGTTTTGAGTTCACAAGAGGTTGGGGGTTCAATTCCTACATTCTATCTATGACCGGGCCTTAGGGCCTTAGGGCCTCAGGGGTCTATTGAAAAAAAAAAACAGAACTTTTTTTTGAACTTTCAGAATTCAAAACGTTTTTAATAAATATAGCTGTTGCACACTTAAATAAACTTTATGTTATAGCAGTTTCAAAAATTAAATGGTATTCATTATATAGCCATTTTTGGATTAATGCACACACATTATAGCTTCCTGGTTACAAGCTATAAGATGAGTATCTTTGGGAAGAAAACAGTCACAGAAAACAGAAAAAGAAAAAGAAAATTCTATCATTCAAAATTTTCTCAAAAAATCCATTTTCTGCGGTTTTTGCTGGTGCAAGTTGGTACGTGCTGCAATTGGAGTCTTGGCAGCACTGTAGATCAGAAGCTCGTTGTATCCCGGGAGAAGTGTTTGGTGATCAACGATTCATCTCCAAAATCGGCCAAATAGTTTCTTAAAGAAAGTGCAACCCATGCCTCGAGCTACTTCTCACTTTCTTCCTGTTGCACATTAATTCCAGAAAGGTCACTTGGTACATTCAGGTCCAATTATTCCTAACACATATTCACAGTACAATGGCTCAACGATGGAGGAATAATATGTAAGGTGGCCAACTTATTTGGAGCATTAATGTGCCGTCGAAAGTTAAAGTGTTCCTTTGATTGGTGGTGAATGATGCAATTTTGTATTAGACCAACCTCCTAAAATGAAGCATGGAATTCAATGGAAGTTGCTCGACATATAACAACGACAGTGAAAATACAAATCACCTATTATTTATCTGTCCCAAAGCCAGGTTAGCTTGAGAGGTTGTGTGTTTAGGGTTTGGGAACTTCGATTGCCCTATGTAGAGCTATTATCTGGTCCTATCGGGTCGGGTCCTCCACTACCGGACCTGGACTCGAACTTGCGAGAATTGAGTCCGGGTCCGAGTCATAGTTAAAAAATCTACCCGTTGAGTCCGATAGCATGGAATAAATATTTTCACTTAAGTATTTTTGCACCCGATACCCTACAATTCCAACAAATTTTGCACTTAAGTACATGAATAGATATTATATTTACACATGTATCTTCAACAATAACTATTTACATGTATACTGTTACCGCTGATTCTGGTGTGGGGGTAAACAGATGAGATTTGTGAGTTCGTGGAAAAACCTGAATAGCGGATTCAAGCCCGTTCGTCGGAGTTGGGCTGCTGACTCCCGCCGTACACCTGCAAGGAAAGTGCGAGACACCGGGGTTGATCCCGGCGACGCACCCTCCGACGCTCTTGTCAGTAACCAGTGATGATTAAAAAAGAGCTTAAGTTGGCAAAAAAGTGATTAACCTGTAACAGTGGTAGGTGGGGGTATTTATAGTCGTCGTTGGGATCAGATTAGAAATTTGATTCCTGTGATCTGATAAGGCGTGAAATCCTCATAATCAGATTAGGAATGTAATCCCTTAATTCCCAGTGAGAGGATAGTAGCGAATCAGACCCGTTGATTTGGTTCAATCAGTGACCCTAATTCTATCCTGTCGGGCTGGATTTGTATCGGGTCGGGACCCGTACCCAGTTAAGGTGGATCCGTTCGCGGGTTATTGGATCTGTGTGAAGGAGACCCAGTATCCGCTTCAGACCCATTAGTAGGTGAAATTACCGTTTTACCCCTGAGCTTTAAGATTCGTCTCCGATGTGAACGGTCCCGATTTAATCCTATTTTTAGCCATATCACGAGCCCCCCACTCCTAGAGACTGAGTTTTTCAGTCTTTGAGGAGTAGTTTTACTGTTCTAATGGCGTACGAGATTTTATCGGTGTTCTTAAAGGAGTTTTGGATCTTTCTCGGGGTGTAACGGTGTTATTTTGGGGTTGTAAAATGATGCCCAAAAATATTCTCAGAATTTTCTGGATTTTTGGTGATTTTTCCAAAATTTTCTGAATTTTTTCTTATTTTTTTGAATTTTTTATTCATTTTCCGAATTAAATAATTAATTATCGAAAATATTAAATAATTATTCTAATTAAGTAATTATATTTTTCAGAATTTAAAATAATTTTTCTGAATTTATAATTATTTTTAGAATTTTTATTTTATTTTTTCGATTTTTTAAATATTTTTTCGGATTTTTTAAATAAAAAAACAATTAAATAAATAAATAAATTAATTAAATATTACCTGACATGTGGCGCGATCTGCGCCGTCGGATCCCGGCACGAATCTCGAGGAGACGCATTTTCCCAGAAATCGTTATCTTGTCGTTTAGCGCGCGTGGCGCGATCTGGACCGTCCATCATCAGAAGCGCGAATTTCTGGAAGATCCAACGGTCGCAGTCGCTCGGCTATTTTTTTCCTCCAATTTTGAGCTCGGAATGGCACTTGTTCGGCAACCGACCGAGGGGTGACGCCCAATTCCGCTCCGCCAATGTGGTGAAGCCACGTGGCCTAAAAATATTATTATTTTTTTCTTTTTTCTTTTCTCTCCCGCCAGCTCTGTTCTTTTTCTCTTCTTCTTCTTCGTTTACTTCGACCCAACCTTCGACCCAACAGCGCTCCGACCCCGACTCCATCTCCGTCCCTGAGAGTGCCACCGGAGCTCGGCGAGAGGCGACGAGCGGAGCGGGGCTCGTCAAGGCCACGGTGGAGCTCGTTGAAAGTGGTCGCCGTTCGAGCTTGTTCGAGTGCGGCAACGATGGATTCGGCGAGGAGCTCGGGGCTCGCGCCGTGGAGGAGCTCGCTGCGGGAGCTCGGTAGTGGAGAGTTCGGCATGGGAGAGTTCGAGTGGAGAGGAGGTGGCCGGTGATGGCGTTGTTGGCCATGGCGAAGCTCGTCGGTAGAGAGCTTCGGGGCTCGTCTCTCTGAGCTCGCCGGCGAATCCGAGCACGGATTTGAGCCAAAATTTTGGCCATTTTGTAGCTCGGTAGGGCAGTAGCTCAAATGGTAGATCCGAGCTACGTGGCTCGATCTGAGCCGTTGGATGGTGGCACGAATCTCGAGACGGGTTCAGTTCCCAAGAAAACGCTATCTTGTCATTTAGCGTCGCTGGCAAGATCTGGGCCGTCTGATCGAGATCTTACACGAATGTTGAGGAGAAAGTGAGTTTTCTCCGTTTTGACACTCGGATGGGCACTTGCTCGGTTAGCCGACCGGGCTCTTTGATGTTGGGGCTCAGATGGGAAGAGTTCAGTTCGGATTTCTCCCTCGCGCGAGTGGCTCGGCTGGGATTTCCGAGCTATTCGGCGCAGCTGCATTGAGATCCACTTTCCCGGTGCTACGGAGGTCCGATCGGGGCGTGCGACCCCTCGTTTCGAAGCTAGTTCGAAGATCTACAACTTCTCTTTAGGAGTGGGATGAAGATTCACCCTCCTTCATGGTCAAAATAGCCTCACAAGATGCTTGTCTTCATGAAGTTGATAAGTGCTTTGGTCTTGGGGATTTTGGAAGAGGAGCTCCACTCCTAGGGGCGGAGAAGATGTGCTAGGAAGACCCTTGTGCTAGGAAGATCCTAGGGGCGAAGAAGAGGCGCGAGTGGGTCGAATCGCTAGTCGCTCGGCTCGGAATACCGAGCGACGTGGAGCGATCTGAGCCGTCAGATCTCAGTGCGGATCTCGAGGCGGGCACAGTTGCCAAGAAAATACTATCTTGTCGTTTAGTGCTGCTGGAGCGATCTGAGCCGTTGATCTCAGCGCGGATCTCGAGGCGGGCATAGTTTCCAAGAAAACACTATCTTGTCCTGTAGTGGTGCTGGCATGATCTGAGCCGTTTGATCGAGATCTTACGCGAATGTTGAGGAGAAAGTGAGTTTTCTCCGCTTTGACGCTCGGATGGACACTTGCTCGGTTAGCCGACTGGACTTTTTGATGTTGGGGTTGGATCGGCACTTGCTCGGCATCCGAGCAGAGGGAAGAGCTCGGCTCTGGAAGAGAGCTATTTGTGAGACGAGTGTGAAGAGGGACTCTAGGAGAGAGTTGTGCTCCAAACTCGTTGAGAAGAGGTCCGCTTCGGAGGCGAGCGGAGGGAAGAGCTCGGCTCTGGAAGAGAGCTATTTGTGAGACGAGTGTGAGAAGGGACTCTAGGAGAGAGTTGTGCTCCAAACTCGTTGAGAAGAGGTCCGCTTCGGAGGCGAGCGGAGTGAAGAGCTCGGCTCTGGAAGAGAGCCATTTGTGAGGTGAGTTTGAGGAGCAACTCTAGGAGAGAGTTGTGCTCCAAACTCGTTGAGAGGAGGTCCGCTTCGGGGGCGAGCGGAGCAAAGAGCTCGGATCTGGAAGAGAGCCATTTGTGAGGTGAGTTTGAGGAGCAACTCTAGGAGAGAGTTGTGAGCTCCGAACTCGTTGAGAAGAGGTCCGCTTCGGAGGCGAGCGGAGTGAAGAGCTCGGCTCTGGAAGAGGGCCATTTGTGAGGTGAGTTTGAGGAGCAACTCTAGGAGAGAGTTGTGAGCTCCGAACTCGTTGAGAAGAGGTCCGCTTCGGAGGCGAGCGGAGTGAAAAGCTCGGCTCTGGAAGAGAGCCATTTGTGAGGTGAGTTTGAGGAGCAACTCTGGGAGAGAGTTGTGAGCTCCGAACTCGTTGAGAAGAGGTCCGCTTCGGAGGCGAGCGGAGTGAAGAGCTCGGCTCTGGAAGAGAGCTATTTGTGAGACGAGTGTGAGGAGGGACTCTAGGAGAGAGTTGTGCTCCAAACTCGTTGAGAAAAGGTCCGCTTCGGAGGCGAGCGGAGTGAAGAGCTCGGCTCTGGAAGAGAGCTATTTGTGAGACGAGTGTGAGGAGGGACTCTAGGAGAGAGTTGTGCTCCAAACTCGTTGAGAAGAGGTCCGCTTCGGAGGCGAGCGGAGGGAAGAGCTCGGCTCTGGAAGAGAGCTATTTGTGAGACGAGTGTGAGGAGGGACTCTAGGAGAGAGTTGTGCTCCAAACTCGTTGAGAAGAGGTCCGCTTCGGAGGCGAGCGGAGGGAAGAGCTCGGCTGTGGAAGAGAGCTATTTGGGAGACGAGTGTGAGGAAGAACTCTAGGAGAGAGTTGTGAGCTCCGAACTCGTTGAGAAGAGGTCCGCCTCGGAGGTGAGCGGAGCGAAGAGCTCGGCTCTGGAAGAGAGCTATTTGGGAGACGAGTGTGAGGAAGAACTCCAGGAGAGAGTTGTGAGCTCCGAACTCGTTGAGAAGAGGTCTGCTTCGGAGGCGAGCGGAGGGAAGAGCTCGGCTCTCGAAGAGAGCTATTTGGGAGACAAGTGTGAGGAAGAACTCTAGGAGAGAGTTGTGAGCTCCGAACTCATTGAGAAGGGGTCCGCCTCGGAGGTGAGCGGAGCGAAGAGCTCGGCTCTGGAAGAGAGCCGTTTGTGAGACGACTGTGAGGAGGAACTCTAGGAGAGAGTTGTGAGCTTCGAACTCGTTAAGAAGAGGTCCGCTTCGGGGGCGAGCGGAGTGAAGAGCTCGGCTCTGGAAGAGAGCCATTTGTGAGACGAGCGTGAGGAAGAACTCTAGGAGAGAGTTGTGAGCTCCGAACTCGTTGAGAAGAGGTTCGCCTCGGAGGTGAGCGGAGCGAAGAGCTCGGCTCTGGAAGAGAGCCGTTTGTGGGACGAGTGTGAGGAGGAACTCTAGGAGAGAGTTGTGAGCTCCGAACTCGTTAAGAAGAGGTCCGCTTCGGGGGCGAGCGGAGTGAAGAGCTCGGCTCTGGAAGAGATCCATTTGTGAGACGAGTGTGAGGAGTAACTCTAGGGGAGAGCTTTGGCTCCGAGCTCGCTGCTTATGTGAGAGAATCAACGGTTGTGGGAGCAATTTCGAATGGCGAACCACTTCTAACCCGCTGAAGAGCAGGTTATTTGAAGAGGAATCGAGCCAAGTGTTGGACTCCGAACCATCGGTAGAGGTATTCAACGGTTGTGGGAGCAATTCCGAATGGCGAACCACTTCTAACCCGCTGAAGAGCAGGTTATTTGAAGAGGAATCGAGCCAAGTGTTGGACTCCGAACCATCGGTAGAGGTAGTCAACGGTTGTGGGAGCAATTCCGAATGGCGAACCACTTCTAACCCGCTGAAGAGCAGGTTATTTGAAGAGGAATCGAGCCAAGTGTTGGACTCCGAACCATCGGTAGAGGTAGTCAACGGTTGTGGGAGAAATTCCGAATGGTGAACCACTTCTAACCCGCTGAAAAGCAGGTTATTTGAAGAGGAATCGAGTCAAGTGTTGGACTCCGAACTCGTTGTGAAGAGCTTAGTAAGTCGTGGGAGCAGCCATGTAGAAGAAGCTGGACTCCGAACTCACCTTTCAGCGAGTCATGACTCGGAGAGGTAGAGATGAAGCAAGAGCAACAATTTCCAATGAAAAAACGCAAGGTTTTATTGAAATAAACTAAGTGGCTGCTTCAATAGGGCGAGCCATTATTACATGCCGTTGGCCGAATTACAAGCATCGGCCTTATTAAAAATCAAGATCCTGCTTCTATGATAAGGTGAAGACCTCTTGGGAAGAGCCGGGAGGTTCTGAGTCTTAAAGCTCGGCGGGCCCTTCGGTTCGTTTGTTGGCTCCTCAGGGGGGAAGCTCGGCCCCCTCTTTCTGGACGAACTTGGTCAGGTGCCCCCACTGTATGAGTTCTTCGATTTCCTCCTTCAGAGCCCGACAATCTTCCGTGTCGTGGTCGTGGTCCCTGTGAAAGCAGCACCACTTATCTTTGTTCCTCTTCTTGCCAGGTGTATTCATTCTCGGGAGAGCACGGAGGAGCCCTTCCTTGTCCACCTCCATAAGAACTTCTGATATATTGGCAACGAGGGGGGTGAACTTCTCAAACCGAGGAGTCGGGCGGCGCTGGCCATTGCCGTCCTTCTGAAGCTTCTTAGCCTCTTCTTCTTCGGTCAGCTTTCGTTTCGTCCCTGAGGTAGACCCTCCGAAGCTTGGAAGGTAGGCGGCCTCTTCGGTACGAATGTACTTGTCACACCTGAGAAGGAGGTCGGCAAAGTTCTGTGGAGGCTTCTTAGCGAGAGAGGAGCGGAGGCTGGAATTGAAGACGTTGGATTGGAAGGCGGCTGTTGCGACGGATTGGTCGAGGGAGGTTATGGACCTGACCTCCGCGGTGAACCTCTTCACATAGTCTCTCAACTTCTCTCCCTTCTCCTGGCGGAGCTGGAGTAACGAGATGTTAGTCTTCTCTTTGCGTCTGCTACTCACGAAATGAGTGATGAAGAGGCTCTCGAATTGCTCGAAGGAGAATATGAAAGACGGGGCGAGGCGGGAGTGCCACTCCCGAGTCGAACCCTTAAGAGTGGCGGGGAAGGTTTTGCACAGCAAAGCATCGGAAGCTTGGTGGATTAGCATGAGGGTCTTAAAGCTTTCGATGTGGTCCACGGGGTCCGACTCCCCCAAGTAAGTTTTGAACTTCGGGGGTTCGAAACCTCTTGGGATAGGAGCTTCCATAATGGTCCGGAAGAAAGGGGGTCTGCTCGGACGGATGGTTCTACTGTTCGATCCCTCCCCCTCGTCTGTCCGACCAATTCGCCTCTCCACCTCATGGAGACGGCGGTATAGGGCATCGTCCCTCCCGCGGTAGTCGAACGAGCCTCTGTACTCGTCTTCGTAGGAGGGAGAGCCGGGGCTACGACGATGGTCGTCCCGGGAGCGGCGAGGGTTAAGATCATGCTGCTGGTGGTTAGGAGCCGGCAGAGGAGAGGCAGACCTATGGCGAGGACTGGGAACCCGTTGGGGCGAAGGAACCCTTTGGGCCTCATTGTTGTTGGGTCGGAGGTTAAGAGCCTGCAACACCGTTGCTTGAAACTGCAGGAACTCGGTGCGAGTGATGGGCGCCTCATTGTTCCTCGGCTGATGCCGACCGGAAGGAGAGTGGCGCCTCCTCCTGTAATGCTCGGGTGACTCTCTCCGCCCTCTCCTGGTAGGAGACCTTCTACCCTCGCGGTGGTGAGGATTCCGCTCATCTGGACGTTTTAGGCGGGAGGCTCCCTCTCGAGACCGCTTTTCGTCCAGACGGTGGCGGAGATCCTCATCCTTCTGCCGGTTGAGGATAGTATTTCGAAGGTCAGGGGCCTGAGGACTATGGGAGGCGTAAGAGTCTGTAGAGGCATTGTGTACCGATATGTGGTCTTGATGGAGAGGTTGCTTTTGTTTTCGTGGATCGGGACCGTTTGGGGGTTGCTGGTTCGGAAGAGGAGGTGGGTCCTGCTGGACACGGTCCTCGGCCGGAGGAGGAAGTTGCCCTTGCTGCGGAGCGGGATGGACGGGGACTTCCTGCTGTTGATCAACAGGATTGGGTCCACGGTTGGACCCCCTGGATCTTACTTTTCTGGGAGGCATGGCTGGAGAAAAGCTAGTCAACGAGGAAGAGGCGGAGGCTATTCGTATGGTTTTCCCACAGACGGCGCCAAACTGTTACCGCTGATTCTGGTGTGGGGGTAAACAGATGAGATTTGTGAGTTCGTGGAAAAACCTGAATAGCGGATTCAAGCCCGTTCGTCAGAGTTGGGCTGCTGACTCCCGCCGTACACCTGCAAGGAAAGTGCGAGACACCGGGGTTGATCCCGGCGACGCACCCTCCGACGCTCTTGTCAGTAACCAGTGATGATTAAAAAAGAGCTTAAGTTGGCAAAAAAGTGATTAACCTGTAACAGTGGTAGGTGGGGGGTATTTATAGTCGCCGTTGGGATCAGATTAGGAATGTGATTCCTGTGATCTGATAAGGCGTAAAATCCTCATAATCAGATTAGGAATGTAATCCCTTAATTCCCGGTGAGAGGATAGTAGCGAATCAGGCCCGTTGATTTGGTTCAATCAGAGACCCTAATTCTATCCTGTCGGACTGAATTTGTATCGAGTCGGGACCCGTACCCAGTTGAGGTGGATCCGTTCGCGGGTTATTGGATCTGTGAGAAGGAGACCCAGTACCCGCTTCAGACCCATTAGTAGGTGAAATTACCGTTTTACCCCTGAGCTTTAAGATTCGTCTCCAATGTGAACGATCCCGATTTAATCCCATTTTTAGCCATATCATATACCTCTATAACCCTATTATTTAAATTCCATATTTTTTGGGTATTTTTTGACGGGTCCGGATCGGTTCTATTTTGAGCGGATCTGGACCCGGAGCCAGAACTGCATCAGGTCATATTGTAAGACCCGGACCTGGACACGTATAAATTAGGTCGGTTCCAGTCCAATACCGGGTTCGGGTCGGGTCCGGGTATCGGGTAAATGTGACAGTGCTAGCCCTAGGTCAAGCTATGAGGCTTGGGGTAATTGGCGAGTAAATATAGTGAGAAAATAGGATAGGTTAGCCTGGGAAATTTTTGTGGTGGCTACGATATGGGGCCTTTGGCTAGACCGTAACGATTTATGCTTCTGTAACATCAATAATTGATTTCCTGTTATGATGCATAATTTTTTTCCTATATCCACATTTGGGTAGGCCAAGCAGAAGCGAAGAAGATACTCCATATGGAGGAGGAGGAGGAGACCACATCGGGAGAGTAGGATGTAGTGGATGCGGGTGTTTACTGCCTTCTCAGTATTTGTAGCTTCAACTATGTACTAGACAATTGTTTGTTGTAGTTGTCGCTTTGATTTTAGTTTGGTTTTTGAGGATTAGATTTGTATTATGTTCTACTTAGTTTTGTTAATTTTTCATTAATAAAGCGATAACGATTTTATTTTTTTTATTTTAAAAAAAGTCTGTACGCTGTGAACAAGGTTAGAACACATGTGTCATACAGATATTAACTATTTCAACAGTGTATTTTTTAACGTTTTTCTTAGAATTATAATTGAAGAATCTAGATTTTCAATTACCGTTAATGTTAAGAGCATTGCTTGTTCGACAAAATGCTTGTTAGAGATAATGCCAGTCTGTTCACGACAGTCTATTGTTCTATTGTTCGATGATACAACTGATAAAGGCACTATGTCGAATTGTTATAGTTTGTATTAGTTAGTATGGTTCTAATTGTTATTGTTTGTGAATGGGAATGTCTTCAATGTCGCTCTCGCTAGCTTTACATGTGATTTGTAATTGACGAAATTTCAATCTCTACTATATTAATGGAAGAGTTTGTTACCAAACAAATTCTATTTGTAACCAAACAAACTCTATTTGTAACCGAATAAACTCGTACATTGTAATACAACAAACATGTGCAATGTACATGCAAAACTAATATAAATGAGGTCTTAGATTCGACGTCAAACAACATCGAATTTTTTAAAAATTTATATATATTTATAAAGACGTGCATTGCACGTGTAAATTACCAGTAGTTCATTAATGCGAGTGGTGACTTGTAATTGGACGAAATTACAATAGTTCATTAATGTGGGTGGTTTCTTTTAGTTTTACGACAAACTCTTCTTTTGCCCTTACTTTCTGGGACTAGAGTTTTGGCTTTAGCCATTGTATAACTTTGTTACTTATATCTCTAATATCTAATCTCTAATATTTTAATGGGAAAGTTGGGGTTGCGTAACCAAACAAATATGTGTATTGTAATCAAACAAATATGTGCAATTTATATGCATAATTAAATATAAATGAGGTCTTAGGTTCGATGCCAGACAACATCAAATTTTTTAATTTTAAAAAATATATTTATAAAGACGTGCATCACATGTGTAAATTACTAGTATAGAGATAAATGGGTAGATGCCTAGATGGGCATATTGTTTGCGAACTTATGTTGTTATATTTGGAATAAGGGTAAATGACATCCAAAGTTTACCTTAATTTTAAAAATGCACTTAAAACTTTTATAATACCCAAATGGGTAATGCTACACCTACTACAAATTTTACAACCTTTTTATCTACAACCTTAGGCGACACATTACTATTGGACATTGTGACAGTGTAAAAATGGCCTGAGGCCCATCCAAGGCCCAATACAATTCCTACTCAGAAAAGCAAGAATACCGATCTGGTTCGGCTCCGGACCCCTTCAGGGTCGGCGCCGACCCTCGTGTTTGCCCCCACAGTGCCGGCTTCCTCGTACTGACGAGCCTCAGTATCCCCCGGAGTCCGATCCGGAGCAGTCCCTCATGCCGTCCCCCCTCTCTGACGGGGCGGAGGGATGACCTGGCGCAGCCTAGGCCCTCCGATTCCCCCAGATGCACAGAGGACTCACGATGGGCCACGTCAGCTCCAAATACCGCCAAGGGTTTCGCCACGTCAGCCCTATACCACTCCTGGTATCACCGCAACCGCCCTAAACCCCCTGGGCCTTCTGCCACGTCAGGCCCACGGGCTTTCGGATCCAAACCCGGCCCCCAAGCGGAACCAAACCCGGTTGGGATTCTCTATAAATACTAGACCCTCATCCACCTTTTGAAGGTAATCAATCTTTTACCACTTAAATATACCTAGTTATTGCTACTCTCTCACAGAGACTGACTAGAGCGTCGGAGGGTCCGCCACCGGGACAAACCCCGGTGTTTCAGGACCGTCTGCAGGTACACAAGACCTCGGATCTTACCCTTCCGATCCGAGCCCAACCTTCAAACGCCTTTCCAAGCTCATCGTAGGCCCCAGAAGGTCAATCGAAGGTCGGCAGACGAGCGGCAATCTCCTTCAATACAAATTGAGTTCGAACTCACACCTGGTGCTTCCACACGTGCCCCAGAAATAAACAGCTTCAGGTTGGCGCCGTCTGTGGGAACAGCTGCTCCAGAAGCCGATCCGACCCAGACCCTCAAAGGCCATCGACAGCCGAATCCTCATGGCAACCAAAGGCAAGGGGGCTGCTTCCTCCGTCAACCAACGGGGCTCGCCCCCACCCACCAATAAAGCCAGGCCACGCCCGTCGAAACACAAGGCTCCCTCTCGGGAGTCCCAAGGGAGCGTCGGCCGGCCAGAACAGCCCGACCTCCGAGGAATAATCCTCAACCGCAAGATTACCCGCAGCAGGAGAAGGGCCGCTTCCAACCCGGCCCCGAACCGCCCGAGGCCACCGTCCGAGGTACGCAGACCCGCGCTCAGCCGAGTCGGAAGACAACCCCCGGACCAACCAAACCGGGCCGAAAGAGCCCCCGTCACTCATAAGGAATTCCAAGACTTCCGAAAAGAAATGCTGGGAGCCCTCCGACGGGCCCCCAGGGAAGAAACCCTCCATTCGCAAACGGGGTCGGACGCCGAAGCCAGCGCGTCCCGCCCTTCAACGATCCAGCCGGGAGACGATGACGTACTCCTAAGACGCCTACAAGAAATGGAGGACCGCCTCGATCACATAAGGGACGGCGACCAAAGAATGGCTCAGGGGTACAAACCTGTCCGTCCACCCTTCTCCGCCCCCATCCTCCTAGCAGAAATACCCCGGAATTTCCGGCCCCCTCAATTCGAGACCTACGACGGCGAGGGAGATCCTGCTGATCACATGGAGGGTTTCAAAACCCTCATGATGATTCACAGCGCCTCGGATATCCTGCTCTGCCGAGCCTTCCCCGCCACCCTTCGGGGTCCTGCTCGCGAGTGGTTCTCGAAACTCGCCCCCGGCTCCATTTACTCCTTCGACCAACTCGAGGGCAATTTTCTTGCCCATTTTGTCACTAGTCGGAAGGCCGAAAGGACCAGCGCCTCATTACTGGGGCTCAAACAGATAGAGGGGGAATCACTCAGAATGTTCGTCCGGAGATTTACCGCTGAGGCAAGGTCGGTCTCCTCCCTCGACCCAGGCGTCGCTTCAGCGGCATTCCGACACAACGTCCGCCCCGGACAGCTGAAGGCCTCTCTGGCCAAGAGACCCCCCATCGACTTCCCCGACCTCCTCAATAGGGTCGAGAAATACATTAGGGCAGAAGAGGCCCTCAACCCCGAAGATGCCAGGGATGCCACCGGGAAAGGAAAGCGGAAGACCGAGGAAGGCGAACCACCGAAGAAAGCTCCAAGGGACCCGGGGGCCATAAAGAAGGTCCCGCCAGTCCCCCGCTTCGAGAGGTACACTCCCCTGACGCATAACATCTCCGCCATCCTCTTGGAAATCGAAGACAAGGGCATTGTCCGACTACCCCCCCGATCTAATAACAACAAGAATCGAGACCAGCGCTTTTACTGTCGCTTCCACAGAGATCACGGGCACGAAACCGACCAATGCCGAGCCCTGAAAGACGAAATTGAAGAACTCATTTCCAGAGGATACCTCCGAGAATTCACCCGAGAAGGCCCACGGGATCGGCGAGACGCTAGGAACCGGAGGCAATCGCCTCCGAACCCTGCTCCAAACCAGTCCCAGGATCGGGACCCCCGACTCCGAGGGAGCCGCGGATATCCCTTTCATCTTGCACTGTGTCCACGGAGGGCCGATGGGAGGCGGATCAAACACTTCCAAAAAAGCCTTCCTTCGAGAGGTGAACGCTGTCAAAGACAACCCCTCGCCCAAACTACAATCAAGGCCGGTCTCCTTCTCAGGGGAAGACCTTGAAGGTGTTCGCTTGCCCCACTGCGATGCTCTCGTCATCAACCTCCACATGGCTAATTGTGAGGTCCGCAGGATCCTCGTCGACAACGGTAGCTCGGTGAATATTCTTTTTCTCGAAGCCTTCGAAAAACTCAAGTTACCCCGAGGAAAACTCAAACCAGCTGGATACACCCTGCACGGGTTCTCAGGCGTCCCCGTCGTAATAGAAGGGATTGTTACCCTCGACGTTACCGCCGGGTCGACTCCTGTCAAGAGGACCGAATCCATGGACTTCATGATGGTCAACGTCAAGGCGGCCTACAACGCCATACTTGGCCGGCCTGGACTATGCTCCCTACAAGCGGTGCCTTCGGCTTACCATCTGAAGCTCAAGTTCCCCACCCCTCAAGGAGTCGGCATCGTCCGAGGCAGTCAAGAAGCAGCGCGATCATGCTACATGACCACCGTCGATGGAGGCGTGTTCCCCCTCGACGCCGGACGAGCGTAGACTATGGCCCGGCTATGTGTAAATCTTTTGTTTTTGGTGTAAACCCGCGTTTGTAAAGGGCTGCCTTAGCGGCCCTCCCTACCTTATACTAAAAATATGCCTTTTTATCCAAACCCCAAATGCCTCGATAATCTCAATACGAGTCCGGACCGAAGGTCCTTCCTAAGGCCCCACTTCGATCCCTCGCGGAACGATGGAGCCAGACCTTGCCTCCGACATTTCATACCGCATCACTGGCCGGAGCAAGGAGGGAAAAGGATTCCTCTTTCATACCCCTTTATTTTTCGTCCCAAAGAGAAAAAATAAAACGAAAGAAAAAAACAAAGACCGTTACAAGACCGCTCCACTCTCCTCAAATCAGATAGATCAGGGCCCCCCCCCGGGGCCCAACGAGGGACAAAGAGTACTTCGACCAAGCAACTAGGGGCCCCCCCCCTCGCTGTGATATTCCTTAGCCTCAGCCCCAATCGACGGTCCAGCCACCGAACTCTGGGCGTCATCCGGTTGCGCCCACTGCAACAACAGCAACGCAGAGGGAACCCCCTCCGCCAGTCGACCCAAGGATGAAGAGAACGAGGCTCCCAGCATCGCCTTGTAACGAGGCATCTCCGTCTCCTCCTCCACAAAGACGTCGCGAGGTAGCCCCCCAGGGGAGGACCTCGGCTCCAAGGTACTTAGCCCGGCTCGTCTAATGTCCGTCCCGCCGAGCTCCCGATCCCACATCACTCTTCTCAACCGACGCGCCTCCGCACTCAAGACGGCGAACTTACTTCGATAAAAATTACAGGCTTCATCGGTGTCCCGAGCCCCCCTTCGGTGGCGAGCCAGCGCAGCTTCCAGGACCTTAACCTTACTCCGGAGTCGTGCCACATAGAAACTACGGGAGTCTCCTTCAGGAAGGTTAGCCGCGACCTACAAGATAACCAACCAACTCAACACTCATTCTCAAGAAGATCCAGAAATGTCCGAAGTCAAACCAACCGGCCGGTCAAAAAACTTTTCTTGCCACTATAAATCCAAATGTTTCTTACAAAAAATGCGGTGGCCAGTCCGCGGGAGGCAAACACAATCGAGGGAGAGAAAAAGAAAGACGAAAATTACACAACTCATTGACCCACCTCCGCGCCGACGGACGGATCCACGGGAGCTTCGGAAGAGGGGTCGACGGCGGGCCCTGCTTCACCCAGAGTCTTCGACGTTCCCTCGATCTCCATATCATACTCAAAATTGGACAGATCGAGGGCCGGGAAGAAGTGCCTCACGTGGCTGAGGGCCCTCTCATAGCTCTTGTCCTGGGCCGCGATCACCATCTGCTGGCCCTTGCGCAACACCTCCTCCGCCTCCTTGGTAAACTTCGTCTTCAGGGAGGCCACCTTCTTCTCCCACTCCACGTCCTTGGCCTTGAGCTGGAGCTCCAGCTGCTGTTCTCTCTTATGCGAACCCTCGAGTTCGATTCGCATCTCCTTCATCTCCAGCTCGCTCTTTTCCGCCCGAGCTCGCTCTTGAGCCAGGGACGCCTCGTACAGGTTCTTGATGTTGGCCCCCTGAATACAGGCCTACAACCAACGACAAACAAAGATGAGACCTCGGCACGTAAATCAACAAAGAGGGACAGAGTCGACAGACTTACCTGCACAGTGGCCTGTGCCAGGCGGGCGAACGCCGCCTCTACGGGCTCGCCCTCCATCGCCTTGCGATCGCCAGGGGTCGCCAGCTTTTCCACCACTTCGACGGCTTGGGCCTCCTCTGTCAGGCGGTCCCCCATCAGAACCGACCAGTCAGGAGCCCACCGCTGCCGCAACAGCTCCACCACCGGATCCTCTTCCTCGGCCTCGACCCAGGGACCTTTCCCCTTGTCGAGAACAGAGGCCCCTGCTCGGCCCGGGCCCTTCGAAGAAGCCACGCCCTTGCTCGTCTCAGAGCGACCCCTCTTGGTCCTCGGCTCGAGTTGAACCTCCGAGATAACAAGGGGCAGCTCCCTCGACCTCTTCGCCGCCTCCGCCTTCTTCTTCTCGGCGTTTTCCTTCTTCATGACCAGCCGCCTTGCCTGGATCGATGCCTCATCCATACCTGCAGAAAAAACCATTAAGAGCAATGAGCAAGAAAGTAAGAAAGGACCCGGAGGAAAGGAACAACTACATACGCATAACAGCTGGGCTCAGTCCAGCGTTCGCCAGAGCGGTCTCCGTCACCTCCGTCCAATCAATGCTAGGTGACTGGCGGAGGCGCTCGACAAACCCCCACTCATCTGCCGACAGATCCCCCTGCCTCGGCGGTGGGTGGCTCGGCTTGGAGTGGTTCCATCGAGTAGGAATGTCCCATGGCTCTTCACTCCGGATCACCAAGTACTTCTCCTTCCATCCCTTGATGGAATCGGGGTGGTGGCGAACGACCTTCCCCCCGCTCCGGGGAGAGATATAGTATACACCCTCGGCCGACGGATTGACCATCAACATTGCACGGAACACGTTCAACCGCAGGGGTACTTGCTGCTCCTCGCACATCAGCATAAAGCAGATGATCTGCTTCCAAGAGTTCGGCCCGTACTGCATGGGCGCCAAGGAGGCCCAGTTCAACACGTCCCTAATGAACGGGTGGACCGGCAACCTCAGGCCAGAGATAAAAGCATCCACCGGGAAGACACAGTACCACGCTGACAAGGGATCGGTGGGACGCAGAGTAGGGCTCGGCATCAGCAGTTCGTGACCAGGCCCTATATGATACGCCAGCTGCAGAACCTCTAAATCCCCGTCCTCCAAAACGGTCGAGATCGCGTCCATCATCACCCTCCCCCGGCTCGGCGAAGAGGGTTGCACTCCGAAGAGCTCTTGGTCAGAGAGATCGTCGGGATACTGACGGAAATGCTTCGGCTGGACGGGCGAGCCAGTCATCAAGTTACGGAAAACAGGCGCCTTGCTCGAACCGCCGGTCCTCGACCCCGGTTTTCCTGGGGCCCTCTTCTCCTTCTTAGCTCGCTCCGACGGTCCTCGACCCTGAGCGGTGGATCTCCTCACTGTATTGCCCTCGCCACTCTCCTCATCGGAAGACAGCTCCAGCACGCGAATGCCGTCCGAACTCTCGCCGGCTCCCTCCGACCCACTACTCTCCACCACAAAGGGACGTCGAGTACGCGACACCCTCGGCTTGTGTGTCGCTTCCCCCTCACCTACGGAGCCCTCCCAAGAAGCCAAGCCAGTATGGCCCACAACGGGCACCGATCCCTCCTCGAACACGGGCTCTTCCCACGACGTCGACGGAGAGTCAGGCTTTACTTCCCCCCTGGACGACGACGCCGACGAACCGGACTGAGCCCTATCCATCTGTGCCTAAAGATAAAACAAACTTACCAAACTAACCTGGGACCGCTTCGGAAAGGCGAACCGAGTACGGCAAACTGCAAGAGCAAACGCTGAAGGGGTGGGAGATTTTTTGAAGAAAGAAGCAGCAAGATTGTAGTGGGCGAAAGGGAAAAAAGGGGAATACTTATATGAGGGAAGAACGGCTCCTCGACTTCTGCTACTACTGTTCACTGATTGACGCACAACTGCCGCCTAGAAGATCGCGCCACGTTCTCGAAACCTGTGCGGGGGACGTCATCAGACGCCAGACTGACGGCCTAACTCTGGGGTCGGGTCGGGTGAGATACACGACGGAGAAAACATTTTTTTTATTTTAAGGCACCGTCATATGACAGACGCCCCGGGCTCCAGCGTTCGACCGGTTCCCCTCTCACCCTCGAGCAGCCCGGGACTTACAGCCTCGGCAGCCGAAACCCCGAACTGTTCGAGGGTGGAACAGAAACCGCCATCGCCTACAACCCTATCAAGACGGACTGACAGACCCCCGACGGGAGGTGGCCCCCCCATCCGAGGCCCTTCAGCCCCAAGGCCGGTATACGGTGGATGCGTCTTTTCGTCTGGATCTCCCCCGGGCCAAACCTCCATGACAGGGCAGTCTGACCCGAAAAGGGATCCAGACGGCAAAACCACCACTAAACCAAAGCTCCTCTCCCCACAGCACGGATATAGGCCGTCACCCCTCTCGCCCTGATCTCCCGTAGACCTGGCCGCCGTATCAAGATCCATCAGATCCAAGAGAAGATCAGGACGGCAGAGTAACCACCTCTCCGACGCTGCTAGGATCGAAAATATTAGCCAAAGACAGGCGTCCGCCGAAGCAGACACCTCTGAGAGCCCAAGGGCCGCCCCTGTTTTGATCATACCTACAATGGAGGGGGGAGGTATTTATAACCTCCCCCAGGGACTAACCGTTGGGACGCCGGGAAGGTCAATCAACGGAAAACCATGCACCATCTACATTTATTAGGCGGCGCCATTAAATGCCCCTAGAAAATTGGACCATCACACCATTCTCGGAGAGCCTTCAATACACCACACGAATGGTGGGATATCCCCGCTCAGTCACTCTGAGGCGCCAATCGGTCGCCATCCCCCTTGATTAGCCCGAGATCCCTCGGCCGGCTCGGGGTCGGGTCTAGCACCAGGGCAGTCTTCTCAGGAAGGCTTCACGGCTCGCCATCGCCCTTGCCTTCCAGTAATCCCTCGCCAAGCTCGAGGTCAGGTCTGGCACCAGGGAAGTCTTCTCAGGAAGGCCAACGGCTCGCCACCCCCCTTGTTGGTCCATAATCCCTCGATCAGCTCGAGGCCGGGTCCAGTACCAGGGGAGTCTTCTCAGGAAGGCTTCACGGCTCGCCATCGCCCTTGCCTTCCAGTAATCCCTCGCCAAGCTCGAGGTCAGGTCTGGCACCAGGGAGGTCTTCTCAGGAAGGCCAACGGCTCGCCACCCCCCTTGTTGGCCCATAATCCCTCGATCAGTTCGAGGCCGGGTCCAGTACCAGGGGAGTCTTCTCAGGAAGGCTTCACGGCTCGCCATCGCCCTTGCCTTCCAGTAATCCCTCGCCAGCTCGAGGTCAGGTCTGGCACCAGGGAGGTCTTCTCAGGAAGGCCAACGGCTCGCCACCCCCCTTGTTGGCCCATAACCCCTCGATCAGTTCGAGGCCGGGTCCAGTACCAGGGGAGTCTTCTCAGGAAGGCTTCACGGCTCGCCATCGCCCTTGCCTTCCAGTAATCCCTCGCCAAGCTCGAGGTCAGGTCTGGCACCAGGGAGGTCTTCTCAGGAAGGCCAACGGCTCGCCACCCCCCTTGTTGGCCCATAATCCCTCGATCAGCTCGAGGTCGGGTCCAGTACCAGGGGAGTCTTCTCAGGAAGGCTTCACGGCTCGCCATCGCCCTTGCCTTCCAGTAATCCCTCGCCAAGCTCGAGGTCAGGTCTGGCACCAGGGAGGTCTTCTCAGGAAGGCCAACGGCTCGCCACCCCCCTTGTTGGCCCATAAATCCCTCTATCAGCTCGAGGTCGGGTCCGGCACCAGGGGAGTCTTCTCAGGAAGGCTTCACGGCTCGCCATCGCCCTTGCCTTCCAGTAATCCCTCGCCAAGCTCGAGGTCAGGTCTGGCACCAGGGAGGTCTTCTCAGGAAGGCCAACGGCTCGCCACCCCCCTTGTTGGCCCATAATCCCTCGACCGGCTCGGGGTCGGGTCTGGCACCAGGGTACTCTTCTCACGAAGATCCAATGACTCACCATCCCATTTTCTACAACCATGAGCACTCCTCCACGGCTAGCTCCCGCACCCCCTGCAGGAGTGGGGGGCTTGTGTGACAGTGTAAAAATGGCCTGAGGCCCATCCAAGGCCCAATACAATTCCTACTCAGAAAAGCAAGAATACCGATCTGGTTCGGCTCCGGACCCCTTCAGGGTCGGCGCCGACCCTCGTGTTTGCCCCCACAGTGCCGGCTTCCTCGTACTGACGAGCCTCAGTATCCCCCGGAGTCCGATCCGGAGCAGTCCCTCATGCCGTCCCCCCTCTCTGACGGGGCGGAGGGATGACCTGGCGCAGCCTAGGCCCTCCGATTCCCCCAGATGCACAGAGGACTCACGATGGGCCACGTCAGCTCCAAATACCGCCAAGGGTTTCGCCACGTCAGCCCTATACCACTCCTGGTATCACCGCAACCGCCCTAAACCCCCTGGGCCTTCTGCCACGTCAGGCCCACGGGCTTTCGGATCCAAACCCGGCCCCCAAGCGGAACCAAACCCGGTTGGGATTCTCTATAAATACTAGACCCTCATCCACCTTTTGAAGGTAATCAATCTTTTACCACTTAAATATACCTAGTTATTGCTACTCTCTCACAGAGACTGACTAGAGCGTCGGAGGGTCCGCCACCGGGACAAACCCCGGTGTTTCAGGACCGTCTGCAGGTACACAAGACCTCGGATCTTACCCTTCCGATCCGAGCCCAACCTTCAAACGCCTTTCCAAGCTCATCGTAGGCCCCAGAAGGTCAATCGAAGGTCGGCAGACGAGCGGCAATCTCCTTCAATACAAATTGAGTTCGAACTCACACCTGGTGCTTCCACACGTGCCCCAGAAATAAACAGCTTCAGACATCTTTATCACCTACTCTACACCTACTCTACAAAAATCTCCACTACTAATGTGCAACCTAAAGTTGTAGATGAAAAGATTGTAAAATTGATAGTAGGTGTAGCATTACCCTACTCAAAGTACTCGAAGTTTACCTGAATTCCCAAAAAACCTCTTCTGTTTTACTGTTGGTGAAAATAGTGTGTAAATTTGGATGGATTTTGGGAATGAGGATAAACTTTGGGAGTGATGCTTCATCCACTATCAATTTTACTACCATTTTGTTCACTACCTTAGGTGACATATTCCTATTGGAGAGTTCTCCCATCTAGTCTATCTTTCTCTACCTATTGGAGTGTGCCACCTAAGATACTGAACAAAATGATAGTGAAATTGGTAATGGATGTAGCATTACTCAAACTTTGGATGCTATTAATCATTTCACCCTTGTAAGTTGGAATAAAGGCTTTATTTGGTCAAGTACAATTAGTCAAAAGTGCAAGGAGGGAAGTGAAATTTATCCTTGCAATTATAATCTCAGGGGTTTTCTTGGAAAATGGTTAGATAAAATACAAATATCATTCTTCTTCTTCTTCCTCCCCCTCTCTCTCCCTTATCAATGTCGAGCGGTTCTGGTGCCTGGCGGAACACCTTAAGGCCGGAGATGCTCACCCGCGAGCAGCTCCTCCACCTCTTCTCCCGCTTCGCTCAACTCACTTCTCAACCTGGTACCCATTCTTTCCCTTTTTCTCATTTTCGCAATTCGCCCCCTCTCCTCAAATTTGCAAAAAGTTCACCCTAATTTTGTAATTCTGTAAATTTCTGATCTGGTCCTTGTTCTTCAGATGTTAAGCAGAGAATCGCAGATGCTGTCAAAGATAAACAGGCAACAAATCTCAACCTCATTTAAAACCCTAGTTCTGCCATTTGTTTGCGTGAATAAATTTTTCGTAAATTGATCTAAATAATTGTTTGTTTGATTTGCGAAACTTAATTGAGAAATTTTGGTTTAAATTTTAGTTCAATTATTGTGATTTAGTTGCTCTATGTAGTGTACATTTGACGTTAAGGGCGTGTGCATTCCACATGTTTTAATCGATAATTGTTAAGAGAGAATGGGGGATTTAGTGGGTTTTTAATGTTTTTCTGTTATACTGAAGAGTTTATATGCGGTTTATGGATAAAAAGGGCCATGGATTGTGGAAGTTGAAGATGATGTGATAGTTGTTAATTTAATATAGGAGATTGGTAACCGTAAGTGAAATGCAAAACGAAGAAGTGTTGAATAAGAATTCTTGTTTTTGATAGTTGGAACTGGGATGAAGGCTTAGTTGTGGACCTTGTTGTCGTTGTTGTTGCCACTATTTAGTGAGATGGAGTGTGCTATTTTTGGTTGATTTCGAGAAATTGTAAATTTCACTATTTTAGCTAGCATTTGTAAGTTATATAGTCCATTGATTTTGGACAATCTCCAGAAGTTCTTTTGTCAGCTAACTTTTGTGGGTTATAGTCCCTCATTTTGGGCTGATTTCGAGAAATTTAAATTTCAATGCTTTTGTGCGCTATTGTCCGCTGATTTTGGCCAATTTAATGTAATTTTGAATTTCAATACTTTGACCACCTTTGCTCAGATGTAGTCCACTATTCTATGCCAGATTTTGAGAAAATTCTAAAATTCGCTATTTTATATAACTTTTGTATGCTATTTAATGTCTGCTGATTTCGAGAAAATCCATAGATTTTGGCCGATTTTGAATTTTTTTAAATTACACTATTTTAGCTGGCTTTTGTATCCTCTGATTTTTACCAATTTCAAGAAATGTGAATTTCAGTGTTTTTTGTGAGCTCCACCAATTTTGGCCGATTTCAAGTAGTTCTGAAGTTCACTATTTAGGCCACCTTTTGTGAGCCAGGGACGAAGCCAGAAACTTTTCGTAGGGGGGCGTAGTTGACAACAAATTCATAAATTATTCTATTGACCCCCAAAAAAACCAAATAATAGATATCATTTTGCATTGATCATTTATAAATTATAGGTGGGAGTTGGACCAAGTAATAAATTGTAGATTTGGAGGGAGGTGGATGCTATTTTGGATATAATATGGGGTTTTGTAGAAATATTGAAGGGGGGGGGGGTAAATTTAAAAAATGTAGGGGGTTTTCTGCATAAATTAAAGGTGGGAGTTGGACCAAGTAATAAATTGTAGATTTGGAGGGAGGTGGATGCTATTTTGGATATAATATGGGGTTTTGTAGAATTATTGAAGGGGGCTAAAAGGATGAAAATTTTAAAATGTAGGGGGGTTTCTGCAAAACTCGAGGTGCATTTGCCCCCCCCCCCCCCCCCTCCCCCCCCCCCCCCCCCCCCCCTTCTTCATGGCTTCGTCACTGAGTGAGCCCACCGTTTTTGGCTAATTTCGAGAAATTGTAAATTTCACAATTTTAGATAGCTTTCGTGGACTACAACAACACATTGACATTGGTCAATTTCGAGAATATTTCAATTTCTATGTTTTAGTATACTTTAATGTGCTATAGTCTACCGTCTCTGGCATATTTTGGAAATTTTGAATTTCAATGTTTTTTTGTGCTATAGTCTACTGATTTTTGCTGATTTTTAAAAATTCTGAATTTCGAGAATATTTCAATTTATATGTTTCAGTATACTTTTATGTGGCTATAGTCTACTGTCTCTACCCAATTTTGGAAATTTTGAATTTCAAAGTTTTTTTGTGCTATAGTCTACTGATTTTGGCTTATTTTTAGAAATTCTGAATTTCATTATTATTTCACTATTTTGGCCATCTTTAGTGAAATATAGTCTAGTTTTTGGGTTTATTTCGAGAAATTCTAAAATTTACTATTTAAGGTTGTTTTTGTGGGCTAATCCACCGACTTTATGAAGATTTTGATAAATTAAAATTTCATTGTTTTAGCTAGCTGTTGTGTCATGATTTTGACCAATTTTGAGAAATTTTGTATTAAGTATTCTAGCAAACTTTTATGAGTTACAATCAACAGTTTATGGAAGATTTCGAAAAATTTAAATTTCATTGTTTTTACGTTCACCGATTTTGAGAAATTTTGAATTTCCTTTTTTTTTGGCCATCCGTAGTGGAGATATAGTCCACTATTTTCAGTTGATTTGAGAATTTCAAATTTTCACTATTTAGCTAGATAGTCCACTGATGTTGGTCGATTTCAAAAAAATTTGAGTTTCATTGTTTTGGCCACCTTTAATGTGTTACAGTTCCACTGTATTTGACTGATTTGGAGAAATTGCAAATTTCATGATTGTAGCTATCTTTTGTGAGCTATAGTCACACTGCGTCGATCTCAAGAAATTTGAATTTTAGTGTCTTTGTGAATTAGTCCACCGATTTAGGCCGATTTCGAGAAATTTTAAAATTTTCACTACTTTAGCCACCGTTAGTTTTGTCGGAATATGTGGTAAGATATTTTAGATTTAGTTAATATTTCGTATGTGATTAGATAAGATTTATATGGGAGTTGATATATATTATCCTATCCATATTTGGGATGATAGAGAATTTTTTTAATGCTCCAGACTGCGCTACACCTCATCACTAATTACCCCACATTTTGTAGCCTATTTATAGGTCTTTATATTTTTCATTATGTATCTCTGAATATTAAGAAGTTCAATAATATTTTATTGTTCAACATGGTATTAAAGGGTTTTGATCCTCCTTAAGCGCTCTCTTTCTTCAGTAGCAAGAAGAAAGTCATCTCTATTAAAAAATGCTCTTTTTTTCTTCTTTACTTGATTTTTCTCTTCTTTAATTGCCAGACTCTTCATATGCAGATTTCTAGATCCGGTCTCCTTAAGATGCAAATTTTTAGATTCGATCTTCCTCCAGATTCTCGGATTTTCAGATCCGGCCCTCCATGTTCAGATTTTCAAATATGGTCCTCCATATTCGGTTTTCAGATCTAATCCTCCATACTCAGATTCACAGATCCGATCATCTTCCAGATGCAGATTTCTGGATCCGATCCTCCTCACAATGCAAAGTTTTAGATTCGGTCCTTCGGATTCGGATTTTTAGGTCCGATCTTTCTCCGGATTTGGAGTTTCAGATCTGGTCCTCCATATTTAGTTTCTCATACTAGCCTCTTCCAGATGCATACACAGATTTCTAGTTCTGGTCCTCCTCAATATGCAAATTTTTAGATTCGGCCCTCTTTAAGATTCAAATTTTCAGATCTGATCTTCTTCTAAATTCAGATTTCCATATCTTCTAAATTCATATTTTTTATGTTTTATCCGGTTTCACCCGCAGCGCACTAGATTTCCTCCGCACTATCCGGTTTCACCCGCAACACGCTAGATTTCCTCAGCGCTATCCAGCTTCATCCGCAATGTGCTCGATTCCTTTATGATGTTTGACTGGAGTGTTGACTTGTATTGTTGAATTTCCTGAAGCTTTCTTTGCTGGGTCGCGGTTCTGTTCAAGTTGGACTTCAACTTCGTTTATCTCCAACTTGAGGGGTAGTATCGGAATATGTGGTCATATATTTTAGATTTAGTTAATATTTCGTATGTGGTTAGATAAGATTTATATGTGGGTCGATATATATTATTCATATTTGGGATGATAGAGGACTTTCTTTTATGCCCACATTTTGTAGCCTATTTATAGCTTTATAATTTCATTATGTATCTTTGAATATCAAGAAGTTCAATAATATTTTATTGTTCAACAAGTTTGATATATAGACCAATGTTTTTGGTTGATTTTGGGAAATTCTAAATTTCGTTACTGTAGATACCTTTTGCTTGCTAGTCCACTGGTTTTGGCTGATTTCGAATAATTTTAAATTTCACTGTTTTTGATAGATTTTGTGCATTGTATAGTTTATTAATTTTGGCCAACTTCGATAAAGTTTAAATATGAATGTTCTAGCCAACTTTTTTGAGCTATAGACCACCATTTGTAGCCGATTTCAAGAAATTTGAGTTTTAGTGTTTTTTGAGCTACATGTCACCGATTTGGCCGACTTCGAGTAATTTTAAATTTCACTATTTTGGCCACCTTTAGTAAGATAGAATCCACTGTTTTTGGTTGAGTCCAAGATAATGTCCATTGATTTTGACCGATCTCGAGAAATTTGAACTTAAGTGTTTTTTTAGCCACGAGTCCACATATTTTGTCCCTTTTAAAAAGAAATTATGAGTTCTACTATTTTGTCTACCTTTAGTAAGGTATAGTCCATTGTTTTTGGCCGATTATGAGAAATTCTAAATTTGTATTATTTTAACCAGGTTTCGTGAGCTGTATAGTCTACTCAATTTTTGGTTGAATTGAGAAGTACAAATTTTCACTATTTTAGCTAGCTAGTCTACTAATTTCAGCCAATTTTGGAAAATTTTGAATTTTAGTATTCTAGCAAACTTTCTTAACCATTTCTAGCTAATTTTGAGAAATTTGAATTCCCGTGTTTTTGTGAGTTATACTTCACCAATTTTGATCGATTTCAAGACATTATGAATTTCCTATTTTTGTCACCTTTAGTTGTCAACCGTTTTCTTTTGATATTGATTGATTATAAATTTTACTATTTTAAATAGCTTTAGCGGGCTATAGTCCACTAAATTATGTCGATTTTGAAAATTTCTATGTTTCATTATTTTAGCTTGCTTTTGTAGGCTACGTAACTAATTTTGGCTAAATTCGGGAAATTTTGAATTTCAGTGTTGTAGCCTACTTTTGTATCCTATAATCCCACCATTTATGGCAGCCTAATCCATCATTTCTAGCTGATTTCGAGAAAGTTGAATTTTAGTGTTTTCGTGAGAAATTCAAAGTTCTAAATTTTGGCCATTTTTGAGTAATTTTGGATTTCACTTTTTGGCCACCTTTAGTGAGATAGTACACCATTTTAAGCTAATTTCGAGAAATTTTAAATTTCGCTATTTTCGTTAGCTTCTTTGGCCCATAGTCCACTAATTTTGTCCAATCTCCAGAAATTTAAATTTCAATATTCTTGTGAGCGTCCACCGATGTTGCCGGTTTAAGAAATTTTCAATTTCACTAATTTGGCAACCTTTAGTGAGATATAGTACACCATTTCCATTTTAGAGAAATTCCGAATTTTGTTATTTTAGATAGCTTTCGTAGGCAGTAGGCTATATAGTCCACTAATTTCTTGCCAAATTTGAAAAATTCTAAGTTTCACTATTTGTGAACTAGTCCACTAATTTTGGTCAATTTCGAATAACTCTGAATTTCACTATTTTGGCACTGAGATAAAGGCCTCCATTTTTTGTCCAATTTTGAGAAAATTTAATATTTCACTAGCCAATTGACCACTGATTTTGTCTGATCTCGAGAAATTTGAATTTCGTGAGCTTACGACTATCGATGTTGGTCGATTTCGAGATGTTTTGAATTTCACTATTTTTTCCCGCCTTTAGTGAGAAGTCCACCGTTTCAGCCGACTTTGAGAAAGTTTAAATTTTACTATTCTAGATAGTTTTGTGGGTTATAGTCCACTAATTTTGGCCAATTTGGAAAAATCCTAGATTTCACTTTTTAGCTAGTTTTTTTTAGCATCCACTAATTTTGGTTGATTTCGAGAAATTTTAAAATTTGAATTATAGCCTACTTGTGTGAGCTATAGTCTACCGTCACTTGCCGATTTCGAGAAAATTGAATTTCGATGTTTTTGTGAGCTATAGTCCTCCTATTAGGCTAGCTTTGAGAAATTTCAAATTTTACTATTTTGGCCACCTTGAGTCCACCATTGTTGGCTAAGTTCGAGAAATTGTAAAAATTTCACTATTTTAGCTAGCTTTTGTGAGCTCCACTAATTTTGGCTAAATTCGAGAAATTTTGAATTTGTGTTCTAGCCAACTTTTGTGAGCTACAGTGCATCGTTTCAAATTCCACTATTAAATATGTGTTTTTGACCGTGAAATTTATAGCTTCAGTGTTAAATTGTAAATTTCACTATTCAATACTTCTTTGTAGCAAGTGTGTTGAAGTTCATTAATGATATGAAGTTGATGCCTTGGCGATTGGTCGGTAGAAAACATACCCAAAACTAAAAACTAGTAGATTAATGATTGTTTTTTTTCTATTTAAATTTTCTCATCTAGCAAGTCACTTGTGAATTACAGAGTTAGGATTGTTTGTAAAGTTGTCGGAGATTAAAATCACATGGTAAGAAATCTTATTTCTTCAAAATGGCTTAGCATAATGTCACCATGTAATTCATGTGCTATGAATTCAAAGTTGTTGTCACGGATAAAGACTTTCCTGTAGTCGTTGTTGTTACGGATAAAGGCTTTCCTGTAGTCGTTGTTGTTGCAATTATTTGCTTCTTTTTCAGGGCAGAGAAATGTGCTATGTGATGTTGATGAGGACATCGATTCAAACGACTCAGACATTTCTATCAGCGTTGACGTCGTCTAGGATGACTATTTTATTAGCCTATTTATCTTTATTTCAGCATTCATATTTGTTTTTAGCAATTTTAGCCATATGTAGTAGTTTTGTAATTTGCACCACTTATTTTCTGCATTAGAATATTTTGAAGATTTGTATTGAAATTTTGTTTGGAGCCTATATATAGTCCTTGAGAATAATGAGAAGGTATGCTGTTATTGATTAAAAAAATTACTGTGTTGAGTTATTGCTCTGCATTTTTTTCTTGTATGTGTGATACCATAAGAAATTATTAGGATTTATGAGAAATCCTAAGAAACTTAGGGTTTGTGAGAAATCCTAAATCTCCCCTTCATCTCTGCAGCCGCCATTAAACTAAATCCCAAATCTTAAAATCCTTATTCAACTCCAAACCCTACCCTAATCTTCACCTTCCTCTTCCCTCTTCTTCTATTGCTCCCGATCAAAACCCACAACACCCATCTCTCTTTCCCTTTCCTCACCCGACCACCTCCGAAGCCCCACCGACGGTGTCGCCTTCCTCTCGCATCAACTTCCTGAAGCCCCACAATCACCCCTACGGCCCCTCCTTCACATAACCCAACACCACACCCTGAGATCCCTCCTCCCCGATTGACGGCGACACTGCACCACTGCCGCCCTGTCGTTGGTGCTGCCGCGAGCCACCGGCGCACCCCCACCGCAAGCTTACGGCCCCGACTTCGATCTTCTTCTCTTTCCTCCCGAGCGCACAGCAACAACAGCCAGATCTGATTTTTTTTATTGGTAGATATTGGTGTTTGGTGTTTGGGCAAGATCCAAATTCAAATCCAGCAACATCGCAACACGTTCATCTAATCTCGGTAAACTCTTTCCACTTTCCAATTATTTGTGATGCTGTTTTATCGTCTCTAGATTATTCTCCAAATTTTTTGTCGTCCACAAATATTGAGTGTGTGTGTGCTTTTACTTGCTAATTAGAGTACGAATCATTATTGAATATTTTACTTGCTAAGAACGTTTAAGTATAATTATTGATTGTAGACTTATATCTTTAATTGAGTTTGTTAAACTTGTTTCAATTCTTGAAAATCCATCAAACCAATTATTAGTTTTAATTTCTAACTTAATCGGCATTAAATGTTGGTAAACTTAATCCTTTAATATTTTTGGAAAATTCTCAACTTAGGGTTAAGTTTACATCAGATGTAGCAAGTATGTTGAAGTTCATTAATGATTCAAAGTTGTTTACCTTGGTGATTGGTCGGTGGAAAACCAACCCAAAATTAAAAACTAGTAGAGGAGGCTTGGGAATTTGCTGAGATATGATTGTTTCTAACAGTGAATACATTGTGGGAGCCTAAATGCCACATTGGTTAGAAGTCTTATTCTCATCAAAATGGTTTTAAAAAGCCACCATGTAATTCTTGTGGTATGAATTCTCCACTCCTAGTGTGAGATTCTTGGTTTAGAATTCACCATATGCAGCGACTTTGGTGGTTTCAGACCAAAATAATAAGGGACAATAGAATAAGTGCCGCCACCTTCAACTTTACGTGGGTTTATATCCAAAATGGAAATTGAAGGGGAAAACCCCCAGTGAAGAATCAATGATTTGGTAAATGACACCACAATTGTTTAATTATCTTTATGGAATTAGAGCTACTAAAGAATTAAGTAATCATGAATTTTCCAAATAAAAACCATTAATTAATATAGTTATTTCCTCTAAAAAACATGTCAAAGCTTTAGACCTTTCAGCCAAACCCAGAAAGAAAAAATATTAATAGTCATTACTGAATATTTTTGCAGGAGGCAGTAGCTGTAACAACCGCCATCCAAGAGGAAATTCTTTTGGAAATGGGAATTGGTGCGTTACTGTTTCCAAAGTTCTGGCACACTGGTGTAATTTTTATATTTTAGACACGGGACGTATATATGTATCACTTGATTCTAGTTATGTAAGTAGCTGAAGTTATAGATAAGATAAAATAGATTTGGATATGAAACATTGCTTCCTATTCCAGTGTAATGCCTCTGTAAAACACCTGGTGAAATTTTTACAATTGTCTATCTCATAGCAATCATCTGAATTTTGGTGCTGATTCTCTATGAGAAAAAATTTTGATGGGTGAGAAAACCTGCTTTATTTATTAGTACACATGTAACTTTTTATTTATTAGTACACATGAAACTAAGAAGAAGGCCAAAACTTACTAGACTAATAAAAAAGCTGAAAGAAAGAATGTAGATGTTATATGAAATAGCTTGAGATGAGAATGGCAAATTTGGTAAATGGAATTGCATTCATCTTGGAAATAATTATGTGGCGTCATGAACCAAAGGCACTCCATAATAGGCCTGCTGTTTTATTAGGGTGTGACAATATATTTTTTCCTTCCCACAGTTTAGTATTTTCAAGCACTTTCCGTGTCATGAAAGATACGAGTATGACATGGAAGTTAGTGCAATTAGGCCACCAATTGCAAATTTATTAGTAGCTGCAACATATCTATGTTTGCTTTCTACAAACCATTATGGTAAAGCTCCACAATTGTAGGTTAACCTGTTATATTAGAATAATTTGCCTATTTTTCTTCTTGAAAAGTTAGTACTGATGCAAACATCATTTACTTCAATATATCTTGAAGTGATTGATGCTTTACTTTACTTCTTTGTGTATTAGAGTAGAGGTCTTGTTCCAAAAGGATTTTAACACAAATCTGTCGCAGACCCAAGATTTGGGATTGCTTGCTTGGGAAAGGTGAATGCAGTATATGAGAATGACAAAGACTTGATGATCCAATTTTATAAATTTGTTGCCAAGTAAGTCTGTCCTTCCAAATGCCACCTTATTTATGATGTCTATGTAATTATTTTCATTGTACTTGATCTAGTACAACATCTATTTATAACGGAACACATAGAAGTTCAATAATCTTCAATAGGGGTAAAGATCATCTTGTTTCTCGGTAATACCGAACATATCGGCAGAATCGCTACATGTTAGTATCAACCGATATTTGAAACCGTGATTTTAATTTGAAGTGTTTGACATGTCTAAAAAATGACAGGGAGGAGATAGCCATTGATGAGGCTGAGCTTGAACCAGAGGAGTTTGCAGAGAAGATGCACAATCAGCAGCATCTCCAAGAGCAGGTAAATCTTATAACCATATCATGTTATAATTATTTATTAGCGATCTGTCATTTTGACTGAAAGCTGGAGATGTATTCTTCGCAGCAATTGGAAATGCTAAAGTATATCCGTAATTTTCATCTTGATGACCAATCTGCAATCCTTGAGACTGTAAGTCAAATACCTCTGTTACTGTAATGCGTATCTCACTGTTCGTATTTTCCAAAAATCTTATCTATTAGATAATTTCCTTTACGTATTCTTTTTGGTCAAGTGTTGCAGCTATGCTGCCAAGAATAATCTTGAAATATTCCTTTGTGTTAAGTGAAGGGTGGATTGACATTTGGTTAATAACCAATGTAAAATTTTGAATGACATATAAGGTATATAATTAAATGATGGTTTCTCTTTCGATCAGAGACCCGGTTCAACTAAGATGAACTAGAGTTAGATTTCAATAGTGACGACTATTTCATGTGCACGTAGAAGTTCATTTCTCAACAAGGGATATTATCAATTGCTGATCGGGCGCAGAACCTGTTTTTATAAACACTGGAATTTGCAGACTGAATTCCCCGGAAATTGAAATTACTGTTCTGGGACGTAAGATGTACTCCAGCTCAGTGAGCGATGATACACTGATATTTCGGCCATCTGAAAAGTCGTCCCAGAAGTTGAGCATAGTTGTTTAGTGTCATCAATGAGCACCGTCAACAATGATATTTTGGCCGACCAAAACGTATCATCTGGAAGTTGAGAAACTGCCGCTGAGCGATTAACTATGAATCAGGCACATATGGCATAACCATTATTTGATGTTACTGATTAAAATATTAACCTGAAAGCCAATGGATTTTATGTTTTGTTTATCTATCACACTGGTTACCATTAACTCTAGCCAATGCTGTATGGATGTATCCACCATTTAGTTAGTTTTAGTATCTTACTCCTTTCCAAAGGTAAGCATTTCCTTTTTGATCAATTAAAAAAAAAAAAAAAACAATCTACAGATGATGTAATTCCTAATGCCTAAAGCTAACATAAAGTAGAGTTCAATATTAGTGCCACCATTATAATTAGTTTTTGAAATAAAGTTTGAATTAGGTTTTACTGATTCATATATTTGTTCGCGAATATTTTGATACAAACTGAGAATATAACGGCATGTGGACCAATTCTTCGACCACAGTATATGATCTGCCTAGGGGCATCAGGGCCTGATGCACACTTTAAGATGCATATCCCTTTTAAAATCTTCCTGAAATTCAGTGAAATCTTAGTGGGTGCAACCTATGAAGCATGTACCATCATGTACGCATAACCTCCCTAATTGTCATGGACATAATAACTTAAAGGGTCAGCCTCTGAGCTGTTTTGCATCTAACTAATATATCCATATTCCAATCCGTTTTCATTAAATATGGTTATCAAGTTAACTATCTCAACAATATTCTTTTCTTGTACCCATATTCTGTTCGTGCCCACTCCATGGAAGATCCATCTATATGCAATCCTCTAGTACGCAGCACTAGGATAATTGTTAATTTTAATTTTTTTGTAATTTTAACTTCAATTTGAATTGTTCTAATGCAGCTTCACAAACAGATGGAGGATGCTTACTTCGATAGCAACTCATCATTTCTGACTTTGGGTCAAGTGGACGAGATTGTTAGTACAAGATCGACACCTTTCACCACCGCTTCAAGTTAATATGTTCTTTTTCTTCATATTGTCTCTAATCCATGTAAACTAGTATCCACCGTTGAATTTGAAGATAATATGGTTCATGTGTATCATGTAGAAGTCATCTGTTACTTCTCTTTTGTCCAAAAATGTATGTTTAATTACAATGGTGACTCAAACTCCAATCTGTCTTGAATTGTTATTGTAATCAAAGGGTAATGATGGTGATTTCTTTCGCCTAATTATCTCTGAAATTACAACTATAAGAGATTTGTGCTTGGAGTGATCATCTTTAGAAAGGTCCTGATAATGCCGAGTGATTTTGTATGTGAAATGTATTGTAAAACTACATGTAATCTACAGGTTTTACTTTTGTAAGTAGTGTAATGATGATGTCGAGCGTTGTGTTATAGTTTTGACATATTTGACAACAACAAAAATCAGTTAATATAATTGTTTCTTAATCTTGTGTTGAGATAGGCTATTTCAAGTCAGTCCTGATTCGATTTACTTTTGCACCTGCAATGGGCCTGAAACTCACACGGGCCTATTTTGTATGAGCTCTGCAATCTCGTGTTGTTGGAGTCCAAAATGAGTTTACAAAAAAGTTCAGATGGGCCCACCAGATAAGGCTGCATGGTATCCCATTCTGAGTCACATGCCCTTATAAACCTTCACTTTGATGGAACTCCAAAAATATTATTTATGGGCCCAAAACTATTGTTGATTTGTGTACTGTTCAAGTGTTAGTGGGAGACCATGATGTGTTAATCATTGTCCCAAAAAGGATATGGGAAAAGAAAGAAAGACAGACAGAGAACATGCCACATGAAAAGCAACTAGCCACCAACCAACTAAAGATGCAAGCCTAAATCAGAGCTTTATAACATACATCTCTAATCTCTAATATTATAATGGAAGGAGACTAAGTGGAGACCTTAGTGTCATTTTTCATTTTGTCATTTTACTAGAACATATGCAAACGCACGTATATAACTAATATAAATAATATTTCCGGTTCCAATCCTTCCTACGCCAGAGTTTTTATTTTTATTTTTAAAAATTATTAAAACGTACATCACACGTGTAATTACTAGTATGTCATAATTGTAAAGAGTGTGCAAGTGATGATAAAGTAATTTGAGGAACCAACACTGATATCTGAAATCTAAACCAAAATTATATAAGATGTCAGTGTTATTTTGTATAAAGCAAAAGTAAATCATTTTAGATGAATAAAACTAAAATTGGAACCAAGTAGTAGCTTAAAGAAACTAATACATGATTCCTTGAAATTTTTGAATTTTTTCCCAAAACGCCCCATTTTTGCAAAGTTTTTCCCAAACCGCCCTACTTTTTTTTTAAATTCCCAAAGCGCCCCACTCGGTCTCTCAAAGACCGAGTCTAGTGCAAATAGACTCGGTCTTTGAAAGACCGAGTCTAGTGCAAATAGACTCGGTCTTTGAAAGACCGAGTCTTGCCCTTCGTCTTCATACATCCCTCCTGCAGGCCCCGGACCACTCGACCCTTCACTTCTCACTCTCCAGCCGATGCATCGATCGCAGTATGTTTGGAACGGCGAGGCTACGGAGTGCCGTTTTAGGACTGGGCATCCGCTACCTGTGCACCCACGCATGCACGAGTTGCTTAGAGATTGTGGGTTCTACGGTATTTCCATGATGACATCCATCAAGTGCGATCGTCCACTTCTCGAAGCACTGCTTGAACGATGGAGGCCCGAGACACACTCATTTCACCTGCCAGTCGGGGAGATGACGGTGACTTTACAAGACGTTGCTATACTAACCGGGCTTCCAATCGATGGAGAGGCAGTGACAGGATCGATGGACTTCGATCCCGTGTATCTCGTGGAGGAGTTCCTAGGGGTTGCAGTGGAAGCTGGCGCGATAAATGGGAAATTTATCCGCCTAAAGTGGTTGAAGGATACGTTCAAAAATAGATTGAATGACGCTTCAACTGCAGCGGAGGTGGAGTGCTACTTTAGGGCATATGTTCTAACGCTATTCGGCACGGTCCTGTTTCCAAACTCAACCGGGAATACCGTAGCACTGATGTTCTTGCCCCTGATCGCCGATATAGGTAGGATCCGCCGTTTCAGTTGGGGCAGTGCAATTCTATCGGCACTGTATCGGAGTCTGTGTCTGTGCAGTATAGGTTCGAACCAGATGAATGGACCTCTAATTCTACTGCAGATATGGAGTTGGGAACGGATCCACGTAGGTCGGCCCGTAGTACGGATCCAGTCCCAACATTGGAGAGTTCTTTCTGAAGATATAGACATGCTACCTCCGATTGGTGTGTATTGGACAGGAAAACTGACATGGACGGCCAACCCCAACAGGTGCTTGACATACTACCGCGACGAGTTGGACAGGTTGGCCGCCGACTGTGTGGTGTGGACCCCGTACACAGAGGAGCGATTGATTCGGCTGCCACCTATCTGTACGTTCAGGCGTAATTTGTGGCTCACGAAAGCACCTCTAATCAACTTCGGGGTTGTTGAGTTCTACTACCCCGATAGGGTCTTACGGCAGTTTGGTCTGCACCAGGGGATTCCAGTTACCGTGCCATTCAATGCCGAGATGCATAACATCACTGGAATGGGCCGTACACCGGGACACAACTGGGCCACTTGCTTCTTCGAATACGTTCAGAGATGGAACATTAACCGTTTCGAAGAAATCATCGTTGACACCCCACCTTTTGACCTCTCCTTGCATGGTGTGTACTTGTCTTGGTACGAGAGAGTCACTAGACGGTTCATTTCCCCACCGTTGCAGGCTCCTGCCGGAGTCGTTGTACCGATACGTCGACCAGGGACCGAACCAGTAGATGAGCATTCGGTGAGGTTGCCGATGTACCAACCAAAGGGATCCGCTATTCGTGGCTTTGTAAGTTTTAATGTTTCGTTTTAAATTTTCAAAATTTATATATCAATATGTTTTTATATATTTATGTGCATCTAATTCAACCTTTCATGTTTCTCAGTTGACCCAGACTTGGTCCCTTGCCAAGAAATGTGCTCATATGCTAAATAGCAACATCGCCGATCAGACGAAGGTTACTGTGCGGGAGATGTTATCGTGTTGCCGTGCATAAGGTGATCTTGTGGGGGAGGGCGCAACATTAGATGCGATACTTAGGACCCCCACACATCGAACCGGCGGTCGTACCGGTCAACGACGAAAGAGAACTGTTCATAGGCCGCCACCTCAACCTCGAAGTGATTCGGAACACGAACAAGAAACAGACCCTGATATTGAAGCACAAGGTGATGAAGAACAGCTCGTTGGGGATGAGATTGAAGAAGAGCCGGAGATCCCGTTGTCTGCACTGACACAGGCAACTCCCCATCGTCATAGACGACACAGAAGACCCCCAGTTTTCTTCACACCAGACCCTTGATGTAATATTTTTAATTATTTTGATTTTGTAGTTTTTTTAATGTAGTATTTTCAATGTAGTATTCTTAATGTAGTATTTTTTAATGTAGTTTTTTTTAATGTTGTTTTTTTATTTTTTTAACTTGGTTGCTGATCTTGTAGCTGTGTTGATGTAGTATTTTTGAAATGTTCCTCTGTTTGAGATGAAGTTATTAAAATTGTTGATGTGGTTGAAATTGTTGGAGTGGTGATATTGGTGTGTCAAGAAGTGGTTGTTGAGTTGTGGTGAAGTGAGTTTTGTTGAGTTGTGGTGAAGTGAATGTGAAATTTTAGTACCTCAGTTGTTTTGTATTTTAGTACCTCGGTTGAATTTTGGTGCTAAGTTGGTATAATGGTTTATCAGTGCTCAGTTTATTAATCTTCTGTTGTGGTTTGTTGTGATTTTGTAGAATTTGGTATTTCAAGAAGAGGAATATTGAGTTATGGTTTGTTGTGGTTTATTAATCTTCAGTTTATTAATCTTCTGTTCAATGGTTTGTTGTGGTTTATTAATCTTCAGTTTATTAATCTTCTGTTCAATGGTTTGTTGTGGTTTGTTGTGGCATTTGAAGAAGAGGTGGTTGGATGGGAATATTGAGTTGTTTGTTCAGGTATTTGAAGAAGAGGTGGTTGTTTTGCAAAGTGTTTAGAACACTCAGCATTTGGCTGATACCAAAAAAAATTCACAGCAACAAGACTCGGTCTTCCAAAGACCGAGCCTAGTACAACTAGACTCGGTCTTTCAAAGACCGAGTCTTGTTGCTGTGTCTTTTTTTTGGTATCAGACTCAAGAATCAAGACTCAAAGACCGAGTCTAGTTGTTCTAAGCTCGGTCTTTGGAAGACCGAGTCTTGAGTCTGATAAACTCCACAGCCCAACAAGCTCTCTGGAAGTTTGAAAACAACACAGTCGGTCTTTGAAACACCGCTCTAAAAACACCTAGACTCGGTCTTTCAAAGACCGAGTCTTCAATGTGTGAAGTTTTGATTGAAGACTCGGTCTTTGAAAGACCGAGTCTAGGTGTTTTTAGAGCGGTGTTTCAAAGACCGAGTGTGTTGTTTTCAATCTTCCAGAGAGCTTGTTGGGCTCTGGAGTTTATCAGAATCAAGACTCGGTCTTCCAAAGACCGAGCTTAGAACAACTAGACTCGGTCTTTGGAAGACCGAGTCTTGAGTCTGATACCAAAAAAAAGACACAGCAACAAGACTCGGTCTTTGAAAGACCGAGTCTAGTTGTACTAGGCTCGGTCTTTGGAAGACCGAGTCTTGTTGCTGTGAATTTTTTTTAGCTACAGCCAGAATTTGAGTGTTTTTCAATCTTTCAAAACAACAACCTCTTTGCCTGAACAAACATCTCAAAATTCCCATCCAACAACTCAAAATCACAACAAACCACAACAACAAAATATAAAACTGATCAATATGCTTCTTCCACTTGACCAACTTAGTACCAAAATACAAAACAACTAATAAACCACTTCAAAATACCAAACAACAAACCAACTTAGTACCAAAATTCACCACAACTCAGCAACAAGACTCACCACACCTCAGCAACAAGACTCACTTCACCACAACTAAACAACCACTTCACCACAACTATCCAAACTAAGTGTTCATTTCGAAATAAATATTACAAACACAATAGGAAACACAAAATGAAATTTCAACTGTTTTGAGATGCTATGTTAGTACATCGACGCTTGTTGTGTCCTTCCAACCCGCACCTTGAACATTTCATTCTTGTACCCCTGCTAGAACTATCTCTCACATCCATATCGTTGCGTATTCTCGTGGATTTAGGCCGGCCTTTCCGTGACCGTCGCAAACTAGAATCTGGTACAAGTCGTGGACCGTCGATAGTAGGCCAATATGCTTCATCTAGAATATGACTGAACACAGGAGCCCAAGTTTGTGCTAATGACGTGATAAGGTAAAATTTATCAACATAAGGCTTGTGATCGATTGCACGATAAGCACAGGCTGCTAATACATGAGAATAGGGAATATGATATAGATGAAACTTCATACATGTGCATGTTTTCGTACCCAAATTCACGGTGTGCAAGTTCCCACCCTTCCGTTCTCCATTTACCATGCGTATACCAGTTTTGACGGAAAAAATTCCAGGCTGATGATGAAACATTGTAACCACATGTTGATTTGCTCTTTCACGGCGAATATCAATTACATCTTGTACTCGTTTAGCAAAAATTTTCCCTTCACATAATAGCTTATTAGCTTCCTGTCGACGAGTAGTAAAGTAAGAGTTGAGACGTAAAAAAATCGTCTCAACAATTGCAGTTACTGGTAAACTATGGACTCCTTTCAGTACTGAATTGAAGCATTCTGACAGGTTCGTAGTCATCATTCCATATCGTCGACCTTCATCTGCATAAAGTGCCCATTTCTGAACCGGTTTCTCTTTCAACCAGTTAGTCGCCTCGACATTGACGGTTTCAAGTTCGGCGAGTTTGGCCATGAACTTTTTGGGTTGGTGTTGACAAGCTATACTTTTGGCCTTCTTGCGCAATGCCTTGCTACCAAATTTACTAAAAAAATTTGTGGCAAAATGACGCATGCAATATCGATGAAATCCATTCGGTTCGTTCCAAGTACCGTTTTGCAAATCCATAGCAGACAATATACCAGCATGACGATCCGAGATAACACACAACTCAGTGCGATCGGTGACATAATGCCGGACGCAAGTCATAAACCATGTCCACGTGTTTATACTCTCTCCATCAACCAATGCAAATGCAAAAGGAAATAAGCAACCATTCGCATCCGGGGAAACAGCAATTAGCAAACAACCCTTGTACTTACCGTACAAGTGAGTTCCATCTACATTAATAACCGGTCTGCAAGACTTGAAATCTTCAATCGAAGGACCAAATGCCCAAAATACTCCCTTGAATGTTTCCTCGCTGGGGCTAGACTCAAATTTGTCCCAGTGGACAACGGTACCTGGATTTGCTGATTGAATTGCTGTTAGTAGAAAAGGCAACTTCGTGTATGCTTCTTCGAAGGTACCGTACAACCTCTCAATTGCCTTTTGTTTTGCTTTCCAAGCTTTCTTATATGAAATCTGATAATTATATTCTATTTTCACAATCTCAATAATTGCCCTCGGTGATACAGCAATATCCTTCTTCACCACACCCAAAATCAAATTACTGACAAGGTTAGCATCAATTTTGCAGTGGTCTTGATTCAACGTGGGATTCGTACAAGTATGCGGGCCGACTATCTTCTTCACCACAAAATTTCTCCCTCCTTTTGGAACAATAGCTCGTAATCTCCAAGGGCATCCACCATCACTTACTCCTGGGGGACCCTGTACGATCTCCTCTATTGTACGTTTTCTAGGTGCCTTTTTACATTTAACAGTGTATAGTGACGGTGATGTTTTCAATGTGACAAATTCACGATGTTTCTTGATAGAATATACCTTCACAGCATGCAGAAGGGAGTCTTTACTAACAAACTCCTGTCCAACGTAAAATTCGTCTACATTGGATGAACCAGAAGACTCTTGTGGATATGGGGGAACTCTAGCAGCTTCAGCCATCTCCTCCGTAACATGAGCGTTAACATTAGCATACCTATCAGTAACTCTCACTGCATTAGAACTATTGTTCGAAGGATTTACATTAGCTACATCATCGTCTTCTTCTCCATCATCACTTTCTAGACTTTCATCATCGTCTGTTTCTTCCTCTTCTTCATCATCATCTAATAAGCTGTTGTTAATCACTGCATTTTGAAAGAGTTCAAACATACTGTCATTTGGAACAGAGTCAGGAATCGGGCTTGGTTGGCGTGGCAGCTCAACATTTACAGAATCCGGAATTGTTGTATTTGTGAAGGTGTTCTCTTGTGAGGATACCGGATTTGGTTGTGAAGATTGATCGGGGTTAGGCCTCGACTGCTGTGTAGGTGCTACCCGTATGAAGCTTGCACTGGGGATATCATGTGGCTGAGGAGTTACAACTCGAATTTGCTGAATATATAACTCTAATACAGACCAAGCACAATTCGGATCAAATGTCCTAGCAATCAATGACTTCAGCGCATTATCAGTAGGTACGGGCACTGTCATAAAATACTGAACACCTCCTCTTCCTGCTGCGTCTCGAGCTAAAATTTTCGCATTCCATTCATTCCTATCCCAATTAGTAACTTCATAGATTTTCTCAACTAGTTCTTCAAATGTAATGGTACGGGGTACCCAAACTATTTCCGGTTCCAAATGATTATAACTACTACCAATCTTTGGATCAAGAATAATTTCACCACCAAAGTATAACCAAATAGGAATCTCAAGATCCATACCTAGGTATATTTATTAAAATATGCGAGTTATTATCTAAACGCAAACAAAATCTATACCAAATTTCAGAAAATTAAAGGCCAATATTCATCATACCTTCACAAGCGTCAAGAACAGAGCCGTATAGATTTCGTTAAAAGAGTTGAAGTTGCGATCCGCTCCAAATTTAGCAAAAATCAGAAAAATGGATCTTTCAAAATAAGGGTTTTGGGTTGTTATAGTGGAGATGGTTAGAGGGTTAGGAAGATATTGGTGTATATATTTAGATTAAGATTAGATTTTGTGGGTAGGAGGTCGCCCTAGATTTAGGAAGATGGGTTAGAGAAATAGAGTAGGTTAAAGTCGAGAAGAAGAAGAAGAAAGAAAGGGGATCTGCGCTTTAAAAAACGCAGAGTAAAGACTCGGTCTCTCAAAGACCGAGTCTAGTGCAAATAGACTCGGTCTTTGAAAGACCGAGTCTTGCTCTTTGAATTTTCAAAGCGCAAGACTCGGTCTTTCAAAGACCGAGTCTATTTGCACTAGACTCGGTCTTTGAGAGACCGAGTGGGGCGCTTTGGGAATTAAAAAAAAAAGTAGGACGGTTTGGGAAAAACTTTGCAAAAATGGGGCGTTTTGGGAAAAAATTCGAAATTTTTGGGGCTAAAAGTGTGGAGCGCATAATTGCATGATAGATGGAAAGATCTTTTAGTTCTTAATTACTCCAAAATGAACCCAAGGAAGCCATCATTCACACACAAAACATGCCTCATGCAAATAAAATTAAACCAACAGAATAATACTTAAATGTTTAATGGCTATTACTGGAAGATGCAGCTAAACAAAAACAAAAAAACAAACAAAAAAACAAAATCAAAAGGGGTTTTCAAGTAATTGAGGGTGCAGACAGGCTAGGCCTACCATAAAGTTTCACATCTGATATATCTCACTCGGATGGAGATGATAACCAACTTTGCTCCAATCTTCCCACATGCCAAAGTTGGCAGCACTCATCACTCTTCCCTTCAAAAATAAAACTAAATAAAAATAAAAATAAAAAGAAAGAAAGAAGAAAAAGAGAGAGGGGGCAAAGCAGCAGATGCCAGCATGAGATGACTCAATCACAAACAATGTGATAATGCTTTGGTGAACATCTGGGATCTGGCATCAGACTAAACATTTTACCCAGTTGCTAGGGATTCTGTTTAAGATGATAGTTGTTACAGTTTTGAATTAAAATGAGAGTTTGAGAGATCACTAATATTACAATGGGAGAATGCCTTAGTGTCATTTGTAAATCTACCAAAGCATTTGCACGTGCATAACTAATATGAAGGAGGACTCAGACTCGAGTCCTTACTCCGTCCAATTTTTTACTTTTTTTTTTATAAATATATTCAATGTGCATCACGTGTAAATTATTATCAATTTATCTATCTATCATATAATATATAATAACTATTATAATGAAAGAGATGGAGTTGTAAATCTACCTACTTGCGTGCAACTCTCCCATTATAGTCTTCACATTTACTTTTAAAAATATATAATCATATTTATTAAGACATGCATCGTACGTGTAAATCAGAGTTTTTATTTTAAATTTTTTAAAGAAATTAATAAGTGTATATATGAAACCAAAGTTAGGTTAGTTATTTGCAGAAGACCGAAAGTATTAAAGCAAAGGGCATGTATTGTATAATGAGAAGCATTTTGTAGCATACTGAAAAATAAATGTTACAGTTTACACAGTTAAATTCAATTAGTTGCCACGCAATATTCTTAGCAAAGCTGAAAAAGTATGAATTAGAAAGAGCTACTGAATTATTGAGAGACAAAGCTGCTTTTACAACTTTAATCACTTTCAATATTCAGAAAGAAAGACTTCCTTTAAACCTACAGAACTACTTTCTTGCAAGTTAGAAAATAAGATGTATTGCTTCAACAGTTGGACTGCATAAGTAATTCATCATCCTCATCAACTATCAGTTGCTCGTCGATGACTTTTGTTCATATGCAAATGCATGCGTATGAAATCGATGACTTTTGTTCATATGCAATGCATGCGTATGAAATATAAAATATATATTCATGTTTAGTAACATCCAATGCATGCATGAAAGGAAAAATAATAATAATAATTATAATAAAATTTCCACCGTATAAAGATTTGATCAAAATTAGTATAAAAGAAATAGATGCTCACTAGTTTCCAATTTGTACATGAAGTGTAGAAGACAACTTTCCGTACACAACCAATATTGTAAGTTTAGCAAACCCGAACATGATATCAAGGCACAAACCCATGGTGACAGATACACACCATATGGAATTATAGAAACCAGTAATTTACACGTGTGATGCACGTTTTAATAAATATTGTTTTTTTTCAAGTTAAAATTTCAACATAGTCAGACATCAAACCTAACCTGGCACCTCTTTTGTATTAGTTATGTACGGACAATGCATGTCATAATAAAATTTAAAAACTCTTAACATAATGAGGACTGAACCTGAAACCTCATTTATGTACGTGTGTCACACGTGTTGATAGATTGACAAATGACACGAAGTCCTTCTCCCATTATAATATTAGAGATTATCCTCTCCCATTATAATATAAGAAATTAGAGATTAGAGATATTAACAAAAGCATCTCTTATCAAATAAATGTCATTGCACAATATTACCCCGATAATTATAGAGAATTCTAAGTCCCTTTCCAAAGCTGCAAAATAAATCACAAGGGCATAATCGCCATTCGACTACAAGCACAATCCAATATATTGAGACAGTCACCCCCATCTTTCCAACCCCTCATACATATCCTTCCTTCCTTCCTCCAAAAGATACTCTTATCACATGGAAGATGATCAGAGAGGACTTCAGCTATACCCCACCTTAACATCATCGACGAAACCAGATCCTGACCTCAACTTGGGCCTATCGATAAGCATTGGGCGGCCACAACCACCCCCGAACAACAACGATCAGGTGGCCCGGAAGAGACAGAAAGGGGAGCAAATGGAGCTTGGAGCAATGGAGAAAATCTATGTGGAGCGACTAAGGGAGCTAGCAAAGAGGGAGCTCGAGCTCGCTGACATGGAGTTTGCACGTGCTAGAATGATCTGGGAAAGAGCTCGGGAGGACATGGAAAAGGTGGAAAGGATAAAGGTGGCTGCCACCAGAAGGATCAGCTCAGCCTGCATCGAGTTCACTTGCCAGGCTTGTCGATGTCGGTTCCAACAATAAAATCACTAGGACTTCAAAATCCAGAATCGCAATTTACATGTAGTTAAGTATATTGAAGGGATTTTACTATGTTTGATACTGATATTACTTATGGAAGAATTTTGAACTGAGGGTGTCGTACCTAACTGACTTGTCTGATATTGATATTGATCCTTGAATTTGAAATGTAATCCCTCAGGTAACTGTCGTTTTCACTTGAGAAGAGTGACAAAAGTGTAGAAACTTCTGAATTATCCTTGTCTGTAAAAATACGTGGTATTCCTGCAAAAAACAAAATAAATAATAAATACCAAAACAGAGTTCAGACATAACATAGTTGACGGAGGTAATTGTTATTGTAATATACATTTAACTGTTTTTACGCACCAGAAAAAGGTAATTTATTTAAGCAACCTTTTTCTATTTATAGATTCTTCTTACTTTTTGTAATCTAAATCTTAAGAATGAGATTTCCCCGGACGACAATTCAATGGAACTCCGATCTAAACAACAGATTTTTAAAGGAATATGATGGACAAATTGTGGAAAAATCATTAGTGAGTTCATAGCTGTAATCCTCTTACAGACGATTCCTGATGTTCCAGCTATAGGAAAGATAAGAGAGAAGATTATATGAACCAAGCCTGGGTTGCAGTATAAAGACCAGGCACCGTGAAGATTTTATCAGAATTTTATGAGAATTTTTTACCTGGTGTCACCCTCTATAAATTACTATACTAATGGAAAAATTATAGTCCTGGAAAGTAGGGACAAGAGAAACACTTGCCATAACCCAAAAAGACTTCACATCCTCCAATCTAATAGACTAAGGAGAAAATTCTAGAAGGAGAAACATAATAGATTTGCAAATGCCACCGATACGAAAGGAATATGGGTGTTACAACATTCATATTTGGTTTCTTGCGGATGAGAAAAGATTATTATTAGAATAGTAAAGTCAATAACCATATTTGACGCCAGCTGGTGAACTATTTGATTACTCGACACTGTATATATAGTCCTTTGAATAATGCAGTCTATGAAACTTTTACTTTGGCAAGTTATATCTACATTTTAGTTGCACAATCGAAGTGGTAAAATTAACCTAAAAGGAATATTTTCAAAAACAAAACATGAGTGATCCACTTTGAACTGAACATTCATAATCAGCTTGACTAAAATTTTGAGCTGAAATGCTCAGGCTAGAGTCAGCTTGTCAAATATTGAGTTACACCCTTATGCAGCCACACTCACTCAGTACATAAACAGCTCTCTCATAGTAACCATTAAATAGATAAGCGCAGGTGAAATTTTCCTCCTATGATGCACCAGAAACTTTATGACTCTTACTCAAGTGCATGATCTACACCCTGAAAGTGTTTTACAAAGTCACAAAACAAAGTATGAAGAAAGTAAGTTTCTTCATCACAGAGGTTTAATGATGTTCTCCTCATGCATCAAGATGTCGCCATACTATATATTATGGATCAAATATTTGACATAAAAATTACTTTGAATTAAGTGTGATCAAATTTTTGATATGAGCTAACAGCCCACATAAGAAGTTTAGTCACATGATTGTTGACTTCCTGCATGCGTGTAGGTGCTTTGTTATCATCAAATTATGTTACGAGAATGAAGAAACTTAGACATAACACTGTTCAATATATGGAATAAAAAATCTTCACTAAAATAATGATGATCAATAATTAGCTAAAAACTGCCACTATTGGATATCCATATTTGCATATGATACTGGAAGGTAAGCATATATATAAAGTGGTAGTAGTTAATCAGCAATAATAACATGCTACTAAATGAAAGGAAGTGAAATAATTGTCTGACCATGGAAACATTCCCTTGCATCTCCAGCCATAAGCACAATATCCCCACTTCGCAGAAACATGGCTACTGGCAAATCCTCACGAGACTTTCCACCAAGGAGGAAGACTGCCTTGCAACCAAGGCTACATAACAAGAACATACATCTCTTCGGTAAATTTCAAATTTCTAGATATTAACGTGCAGGAGATCTATCTATACTATAAAATGTACAAGTTTTTATTTTTCAAAAAAATGTACAAGTTTTGGAAAATCCCAGATGAAATGTCTGTAAAATTTGCACTTAACTGAAAACAGAATAAACGAATAAAATCTTAATTGAAAACCTTACAAAAAAAGAAGTATGACTAATTAAGTTTAAGAAGAAAGGGAACCTGACATTTGTAGGAGGAAAACTCCCTCATATAGAGTAGTTGTACTCATATATCAGGCGTTATATGGACGATCCAAACCATTAATTAAATTTATAATGTCATAAAACATCTGTATACAAAAATATCACGTATACAAAAAATCAAGTTATTCAGAGTCTTCTTTCCCATGCATCGCATAGTGCCAAGTTGTTATTCTATTGAAAAACCACTCATTTTTGCGACCACTTAAAGTAATAAACGACCTCTAAACAACTTGATAATTTATAGGCATACATATGGCGATCATCGATTGGGGGTCCTACAAAGTAATTATAAGCACTTTGTTGGAGGAAATCGCCTCATAATATAAGTATGAGGCTCCCTTTTCTCTTAAGTTAAATAGAATTATATAAATTGGTTAATCTTATTTCTTAATTTTCTCTTCTAAATCTCTCCATGAAATATATTACCATATCCTCCATATCCATGGGTCCATGTCACATTATTATATTTTACTTAGAAATTTCCGACAACAACAATACTATGATATACAAATGCAACTTCTGTTAAAGTTTGAACATGCTGGGTACTACCACACATGTCAGATTAACTAATATGGCATATACCTGATGCTCACAATAGGCTTGCTCCAATCTGCTTCCATGTCATCAAGGTGGCCTCCAAGCATATCACCTGAAATTAAAACAAAGAAGAAAGAACTTTTGGTTCACCAAATATGTATTTGTTACCAATATGATTTTTTTTTAAAATTCATAATTCTGCACAATGGTATAATAACAATAAGGTGCATACTTGGACCAAAATAGTTCACTATAGCAGCTTCTGGTTGAAACTCTTCTCCTGAAGGCATGGCAGGTATTGCCATTTTCTTCGCAAGCGCACAAAGGCCATCAGGGATTTTGTTATGTGGTAGAGAAACATCATAGTTGCGCTACAGAGATAAAACATACAATGAATAACAACAACAAAATGAGTCACAGAATGTATACATATAGTTACTTACATGAAATCACAAAGTTCATATTCTATATGATATATGCATCTACAATAACATTCAAAGGAAATTTAACTCAAGTTAACTTTAAGGACTTCCCCATCTCCCTCTTCTTATTTCCGACGAAAAAGGACCAACAATTTGCTTCCAGATGATATGAGAGGCTAAATGTTGTTTAAGTCTGATGAACAATGATATTATAGAATCTGAAAGGTAGAGATCGAGATGCTGGTAAATAACTAACACCCTGAACTTCTTCTCGCTGAGAAGGTTAACTATGTTAGCATAATTAAGACGCTTCCTCAAGAATGAACTGATAACTGCTACTACTAGTCTACTATGAAGGAAAACACAAGTATTGAACGCACCTTAGACCAGTCAAATTGCAACCCAAGGGTGCTCCATCGCAATTTACGCAAAAGAAGTGATGCTGCAACTGATTTGCATGGTTCCTTTTTATAAGAGAGAGTATTTGCTTCAGAAAATAAGTATCTATGAGAAACTTGAATGCTTTCACAAGGACTAAGACCCGGCTCCAAATTGGAAGCTACTTCTTCCTCTTCAATCAAAACTTTCTGATTTTGGACAGCACTAAACAAATCAAAAATAGGACCATAGATGGCAGTGTGATTGGTTCTATTTGGCGGTTGCGGAAAGGTTGTGAGACTCTCTCTGATCCAGTGAACTTGCTCCTCAAATCCCAATGCACCAGGAATGAAGTAGAACCCTGCATCCAAAATACGAGATGCATTAAGCGACAAGGCATATTCTGACTGAAGGCTGAACAAGATTGCAGATGAGTTTTTCATTGGGAGCAAGAAGAAACATATTACCGATACCAGGCTCATAACACATACTCCCCACATGTAGAGGTATAATGTGTATAAATTAGTAAAGATGGTTGGGAAGTGAGAAGGAAGGCTATTGAATATAAAGGTCAAGTTTTTTTTACCTCTTAATTAATTGAGTGTTCGTGAGAATTAAAGGTGCAAAGTGTTTAGATAGACAATTATTAGTACTAAAGCGGGCTGGGAAGTGAGGAGGAAGACCATTTGAATACCATGTCGAGGTTCATGTCATCATGTGTGATTCACTGATTCACAACCAATTTATGAGAATCAATGAAGAAAGTGCGAAGTTGGATTTATGCACGAGCTATACGCATGCAAAAATATGCATTAGCTTCTCCTAAAAAGTTTGTATGGTTGTGATTTAATCCATAAACAGATGGATGACTAGTATAATGAGTGTCAGAGTTACATGTTCCCATCCAACTAGAGTTCCAATAGTAGACATACCAGGCTACGAGCCATGAATAAATAAACTTGTTCAGTTGCTTGATATTTCACCAATCATAAGATAATCTCAAATTGTCTGCACGGATTTTTCTTTTTTACTAAATTAAATCTTGCACATGGCACCAGCTCAGAAGAAAATAGAACGGCTTCCATTTAACCAGCGGATTACAGGGAATGCTTGTAGCATGATAATGGAGTACAGCTAGCAACCTAGTCCAACTTGAGTTGAGTTTTGTGGGGGAAGGGTCTAGAGATTCACCAGGGGAACCTATTGAGTTATTATTCTAATTTTACACATGTTTCTAGAAAATGATATGTCTGTTGAAACGATTTCAATAATTTAAAGTAGGGCAAAAACCAAAGTAACCCCCCCCCCCTCCCCAAACGTTTAGCCTGAGTAGAAAATGCCCATATGACGTTTGTAAAAATATATTAAACCCATTCCTCCGTTAACTTAACCCATTCTGTTAAATATGTATTATTATATTACTACTTTACCCTTGCTCTTTCATAATTAATTCATTCTTCTTTCTTCCCTTTCTTCATTCTCTCTCACCTATTCTCTAAAGCCCAATTGTACGAATTGAGTTGAAGGTCCATTAAAAATCGACCTAACAATTGTTCTAAATCTAAGATCTCTATTTAGTCTGAGTTGGAATCATGCATGATTGTTTTCATATTCCATAACATAGAAACAATCCACGTGACTCCAAAAGAGAAGAAAATCAATCAAGCACCCAGATTTCAGGAACTTCCATCTCATAACACTAATCTTATTGACCAATAATTCTCCGTTAATCTCATTCTCAACATAATATTCATTCGAAGATCATGCTCTAAAATAATTCTCCATTATTGGGCTTCGAATTAGCTCTCAGCCTCATTCAATTTCAACATTTTTGAAGCTCAGGCCAAATGAGTTTCGATTTCAGTGTAATTTCCTCGTCTTATTTGTTGAAATTGAATTGAGCCATCGAAAATTTGAAACTTTATATTAAAATTGAACTGGGTTTTTGAGGATAAGTGAGAGAATAAAGAAATGGGAGAAAGAAGAACGAATTAATTATGAAAGGGTTAGGGCAAAACAGTAATTTAATAATTCATATTTAACAGAATGGGTTAAGTTAAAGAAGGAATGTGTATAATGTACTTTTGCAAACATTATATGAGTATTTTGTACTCAAGTCAAACGTTGGAGGGGTACTTTGGTTTTTGCCCTTTAAAGTAATCAATTGACGTCTCTAGTGCTAATAAAGTGCTTTAATATTTGTAAGTCAGTTATTAAAAACTAAGAGCACTGAATTATGAACTCTGATCTGTCTTAGTCTGGCACTGCAATTCTTCTTTTCCTTCTCCTTTCTAGATTTTCCAAAAAACTAACATTACTCTGTGTCAGACCATAATCCACATCCCAACAACTTGTTATCATGTCAAATGCTTCCTTCTGTTGTATCTGTGCTATCTACCCAGTTCTAGATTCTTCAATATTCTATATTATAAACCTCAATTTCATTATTTCATTATTTCACAATTCAAGCACCTATTTGTTATATGCTACACAGAAGAGTTCTGGGTGGTTCTGATTCTACTAATAAAGATAGGGATTCTGTTAAATTTCATCTGGGAAGCATGATTGGTCACAACATCATACTCACCCTCCAATCAATAATCTACAAAATAAGGGTTGTTCTACCAAAGAGTTTCTATGTTTATGAGGAAAGGCTGGTGTTGAAGAATGTTGGGACTTCATGGGCTCCTTTTGATAATCTAAAAGATCATCCTTGGTTCACTTGGCATGACGTCTTGACCAACTTCTAAATGAGAGAATAAACAGGCGGCCAAAAATCCATGAGCTTCTCTCAACTATTTTCAAACTTGAATTTTTCCATCTCTGAAGCAACCGCCCTCCAATTACAAGTTTCTTTTGAGCTAACGAGACAAGTATGCATTCATCTCCTAAGTGATAAATTAAGGAAGAACACAAATATTTGTTCCCTTTTTTTGTACCTAAGAAATACATAACATCTACCCACATGAAACCACCCTAAATTTTGGGAATGAATTCCCTTTCACCCTCTACTTCACCTCAAAGTCAAAAGCAATTCGTTGTAGCAGATATATCATCCTTATATTTTCTACACTTTCTTCTCCAATCTAACATAACATCAAGGTGACCAACTAGCATGTAGGACTAGGTCAAGGCCCTTACTGTCCATTTTCTATGGCTACGAATTTCACACTTTTTATCAAAGGATTCATGTAAAGTTGGTAACCAATCAAAAAATTCCGCTAAATCTTTTGGGGAGCTTCCTAGACAACCTCATTTTAATGGGAAAAAACTTAGATGACAAATAATCATTATCATTATAAACTCGATGCGAGCCCCATAATGCATTAAGGGGTGGAGCAAATGATGCGATTCACAGAGTCTCTATATATTAGAGATAGGGATGATTCTAAATTCCACTTTGGAAGCATGACAGGTAATGCAAAATCATTATGTTTGAAAAATGAGTAAACTTGGATTGTTAACTCCTTTATAGGCAATGGTCCACCAACTGCAGTAAATTTAGATTAAAACTCTAAATGCAAGTATCTTTTCAACTCCTCAGTGATCTAAAGATGCTAAATGTTGGGAAAGTTGGGGTACATAATTGCCATTCTTGTTGATATCAGAGTCACCTAACAGTCCTCTACACGATTAGTTTTTTCTCTATCATTAAAAGTTCACATTAGAAATGCAATCTGTTTACCCTTTACTTTAGTTTCTGCCACATAATTGGGTGTAATGTAACTCCCTATAGAAAACACAATTTCCCAGCCTAGGAGATATAAGAGACCAACTGGTCATTTGGGATAAGGGCAATCCTTTTGTGCCCATAGGTCCATGTTAGGAACTCGGTACTAATTAAAAGATAATTGATGTCTTGAGAACTAAGTGTAAAACTGTAAAAGCAGGTCAAATATGGTAGTGTTTAAAAATACTTCTTGTCCTTCTTTAAAAATACTTTATTTATGTTTGAAATACGAGTAAACAACGTATTTTAAAGGAGAGAGATCAGAGAAACAGAGAACTAAACAGGCTTAATTAATCAATTAATTCGTTTGAACCTATACTATTCTTTTTTCAAAACAAGGTGGCAGCCACACACTTGCCCATTCTCACCCCAAATATATTAATGAGGGACCTCTTGCCCACTAGCAAAGAGGCTTACCATTTGACCCTAGTTCTCTGGCATAATATGTGTGTGTATATATATAAGCCATAAGAAGATAGCAAGATTACACCAATATGGACTAAATCAAATTTGATCCTATTTAACTAGCTTATTCATACCTATTCCAAGTATGCCCTGACTACTTTAGCCTAACCTCAACTACTTTGATGCCATTTATAGATAAGGGTTACAAAAATAAAAACATCATCAAATGTCATAAATATACCAAAATCAAAGTAGATGGTCCTGCATAATCTCTTTTAGTTGAAGAAAACTAGCTCAAAAGTGTTAAAATACAACAATATGAAGTATACAGTGCTAGCAAGTATGAAATGGCGCGTCATAAGTAGTGAGGACGCTGATTACGCAAATTAAAAGACTTGATGTTTGAGTAGGCATTGATAGAGGACCAAGTAATCGATGTGTAATCCCTGTTTCCATTAATACGTATTTTTATAAAAGTATTTTTCCGTATTTAAATCTTCAGTATTTTATAACTATTCTTTCTTAATATATTTTATTATTCAAACTATTTTATGAGCCCAATGTACAAAATTATTCAATTGTTTTAATATTAAATCCGAAGCCCAATTGTTTAATTGTTATTATAAGCCCAATTCCATATTTTGATTTTATTATTTAATTATTCATTTAATCTGAGCCCAGAGTTTAGCCCAACACCCTAATAGTTTATTTAATATTTTGAAGCCCATCTCCTATTGGATCTCCTTGACCCATTATTACCAAGCCCAAATCCACTAACCCAGAACCTATATGCTTGTACAGATTAATCCTACACCTATTCGTATACAATTCTTTCCCGTATCCCCCACTCTTCAATCCCGTACCCCAACTCCCCCACTTTGCAGATGCACACTCCCCCATCACCTCGTAACTACCCCCACTCTCTCTCACCCCATTACTTTATTTTATTTTATAATATTACCCCCCTTATCCCCGTTCTCTACCTTCCCCCTCTGCTCTCAATCAGAAACAGAGAACCCAAACAGAACCCCCCTTCTCATCGTCTTCAACCTCTCACCCTAACCTCCCGCTCTCACCCAGCCTCGCCGCTCCGCTGTCCTCGCACAAGCCACCGCATCCCGCTGCAGTCGCGTCGACCCCTCGCCACTCCCGAAGCACCGCTCACCACCCCGCTCCTCTCCTCGCCCCTACTCCCGAACCCATCTCCCGCCAGTCAACGCCATCACCACCAGAGCTCGTCCACTCCGCACTGTCTCCGCTCGACCATTACCGACTACACCCCCGTCGGGCTGGCGCCGCTTTCGCCGTCCCGCTTGCCTCGCCCCTGCTCCTCATCAACTCCGAGAACAATCGAAGACCCAGCGAGCCGCTCGCCGTTGCCGCCGCATTTCCCTTCGTCTTCCTCTGGTTCCACCTCCGCCGAAGTCCTCCTTCCTCGCCCATCGAAGCTCCACCGTCAGCCTCCTCTTCTTCCGCTTCACCCCCAGTCACGCCGCACGCCTTCCCCGCCATCCCCTGCTCCAGCCTCGACGCCATCGCCACCGGAGATCCCCGTCCTCTTCAATCCCTGTCGCTGCCCTCGTCGCGCCAATCACAGCTCTTTCTCCCGCCATCGCTTTCTTTCTCTCCCTCTCTGTGTCGATGTGAAGAACAAGGTTGGTGTTTTGGTTGCTGTTTGGAGTTGTTGTTGGGAGTTTGCTGTTTGGAGTTGTGTTGGGTGTTTACTATTGTGTTGGGATCTGATTGTATTGGAGTTATTGGGTTGTAGGGGTTATTGTTGCTGTTTGGTGTGTGGAGTTGGTGTATTGGTGTGTTGGTGTTTGTGTGAAGGGGGACTGTTTGGTGTATTGGGTTATGCTGGTGTTTGGTGTTGTTGGGGAGTTGCTGTCTTGGAGTTTGTTGAAGGGTTATGTTGCTTTTGTTGTGTTGCTACCACGTATCTTGCACGTGTTCTGCTGCCCGGGATTCTGATCCCGTTATTCTTGTTTCAATCTCATCGTCGTCGACTAACAGGTAAGTATCTCTCGTACAAATTCGTTTGTTCTAGTACAAGCTTCTTTGCAAAATACCGCAAATATATTTTTTGACTCTAATTCGTATCATACATAATCTATCGATCCCGTACATGATAAGGAATACTTTGTTATCATATATGCATTGCATGAACACGATACACACATATATACTCTTAGAACTATATAGTATGTTGTGCATGAACTGCTTGTCTTGTTACTAGTTTGAATGATGATTAAGTTTTGCATATATCATTGATCACATCATAGTTACTACATGTTTTATAAGCCCAGAAATATGTTTTCCTGCATTGCATAAGTCTTGATACTCGATCCTGTCATGTTACCCGTTCTTGTTGTTGCATGTAGATATTTATCGGTCCAGTTATTGTTCATGTTTAATTGTAATAAAAAGATAACAAGTCGGGATATAAAGAAAAAAGATTTAGTAGTGGGTAATATAGAAGAGCGTACTCGGATGAGAGCTCGTGGTTTTTCGATGCAAATTGCAAAATACAAGTTGGCGAATTGTATGTTCTATGTTTCACGCTACATGATACACTATGTTCCACATTGCACGTATCTCGATACAGGATACTACTGACATGATTTTTCGAATACGTGACCTATAGAATCCACCACTAGTCTAAGCGTTCACTTGATTGCGAGTAGCAACTATGTGGTATGGGACGCATGAAGTGCTATCTAGTTAGGTTAATAAAAGACATGAGATTAACACGTACAGTTGCATGATCCAATTACATGTTAAATGTTCCTGTTGAATCGTTTACTTTTTTCCATGTTACGCGTTCATGTTGACACGTTTACTTGCTTACTGGTTTACATGTACATGTTCCTATGGATTTATTTACTTGTTTACATGCATGTCACTTGTTCCATGATATCTTATTCATAATTTTATTTGCATATTGTATATCTCCTATTATATGATTCTTGATTCCTTGCTCTTTCTCTGTTTTTGTTTTGTTTTATAATTGTCCCGTTAGCTTGAACCACTTAAGGCCGTGACTTGCATTAACGAGTACCCCCTTGTTTCTTCTTTTTGTAATAATATACTTCCGGGTCCAGATGGAGAATTACTCGAAGGTGATGCTGAGCAAAGATTTTAGTCCTGTTTATTTTCATGTTATTTTAGTTCTTGTTTTATTCATGTACTCTTTATTATAATCCGGATATGTTTGACCCGTAATTACTTTGTATTTCCGGTTGTTGGTTATGTCATGTATTATGTCATGTACTCTTGTTATCCTATTGTGATTTTAAATGCTTGCGTGGTTGATATTGTTATCTTGTTGTTGAGTTAACTATACAGCTAATGAATGATGTATTCGCAACATTCACTGGGCCTCAGTTACGTGCCTGTGTTCCCATAATCTGGAAAGCGGGGCGTGACACAATGAAAGAAATTTTGCAAGCTGAAAAGGTTCAAAACCAACTTCAACTGTATTTCGGGTGTATTCTGTACTCAAAATCGAATAAAAAGGAAATAAGAGAAGGAAGAGATAAGAGAGAATTACGGAAGCATTCAACCTTGCAAAAGTACCTTATTCTTAACTATAAACAATATACACTCATCACAAGAGACCAATTTAAAACAAAATTAAATGCAATTATATCTAACTTATTCATGCCTTTCCCAAATCCTAACAACTTTACCTTATCTCAGGTTCTCAACTAGATTTACCGTCTTATAAATATAAGATTTACCCAAAAAAAGTTTACACTATTTACACTCTTCAAAATTTAACTAAATGGTTTTGCATCAATAACTGGACAAAGCGAAGAGGTGGCACACAAAATTTGTCGTTCGTGATTACCATAGAGGAATAATTTACGAAAGTTCAAGGAAAGGACTCCGGCGAGATTATTTTGTGGGTTATTGTCTACGATATGAAATTTCTGCATTTTTGCTCGATTTCGTGGGTTATATATATAACCCACAGATTTTGGACTATTTCGAGAAATTCTGAATTTTTTGCATTCTCGCCTGATTTTGTGGGCTAGTTCACCAATTTCGAGGAATTCTAAAATGTCAACATTTTTTTTCGATTGCTTGGGGTTATAATCTACCATTTTTGGATGATTTCGAGAGATTCTAATTTTCCCGCATTTTGTCCATATTTCGTGAGCTATATTGTCCACCATTTGGACGAAAGCGAAAGGCTCTAAGTTTTTTCCGTATTTTGCCCGATTTTGTAGGCCATATAATCCACTGATTTTGAACTTTTTGTAGAGATTCTAGAATTTAAGCATTTTTGCTTGATTTCGTGGCTCGTCCACCGATTTCGAATGATTTTTGGAGATTTTAATATTTCTGCATTTCCGCTCAATTTCAAGAGCTATATAATCTACCGATTTTGGACGAATTTGAGATTATGAAATTTCTGCATTTTTGCCTATGACATTTTGGGCCGATTTCAAGGAATTTCTGCATTTCCGTCAAATTGCATGGGTCACTGATTTTGGACAATTTCGGGAGATCATGAAATTTCTGCACATGGATTAGCCCATCGATTTTTGACGATTTCGAGAAGTTTTGATTAATTTCACTATGAGGTTAAGAGGCCTTAAAAATATGGTCGTCAGAGAAACTTTGGCCCCTAAAGGTCAGATTCGGCTACAATTTGCACATCTGTATTGGGTGAGTTAGGACTATGGCAAGTCTAGTCCATGGTTTTCATTACTAGGAATATGGCACAAAGAAAGGAATGGTTTTATGTCGACAACTGGCAATATGGTCAGATCTTTTGTGGAGCCCTACGTTTAAAAAAAATGATATTACTTTAATGAAGATGATCATGATTATTGCAAACTCAATTATGAGCTACATCTTGCATTAAAAGAAGAGGCAAGCAAAGCCTTATCTAGGAAATTGGAAATATTATGATATAACTTTTGGAAGTGTGGTCGGTATCTAAACTATCTGCCAAACTTGAAATTTTTATCACCCTTGCATGCAGTATGTCTCCTACTTCACTAAATTTACATTTATGTCCACAAGACAAGTATCCATTAACCTCCTAAGAAAAAATTCAATTCCAAATAGTGTAATATTTGTTTCCATTTTTGCCCGAGTTAAAGTTCATTTAACATCCTTCTATGTGAAAAAACAAAAAATCTACTATTTAAAAGCTAAACATCAGGAACACGTCGTATTTGACTCGACTTCAGTGACTCGGAGTCAAAGTTGAAAGTCATTTCCTATAGTAAAGTCACTGCCACAGATTGAAAATCTTTGTTAGGGGGAAAATTCAATAACAAAAATAATTACCACAGGTATTCATTAGTATAATAGTATAGAATATCCAATTAAAGCAGATATTGACATGTTCCAAGACTACAATTATAAGCTCCAAAGAAGAGGAAAGATGCAATTGGAGTTGGGAGTCTTTCTACAATTTAGTTGATACATACTTCACAACAATTTTCTACTAAACCTTAGAGATAAAATGCTCCTGAGATAATCACAAATTGAATGAGAGTCTAAGAAGGTTACATATGATTTCCGAGAGGGGCCAGGAGCTATGGATTGCAATAAATTACACAAAAGGCTAAGCTTAGTTTTCAATGAATCTGAAGGATGGGATGGAAAGGAGCCTATTGTAGAACTCTCGCTTAACCAAATCCTGAATCTACGCACATGTATAAAAAGTAATTTTATCGAAACTTTGAGCGGAGATAATCAAACTACGGTAGTCACATCTCTGCTCACGCTAAAATAACTACCTACATGTATCAAAAATATAACAGTCCCTCAAACTTTCCATACCTTGAAAACTTACTCTTTTCCCCTGGGCTACAAGAAGTGGGAGGAGACAAGCTAATCATCAAGGATTTGCAATCACACAAGCCTATCGCTTGTCCATGTTCTACGTCCCCATCAAAGCTTAAACTGAAACCTACCCAAATCTTTCACGTACTCTTATCCTTCAAAACCAACCCTCAGGTTGGGGAAGATCCTAAGAAGCAAGGCACTGACACACCAACACACACACTATGCAACACAACTCATCAACACTCCAAAAGTTTACTCAATTCATGCGAAAAATAGCATATAGATCATCAACATCATCATCATCATCATTCAAAACTCGACACAAGACACATTAATCAATTCCTGCGAAATAACAGACATTAACAGACATTACCAGGTCTCTTTTCAAAGCAGAAGACGGGACGACTGAAACCGGCACAATCGAATCTACACACCCCATCAGGAACCTCTCCGCTCCTCTCAAACGCCTCAAGAATCGCGCCGAAATCAAACACGTCCGATAAATCCGTCTCCTTCTCCAACTGCTTCTTCCTGCAAAACAAAAACGAACAAAAAATTGAACTAATTTTTTTTTTAAATGGATCGGAAAAAGAAACCCTAGAAGGAAGGAATTGGGGGTTTAGGGTTTTGCAATTTCTTAAATCGAGCACCTCGATTTTGGGGCCTGCATTTTGTAGAGCTTGTATCGCTTCTCCGCCTTTCGGAACGCGGTTCGCTCCGCATCGGCAGCGGTTTCGGCAGCGCCGTACATCGGAGATCGGTGAGTTTGGAATTCGAACTTTGGATTTTGGATTTGGATAAGAGAGAAGAAACACGGAAGTCGATACTGGCAAAATAATATATTTTAGACCTTTATCAAATAACTACCCTAACTTTCTTTTAATTTCTGTATAAATCCACAAACAATGATTCAATATAGAGAAATTTTGTGTAATTTAGCAAATTTGAAACAGAGAAAGGGGTTTATTGCTAATATTTAAGTAAATTCAGGGGAGTAAACTGTTAAAACCAAAGGTTGAAGGATTTTCTGGTCATGCGTTGATACTATTGAGCTTCGGTTGTTTCGTAACTCGTAAGTACATATAAGTATATAGGCTACTTCCTACGTTTTAATACGAATATGTGCATTGTTACTAGTAATATTCAAGGTCGTAGAAGTGGACTAAAATTTTAGGAATATGGGCATTTTGTTGAAGTCTTTCACTATATTAATTGCATGAATATTAATTGTATGAGCTGGGCCGCCCCCACCTTAAGGCGGGTGAGGCAATCACCTCACCTCAGGCCCCTGATTTATTTAAAATCTTAGGGGCTCCAAATTTGTAATTTTCTTACAAATATAGATATGTATTTTATGCGTAAAAAAATATATATTGTAATTAGGGGCTCCCAAAAATAATTATTCGGTCTTTTCGCCTTGAACTCCCGGGAACTCAGGGGTGACCCTGTGTATGAGCTACACCATTTCAGATTATATATACATAATAAGAAATGAAATATATCTTCTAACTTGTAAAGCATGATGCAACACATATATCCATTAGCCATGTAATCAAAGGTTTCTATGCAAAGCACTGCTGATCATCTCAACCTCTGTATGAAACGTGTTGTTCCTTTAGTCCCTTTACAGCCACTAGAGAACCCCCAGCAAGCCACCCTTTATAGACTGTCCGATGCCGAAATAGTCCTGTTGCTAATTGAATCAGTTGCAAATTGGAGTTCTCGCAAGGAAAACCTTTAAAGCCCGGATATGTATCAATCAGCTGCAAAGAGTTATATTTGCATTAATCAACTCATAAATAGTGGTCACATATATGTCTTGTACGTAGTATACTAACCAGGGACATCAATGAGTATTCTTGAGGCTTACGGCAATCCCATGGCATGCAAATACAGTTGCAGGTGCAGAAAAAAAAGGATCTTCATATAACTTAATTTTACGGATCAGAGAGTATTGGGGGTTAAGAAGCAAAAGGAACCAGAGATGGACCCAAACGAACATGGGCTAAAGCTATATATTAAACGGAAAAAGGTGACCAACAATAGAGTTGTGAAGGAGAAGATGTTGGATGTATATGTATATTCTCAATATAATAGGATAATATTGTGTATATTATTCTATGGGGCAACACGGGTTTACACGTGTTATGTATTAATTATTGGAACGGGTTGAGTGGGCTAAAAGCCCAGTACCCTAAACCCAGTCTAATCTCTTTATAAGCTGGTCTAGAGATAGTGCTCTGTGATATTCCAATACTGATAAGCAGGGTATAATATCTTAAGCGGCTAGAGATTAACCCTAACCCTAATTTCCCCAAATCAGTATTAACAATCTTAAGATATTATACATCTCACCTCCGACCAAGACTGCCGCCGCTGTCTCCGACCAAGGCTGCCGACGCCGTCGTTGATCCAGATCGAAGTCGCCGTCGAGGATCTCGATCGCAGCGCCGTCGAGGATCTTGATCGCAGCGTCGTCGCGGATCTCGCTCGCTGCAGTCGTCGAAGCCCCAGATCTGGTCGTCGTCTCAGATCGCGGCCTGTCGTCGTTGATCCGGTGCGTCGCCGCCGGTGTGGATCGTCTCTGGTCGTCGAAGCCCCAGATCTGGTCGTCTTCCTCAAAGCTTCCATCGCTGTTGGAGTCTAGGGTTTGATCCGTTCGCAGCTTCGCTTCGTCTCCACATTTCCTCCGCCTCTCGGCACCGACGGCGGTGACCGGAACGAGAAGTCGGCAGTGACCGGATCCAAGGACGACAAGGTGGAGGCGAGTTATTGGGGCGTTTCGCTTCCGAAAATCGTAAAGAGCGACGGGACCGAATGGAAATGGTCGTGTTTTAAGCCATGGGATTCGTACTCATCGGACCAGAACATCGATCTAAACAAGCATCGCGTGCCTGTCACTTTGAGGGATGAGTTGGCACTGTTGATGGTGAAATTGATGCGGTGGTCAACTGATATATTCTGCAAGATGGTTGGAGCATATTCAGATCCAGTCAAAATGAATCAAATTTGGATCTAACCAGTAGAGACACCCATTGGATATTGATTTGTATTCCGTGTTTGGGGAGAAGACTGGATTTGCTGCAGATATAAATTAAAGATAAGTTATTCACCAAATTTAAATTGTTATTTAATTATTTGTTTGAATTTTGTTGCTAAGTGCTAAAGTTCAAAACCGTATTAAGTATTGTTTAATTAAATACAAATCTGAATAACTACTTTGGCTACGTGCTATGGATCAAATATTTATTTTGATAGACTTTGACTATAAAGTTGAATCTCCAAATTAAATTGTTGTGAATTAGATTGTGCTAATAATTTGTTTAATTGGCTAATCTTTAATAATTTGATGAATGTAGGAACTCCAAAGTTACTTACAATTGTGTGTTGGAGACGATGGATATGCATTACGGTTGAATAAGTCTGCACTACGCAGGCTTCTCCATCGAATTTGGAAAACACTTCTAACTTGAAGTGTCGGTATGATCTACTCTAACTTTTTTAGTATTTTTCATATGATGAATGTGTTAACGTTCTGTGCGTTTGATCATATGATTGAGAGTTTTAGATCATAGTTATTCTCGCTTTGGAAAACTAGCATGTTTAGGATTGTTAAGTATTTTATCATACTATGTGTATAGATATTTTGACAAATCCATTGTTTGCAGTTTGTGTGAGATTATATATTTGCTTCTCTAATAATTAAAATTTTTGTATAAGATCTATGACAAATGTCCGTAACTTAGATAGGAGCATCCTGTAATGCAGAATATGACTCCATTATTTACGTTTTGTTCTTTATCGTTCATTGTACTGTGTGTGCAAAATTGAATTATAAAATATGGGTCATTATCTTGCTTAGTGTTTCGAAGATGATGAAGAACGAATAAAGAAAATATAGCTCAATTTGTTTGAGCACGGGGACATTGTTAGAATCACTAGAGAAAGCGAACAATTTTTGTGATAGAGTAATCTTGTATTAGCTCTTATAAGGTGCGTACATTGTCAATCGCATGTATAAGTTGAGTTTAACAAATGAAACAATTAATAATAATAGTTCTAATTATGTTCTTGAACCTAGCATAATTGGCTAGGATTTGAGAAATATATATTCAATTGTTTGTGAGGAAATGTGATCTAATTATCAAAACTGTGGGGGAAATGGAGTTAAAAGCTATTGAGTCAAAAGCTTTAACATCCAAGTTGTTTTGAAATTTAGAATCACTATGAACTATATATTAAATTGTTTGTTCTTGTTAAAACTCATAACTCTGCTAAATGACACTCCATTAAATATGACAAATATGGAAGTTGTGCTCAGATTATGATCACTAGAAAATCATTTAGTATGGTCTCTAGGAGCACATAACTACTTGAGTCAATACATTCTGATATTTGTGATCTCAGTAGTTTTGCAACTAGATGAGACAATTATTGGTCAGAAGTATTTAATCGCTTTTGTAGATGATTAATATAAGTCTGTCATATATATGAAGAATAAAGCACTTATTATTCTTAAGGAATTAAAAAATTATAGTTGAATGCTAAAAATCAAGGGTTCAGATTTGATAGAGGTGCTGAATATGTTTAACAACTTTAGAGAAGTTTGCATTGGGCATAATCTCCACTGCACTCTATTTACAACAATCAAACAGTATTGATAAAAGTTAGAATCAAACTCTTAGTGAAATGTTGAATTCTATATTATTGACTGTTGTTTGTCTTGTGTAATAATGAGTGATGTTGTATTGTTAATCATATCTCTAATGTGTTACTACACCTTAAATTGAATACACCCTGTAAATCATGGCATGAAAACACAAATAATTTTGTTAAATTGAAAATTTTGTGTTGTGATACATTTGTTAGAGTACATGACACTAGAAGGCCTAAAGTAGGACCTACAACAAATATTTGTGTGTTTAGAAAGTGCAGAATAGTTCTGTGGACAGATGTTGGATCTATCTAATTTGTGTTAGAAGAATCTAGACTTGCAAAGTTCTTTGAAGATGTGTTCATCAAAGATAAATGTATGAACAATCTAGTCCTACAAACACGTTCAATGATTCACAGTTGGAATCAAGAACCAGCCTTACTGACACTTAAAACCTGAATGGCAAATGAACTAAGAATAGTCTTTAGTAGACAATGAGATGATTTTGTGTCATACAATAATACTTCAATTTAGTTGATCTGCCAAAAGAGGCTAAAACTATAGCAAGTAAGTGGGGTTTTGCAGAAGAAACTTAATTTTGATTGTTCAGTAGCAATTTTAATGCTTTTTAGTAGCAAACAGATTGACTGAGAAAATGGGGTAGATTTGTTTGATATTTACTCACATGTCTGTCATATTGCTACAATAAGTATTCTTCTTACCCTTACATCTATTGAAAATTTTGTCATTCATAAAAGATATTTAAAAGTTTTGTACTTGATATTTTGTACTGAACAGTTTTGTACTGGAAAATTTTGGACTAATATGTTTAGTGAACAAGATTTACAATTTAGTAAAATCATTGTATGCTTTGAAACATGTAATATAGCTATCGTATAAATAATTTGACAAGTTTCTCAAAGAGCCTAGTATATGAATCAAGTAATTCAGATCAGTGCCTTTAACTTTGTGGTGTGTCAAATATAATGGCTATTATTTACTTGGTTTTATTGACATGATTGTTGATTGGAAGTGACATCTCTATTATAAATGGATTTAAAATTGTGCTATCCAAATAAATTTAGCACCTAAGTGGTGTGGACACCATATTATGTATAAGGGTGAGTTTTGGTTGGCAAGGGATAACCCTTAGTCAAACTCAATAAATCAATAATGTGTTTCAAAAGTGGGGATATAGTGATTGAAAGTGTGTTTTGAAACACCTTATGATTATGATACAAAGGTTGACACCTTGTGATGGTGCAACTATGAGACAGGTAAATCATTCTAAAAGAATTGAAAGTCTCATGTATACAAAGATCTGCACTAGAATAGACATAGCCTTTGAGGTAGGTATGATCTGCAGATTCACTAATAATCCCATACACATTTGAGTGTCCTTAAGAGGCTAATGAGATACCTGAGTGGTACTCAAGAGTTTGCTTTGTGCTACTCAAAGTTTAGTGAAAGTCGACAACTAGTGGATATGTGTTCGCACTAGGAGGAGCAGAAAATTATGGAGATTAATAGGCAAACAAGTGTTGCGTTCTCATCCAAGAAATCAGACCTCTATGTGTTATCCTCTGCAGGGGAAGAGGCTGAGTGGATTGAATAACTTATTGCTAATCATCCATTTGAGAAGTTTAATGTAAATTCTCAATTCTGTTATGCGACTATCAAGCTACAATGCACTGTAGCTCATAACTCACTCTATAATAGTAAGAGGAGTATATTAAGGCTGAAAGAAGCCTAGTTGAACTTTCTCATAGATAAGGTGCAATTGTGACAAGTATGGCCAATGCTCTTGCTAAGAGACTTGAAAGTGATCTAATTATCAAAACTGTGGGGAAATGGAGTTAAAAGCTATTGAGTCAAAGCTTTAACATCCAAGTTGTTTTGAAATTTAGAATCCAATTGGAGCCATAGAGAAGTTCAAACTGAAGCATCAATTTTAGGCAGTTGACATGCTTTAGATAATTTGAAAAGTTCTATGTAAATTCTGTTAATATATAATTTCATTCCAATTTGATGATGCTATATATTTTCATAATTTACTTAGAATCATCTCATTATTCCAAAAGAAAGCATGAAAACTTGTCGATGTGTTTCCGATGTTTAGAATGGTTGTTATATCATTCCAATTCTGATGATATAACTCTTTTATGGATTCATGTTTCATTCCAATTTTGATGATTCAGAATTAACCATAATTGATTTGACTATTCTATCATTCCAATATGAAACATAGTATAGTTCTTGTGTGGAAACTATAATAGTTCTTGTTCTTTATTTTGTTAAAGAAACTTGATTGTGATGCTTGCGTTACATTTTGCTAAGCTATCGTTGAATTGTACTAAGTTCTTTAGTAGAACTAGATACTTTATGAAATTTGCTAGAATTCTTAGAGATATGTCTCTTGATATTCTTGTCTTCAATAAGCTAGCAAAGATGGAGGAGTTAAATCTGTCAACATAGATTTCAGAATAATGATTTGCTCAAAATGGAGGAGTAAACATAAAGCAGTTTGCAAGGATATAGTTTTGGCTTATTTATCGAAAGAATAAATTTGCCACTTGCTTGATAAAACTTCTGTTGAGTTTAAGACTCTTGTGTTCATGAGCTTAAAACTCATATTTTGTTCTTGAAGTTTATTTGCTTTGGTTGATTTTGAAACTATGACAGTCTCTCTAGTTGGTTTAGTCATTGTGAACTATTCTGTTTTGATATGGTTTTAGAACTATTGATTATTTTGGTTTAGTCATATTTGAACTATTCAAGTTATAATTGATTTAGTCTATTATCCATGTTCTTTATGATTCAATAATGTTTGAATCTTTGTGATCCAATATTATTACATTGCTTAGCCTAATATATTGAGAATATAGGAGGAGATTGTTGGATGTATATGTATATTCTCAATATAATAGGATAATATTGTGTATATTATTCTATGGGGCAACACGGGTTTACACGTGTTATGTATTAATTATTGGAACGGGTTGAGTGGGCTAAAAGCCCAGTACCCTAAACCCAGTCTAATCTCTTTATAAGCTGGTCTAGAGATAGTGCTCTGTGATATTCCAATACTGATAAGCAGGGTATAATATCTTAAGCGGCTAGAGATTAACCCTAACCCTAATTTCCCCAAATCAGTATTAACAGAAGATTCATCATAGCTGACCCAGTTCAGGTAAAAGATTTGTTTTTGTTGTTGTTGCTGTTGTTGTAGTAGTAGTAAAAGTATCACTTTTTATATCACCGTTGTTGTGTGGATCGATTATAGAGGTGAAATTAGGAAGAGTGATAGGATGTTAGTTACTGGACGAGGAGAAGGCAAGGCCTCAAATTTGCCCTTCTCAAAGCTTGATGTATATATAAAAACGAATCTTAGCTACTTCAAAGATTTGAGATCATGGCTTCTCGTTGTTGTTTATTATCATTATGATAAGTAGATATTGTAATATCGTGCTACTATTACGGACAGACGGTCGCTGGAAATCTCGAGCCCAACCTACAGACTGTTTTGTGCACCAGCTGCACAATCAAGCTGTTGGGTTATGCTGGACAAATAATAAGCATTACTTTGGAAATTGTTTCAAGAGGAGGCGTACAAATTATTTGGAGGAGTTTAGGTATAGATCAAGAAAAGAATTTTAGTTATGAGTCAGAAACCTAACTGAATTGGATCTCTAATACGATAGCCATTCTCCCTAAACATACCTCACTCACAAAGGCAAGCCTTTTATATTGGCTATTGATATAGTTATGCTCATGATCTTTCATAAGATGCATGATATGGGTAAAAAGTGTGGCTCATCTCCGCCAAACGATTCTAGCTAGCACGAATAGCAAAGCAACAAACTGGGCTCAACGCCAACCTCTCTACTAGTCCAGGCCAGATAGCTCCACAGGCTTTCTGCGGGCCTATTTGCACACCTGGGTGAATCACCTGCTGTTTACGCCAGACGCTCCATCAGTTATGCAGTAACCGCACTCCTAAGATTAAAGATCTGATCAATTCCAGATCCGAGATCAAGAGGATTTCTATACTGCCCAGGATCTCTCCAAACGGATTTCCCCCGGATCTATAAATAGAACATCCTACCGTTACAAGGTAATGACTCTTTTTGCTACCGAATTCCTTCCACTTAAAAATTGCTTTCGGGTTTATCGTCGGGAATATTCTCGGTGTTTCAGACTTCTTTTTGCAGGTCGGCAAGTCAGCTGCCTCCCAACCAATCCACTCAACACCTCTTCGTATCCAGGGTGAAGGTCATGATCATTGATGTTTCCCTGAATACAATAACTCACATTATCTGTTGCTCCCACACCCTAAAAACACCAGCAATAGTGCATTGATTAGTTATATAGATAGATTATTCATTCAAATTTGGTATTCCTTGTTCTTGACAACTGAAATTATAGATTTTTGGTCATCTTTGCTCGAAAACTTTACGGAGCAGATTGGAATTTGTTCTATAACCTCCTAGTAACAACCAAGTTCTATACTAGAGTAACAAAAAATAAAATACAGAATTGAGCTTGTTTTTAATGTATTATGAAGTCTTTTTGAAATATGATCTAGTTGTGGATTATACTTGCTAGACTATGTTAGATATTATTATAGTTCCATATTGATTGTAGACTTGTTTTGATATTTATTCTCCTCCTATATATAGGTGGTATTGTATTTGGTTGAACTCAATTCAATATTCAGTATTGTTTTCATCTCTCTGATTTATCTTAACATGGTATCAATGCCAATTATCCAAATTTTCCTTTCTTAAATTTCTGCTTCCCAAAATTCTCAAATCCCAATAACCAAGTTATACAAATTTCTTTCCAAAACCCTAGTTCTTCCAAAAAAAAAAAAAAAACCCGAAGTCATCTTCTCCTCGGCAACCCAAATCACCGAAGTCATCGGCAACCCCAAAACCACCGAAGCCACCTTCAACTTCATCATCGTCTTTCCATGTACACCATCGTCATTTTCGACAACACCAAATCACCGAAGTCATCGGCAACCCCAAATCGTCAACATCCAACAACAATAGCACATCGTCTTTCCAGGTTCTTCCAGATCGCTAACATCCAACAACAGCAGCAAAACCCATCCTCCACATCAACACCGTCATCTTCAGCAATATCCAAAACCCATCCTCCACAACAACAACATCCAACCACAACACCGGAGTGCATTGCATGTCGAGAAATGCGGACACAACCACAACAACAATGTTGTTCTTCTTCATTGTGATAACCAGAGTGCATTGCACATTGCAAACAATCCGGTCTTTCATGAGCGAACGAAGCATATAGAGATTGATTGCCACTATGTTCATGAGCGCTTTGAGGCAGGAACCATTTCTCTCCATTCTATTACCTCTTCCCAGCAGACTGCAGATTTTTTCACCAAATTCCATAATGTTCAGAGATTTAGATACTTAGTAGGCAAACTCACACTGTTTGACCCATCGTGAGTTTGAATGGGGATGTTAGATATTATTATAGTCCTATATTGGTTGTAAAGTTGTTTTGATATCTGTTCTCCTCCTATATATAAATGGTATTGTATTAGGTTGAACTCAATTCAATATTCAATATTGTTTTCATCTCTCTGATTTATTTTAACAGACTATATTCCTGCTGTCACTTGCTACCTTATGAAATTGCCAATATATAACATCAACTTGACGTGACCTTATTTACCCAACTACTTTCCATGTCTCGTTTTTTTTTTTTTTTGAGTTAAAAGTGACCTAGGTCACAGATTTCATTAATGATTTTCATGTCTTGTTGACAATGCTTGAATCTTGGATTCAAGCTCAACCCAAGCTTGCATTCACAAGGGAAATTTAGAGGTGGCAGGTTCTTCTACCTCTTAAAACTCTAAGATGCTCAAGTCAGTATTCATTTCGGGAAACAGAACATGCTAACTCAGACAGAAAAGAGACACTTAACGAAAACATATCTCGATTTGGAGGGTCAGGGTCTCTATTTATGCAAATTAGGCTTAACTTACTGCCAACGCTATATATCTTTGACCCCGTAACAAATAAACACGCTTGTTGGTGACTAGTATCATCTTGTCAACCTAGTAACTTGTGGATTTATGTACGTACAGTAGGTTATGCTTCTCTATTCGACTGCTTGTTGTCTGAATAATATACCGATTACAAATAAAAGAGGTCATTGTTATCTATATGCCAAAACATTTGAAAGATTTGATTAATTATTTGTTGTTATTATTTTTTATTTTTTTTCTTCTGTACAATATTTCTTTTCAGGTCCAAGCTTCTGTATATTCTGCCATGAGAAGAGACAATAGAGTGAAATATTTCTTGTAGACTACACACTCAGGGCCGACCCCCATATTGAGGCAGGTGAGGTGGCCGCCTCAGTCTCCCGTTTTTTTTCGTAATTTTATGAACCTCAAATTTTTATTTTCCTTGTAAATATATGCACATATTTAATGCGTAAAAAAAATTATATTGTAATTAGGGGCCCAAAAATAATTATTTGGGTCGAGTCCCTGGGAACTCATCAGGGTCGGTCCTATACACACTACACAATAAACTCCCATTCTTTTAGCTCATGTTGGAGATTTCTGGTGATGATTTTTCGTCGGAGTTTAATTCGTCAAATTCATGTGACATTGCCAGTTCCCTTGTTAAATCTGCCCCAAATGTATTTGAGTATCCGATAAAGTAGTCTAGAATATTTATTGATGTTCTCTTGGTAATTTGGGAATGGAGAAGGAATGCATTAGAAAAAAGAGGAAGAAGAAGGAAGATCTCTATTAGTGACACGTAATATTGGATTCAATGAACTGAAATTTTGCATGCATGCAAGGTTCTGTAAATATTATTGGAATATGTGGCTTTAAAATTCAACAAATAAATGCGGTAAACCGAGTATAAACTTGTGATTTCCTTCATGCGTGCAGTTAAAGAATTTGAAATGCTTCTACACCTTTTGCAATGTTTGGTCTGGCAATGTTTACGATGCTATTCTAACGACTGTTACAGGCGCTAGTTCGTTGGGTTTATTTTGTCGAAAGAGTCAGTGTTGTACTTTGTTCTAAGAATCAAAAACTATTCAGAATGAGTGTTCTATTCCTAAATCCAACGAAAACTATAACAATTTTTATCTTCTTTTCTTTTTTTTTTTTTTGGACAAATTCAAAATTGTCATGATCATGACAATTTTGAATCCACTTCTTAAAAGTTAAATTCTTTTATGTCAATTTTCTTTCTTTTTCTATCTCTACTACTATAATGGGAGAAGGCCTTAGCAGGGCCGGCCCTGAGTTTCCGGGGGCCCTAGGCGAACTTCCGAAATGAAGGCCCCTAATAACATTTTTTTACGTGCAAAATACGTGCCTAATTTACAAGGGAAGTTCAAATTTGAGGCCCCTAAAATTGCAAAATCTCCGGGGGGCCTAAGGCGGCCGCCTTACCCGCCTCTAGAGTAGGGCCGGCCCTGTCCATAAACATAATTTACAACCAACAAATTTTCGTGTTGTCAGAACCGGACCGCACCGCCAGGAACCAGACAGCACCGCCCGAAACCGGATGGTTCAACAGTTTGGTTCCATATTAGACCGTGCAATTCCTAACAACCTTGAACCAGGTTAAACTGGGTGGTTTATTACCGAACCGGCTGAATCGGTTTTTTTTTGAACTGCTGGTTCAAAATAGTTTAGCAACTTTTCCAAAAAAAATGGAATTGTCCGAATGGGATTTGAACTTGAAACGCATATTAAGGTACTCAACTCAATCGGCTAACCGGAATGGCTTTGAAGCAATTTGGACATGAGAATAGTTAAAATATACATATCCTCATCAAATATATATATAAATATTCCCTCCTATGTTGAACCCGGTTTAATTGGAAAAAACACGGTTGAACCCTGAAAGACTAACTCGCCCACTTCGAAGCTCGGTTTGGTTTTAACAATATTGGTGCTATAGCAACACGGAGAATAACCTTTGAAATTCACTTGAGTAGAAGTAAACCTTGTAAGGAGTATGGGACATACCAAGGATCACCAAGGAATATTCAATCACCTCAAGGCACCCTTTCTTCAAGTGAAAAATTGAAGCATATTTCAATAAGAATATTCAACAAATCATATGTGTATCATGTATACTTGTAGGTAATTTCAATCATCATACTTGTAGGTTCTACAACAAGCCACTCACTCATAGTGCCCCAGACAGGAATCTGGCACCTGTACAAGGGATTTCAACATATTTAATATTTTAAACCCTTCTCCAGTACCCAAATCAGTTCTGCCTCATAGCCAACCTCATTCCATAAGGAAGTACTCAGATGATAATCACCATGATTCAAAGCATACGGTAATAATTCTAGCAAAAAATATGCAAACGATGAATGACATGATTTAGAGAATCTAGTATGGAAAACAGGCCCTAGTACTAATCGAGCACAATTTGCAAAACTTGCTAAAGTGCAATCATAGTTAAATATACAAAGAAAAATCTAAGCTATAATATAGCACGTTGAGCACAATGTGATGAACACATGAATCCAACTATGCTTCAAACTCTCAAAATCTACATAGTTGGTTTGAGAAATCAGAAGAAGAGTTTCATTCACAATATTTTCCTAGCATAAACAATGATCCAAAGCACAATTGATCACAAATCAAAATAAATGTTCCTGATTCCTAACATACACAGAGTTGAACAGAAAAAGGGTATCTCAATCCTCAAAGGCCAAGATCATACAATTTTCTTTATCCAGTAAAAATGCAATCTTTAAGGTCAAGTCTGTAACTTTCTACACTCTATAGGGACTAAATTGCAAACAAACAAAAACCCAAACCAGAGAAATAAAGAATAACAAGAAGAGGGCTCACCCAGATGAAATGGCGGAAACCCATTGCAGGGTTTGTGTGCTAAAAGTAGCAGAAGTACCAGCATAGCAAACGGGCCCAGTATGAATGCAACTTGTTGGGGAAGAAAGACAATCTTTAATAGCCGCTGTTGGGACTTGGGGAAGATAATTACGAAGGGGCTTTAATTATTGCTGTTGGGGAAGACAATCTTTAATAACCAAACAATAATAGGGGCTTTAATTTTTTGTAATGGTGCCCCTTAAAAATTTTGGGCCCTGGGCATGAGCCCAGTTCGCTCTACCCCAGGACCAGGCCTGGGCCTTAGTGTAAGTTGTCCATATCTCAACCCGTACAACGCACGTGTTGGTAGAATTTTTTTGTCCTTTTCATTCCCCCCTCTCCCAAATTTTTCTCATGTGCACAGCACGTGTATAATACTAGTATATAGAAATGGAGAACACAGGACGATGAGTTAACTGAAAGTTAATAGAAACATTTGTAAAAGTCTCACATCAAGCAAAATCACTCCAAATCCCCACACCATTTCATTTCCTCATATTTATCACACAAAATAAAATAACTAAAATAGAAGAGATAAATTTTAATAAACTATCATAGAATGAAAAAAAACATAGAACTGAGAGGAATAAACACTATACTAAGCAATATACAACCCTTGAGAAGTTCACTAATCACTTGTTACTCGATCATAGTGTTCACCAGTTGATCGATGACTGTTCTTCAGGCAAGACGTCTCCGTCGACAGAACCACTCAAGTGCTCATCCTTTTGTGGGTCAATCTTTTCCGTAGATTTAAGTTTTACCTCGCAGTGATATTTTGCGAATTGACCCGATGGCTTCCATCAACATCTCGCCCTACAAATTACTGTCCATACCAAAATATATGATATAATCAATTAGTATATTAATTAATTAACCATATCTCATAATTAAACGAGAATAAAGAACCCAGAGTAAGTGTCAACCATTTGGCATGCATTCCTTCCTCAAATGTGTGATCCATACTGTTCAATGTGATCTGTACATCATGCAGTCTATGTATATGTAAAATCACAAAATTTGAGCAATTTTTGGCCAAATTCAAGTCGTCTCATCTCTTCTATGCCAAAAAACTTATATTTTGCAAGTAAATAAGAAATGAATAAAAACATGTTGATTTTACATTCTAATATGTTTCACAACGTCTAAATCGCATTTAACAGGATCATGCATTTGAAGGTGGGCTGATGTCTAAGGGGTGATACGTTAGGATCCTTATTCTCTAACTAGCGTAGCACTATAACAACACATAACATAAAAAGTAGTAAACTTTATGAGATTTTTCGATGAATTAGCCGGAAAAAAAAAAGATTTGACTTCGTTCTTACCCTGAAATCAAACAAAAAAGATAGTACACTTTTAGATGTAGAAAAATAGAGGAAAAAGCATGAAGTAGATTCACGTAATTAGGGTTTAGGGTTTCATACGGAGAGAGGGATTGCAAGCCATAATTTGTGACTAGTAATCCGCACGTGCAATGCACGTATTATGGGTTAGCACGTGCAATTTGCACTGGGGATATGCACGTGCAATGCACGGATTCGATGGAGGGAGCGGAAGAGAAGGTTTCAATTTTTGAGGGAACGAAGTTTTATGGAGACTTTAAATGTGAAGTGAAAATTACAAAATTAACCTTATAGATTTTTTTAGCTTTTTATGCATATAGGGGCATGATAGTAAAAAGCCACCAAAATGAAGGTTTGCTTAATAATAGTATAGATTTGTGAACAATTTCTAGAAGGTGGCCGGAACGTGTTTTTTTTTTTTTAATACCCTTAATAATTTTATATTTTTACCATCACAAAATGTATCCCAGGCCCAGCACATTTTACTGGGCCTAATCACGGGCATTTACACATTGGGCACGAGCCCAACCACATCAGAACCTAACAAATATCAAAAGGTAATTGATGAATCCATGACCAGGCTCAGGCCCAGGCCCAGCCAGGATGAAGAAAGACCCAACAAGAGCCCCAGCCAATAATAGGGGTGCCTTCAACATATAATGCACGTACTGTGTTTTTACTTGAAGTACGTGCAACGAAATTTATTAACAAATTTTTCTCTTTTTCAAGATAAAACTCCATGGTTGTTGAAGAGATTTGGTGTATGTACATGTCATGTTGCTTCATGTATGTTCTATTTTATGTTTGTAGGTTATTTTGGCTCAGTACTTTGAGTTTGTATCGTTAATTTCACATTAATAAAACTTGGTGGTCTTATTTCACCTTTTTCTATATATAAAAAAAAACGATAAAACTCCATGAAAATTTGACAACCACTTATTTTTAATCTTTTGTTATTACTCTTTTTGATAATCAAATAACAAACTATAATGAGAAAAACTCTTAACATAACTCACTCCATGTGCATCCGCTAATCTAGCCTCATCAACGTAATGGAAAAAGTTCCAGTTGATGTCTTTGCACTTTGAACGACAACAATTTACCACGCGGTTACCCTCATGGAAAGACACTTATTAAAAGATGAATTTTCACTAGTTCATTTAATTTCGTTCATTTTTAAAGAGAAGGAAACCACTAAGAATATCTGTAGTCGTTGAGACTGAAATTTTGAATGTTTGTTATATAGGAAATAAAAATTTGAGTTTGTGCTATAGTCGTTGTTTGCTAATTATATATATATTTTTGATTAAAATTCAAGGGATTTTCTATCCGACGTTTTTATTATTATTATTATTATTATTATTATATATTTTTAATAAAATCGATTGGACGGGAAATGATTTTCCGTCCGACAATTTTATTTAAAAAAAAGTTTTGGGGACGGGGAATCATCCCCCCGTCTGACGATTTTAAAAAATAAAAATATGTGACTGGAAATGATTTTCCGTCCGATGGGATTAAAAAAAAGGTCAAGCGACGAAAAATGATATTTCGTCCGATCGAACAAACAAAAAATCATCTTTCATCGGTTTTTTTTTTCCTTCCAAATTTCTATTTCGTTTGCCAAATTTGACAGACGACTGTTCATCTAAAACCAATTTTTTGAATTTATAGTCAACACCTGCAACACCAAAAAAGCAAAATTTTAAAAATTTTGGTAAAATAGCCAATGAAGACTACAGATGCTCTAAGGCATGCAATATTGAGTTATTTGTACGTTAATAGCATCAAGTGTACATATGTCCCAGAACCCAAGAACAGGCTAGATACTGCTACGTCAAGCAAAATCCCTCCCAAATCCCCACACCAAAGTTCACTCACTATTCTTCCTCAATTACATGAACAAAATAAAATAAAATAATTAATACATGAAATCAATACAGTAGAATGAAAGAATGAAAGAATGAAGGAATGAGGAATAAACACTCCACTAAGTATATACATATAATACACTTAATCCCAAGACTATATTTATACACTGCCAGTTCCTTTCCTTAACCAACACACCTTTAATTGAGAACTTCAATGCCTTTCTTAATCACTTTTTTAATCACTTCATACCCATTCTTTTGAAACATTAATTATTTGTATGTACATAAGTATATATGAAGAGTGAAACTTAGGCTTTGATCAATTGGTAGGGTCTTTCACATCACATGATCGAAAAAATTCAAATTCAAATTCAAATTTCACCAGATACATAATATTAAATTCAAGAATCGCTGTGTACCGCAGTCTATGTTTTACCCTTTAAAATGACTCTCAACATGCTGAACATGTTAAAATATAAATATTTAATTCTTTAATTCTTTAATAACTTCGGAGTTTTGATGCACCGGTAGTTTTCCTTATACGAAGAGTGAAACTTAAGGTTGTAGATTAGGTGTACTCTTACTCTCCCATATGAATTATTATGTAATCCAATTTAATTGCTTGGAGATAAGGATGAATAGGGTCATAGCTATCTATGAGTTAGTCTAATTTTTACTTTTATAATCTAATTATAGATTATTTTTAGTTAATTAATATTATGATCCAATGAACCTTGGTCCATTCTCCACAATATGAATTGGTTGCTTATCAAAGGTCTCGCCTAGTTGACTCTCCTGTAATTTGCCACATTTTTGTTGAGTAGTACTGTTATCAAAGACACCTCTAATTTGACAATTAGGGGAAACAAAACAGTTATCAAAAACATCTCTTTAGGTTTGTCGACCGACTCTTCATAGCTTGTTGGAGGGATCTCTTGCTGTCTATACGGATCATGTTGTTTCACATATTTTATTTCCTACTCGTAGTTTGTACTTTAACCTAGTACTCTGTGTTTGTTTTGTTAATATTTAATTAATAAAATAGGGTTGCCATATTCCATATTTTTCTTTAAAAAAAACACAATTAGGGAAACAAAAGATTGCAATATTTTTGGAAAGGTTTTTTTAACATATATGTCCCTAAGAAATATGCCCCTCACAAATATGCATTTTCATATTTGTCCCCAACCACTACAAAAGAAAGTAGCTTTCCCGGCGATTATTCCCCGGCGTTTTACTAGTAGCGCCGGGGTAGGGAGCCAGTAGGAATTGGGCGCCAGATGGGATGGTCATACACCGGCGGTCGATTTAAAACGCCGGTGAATGTTAGTATTCACCGGCGTTTTAGCTGAACACGCCGGTGAAGTTTATTATTCACCGGCGTTTTTTATTATAAACGCCGGCGAATATACTGGCACATTCACCGGCGTTTCCAATTAAAACGCCGGTGAATAACTGGGAATAAAACCCGTGAACCCTAATCGTTCGCTCGCCATTTACCCATTACCCCCAAAAAAAAAGGGGAAAAAGGCGCTTCCTTTCCCTCCTTCCCCGCTCTATTTCCCGCGCGTTTGCCTCCGCCGCTTCGTCCTCTTCGATCGACGGCCTTCGACCATTCGAAATCGTCCCTTATTCCTTTCGTCCTTTTCGATTTCGTTCTTCCCTCTCTCGATCTGGAGGTGAATCGGCGGTCGCCCCCTCTCTCTCTCTCTCTCCTACGCCCCCGCCCTCGTCGCCCCGCTCCCTCCCTCTCTCTTCGGTATGATCTCTTGATTTCCCTTATTTTCCAAAAAAGGCAGCTTTTTTCAGTTTGGCATGAAAAATATATGCTTAGATAATGAAAAATATATGCCTGTTACGTGTTCGATTTCCTTAGCATGAACGGTTTAGTTGAGATGAAGAATTAATAGAAAAATATATGCTTAGATAATGGAAATTTTCATCTTCTTTTACTGTTAATGAAGCTGATTTCATGCATCTGATTGTCTTCATGGCATGTTTGTTTTTTTTACCCAAAATGGGTTCACTGTGAACTGAGGATATTGTATAGGTACGTATGCCAAAATTCTCTGGCCGGATATGCACCACACTTGGGTTTTAGATTTAGTTGGGCACAGTGAATTAGTAGAGCAACATATAAGCTCAGTTAATGGGAAATTTTCATTTTCAGATACTATTAAAGTAACCTGATTGCAATCTTTGGCATGGTTTTTTAACACAAAATGGGTTCACTTCCAAACTAAGTATGCTGCATAGCATACCTGTTTTCTTTCACTGTTAATGAAGCTGATTTCATGCATCTGATTGTCTTCTTGGCATGATTGTTTTTTACCCAAAATGGGTTCACTGTGAACTGAGGATGCTATAGGTACGTATGTCAAAATCCTGCGGCCGGATATGCACAACAATTGGATTTTAGATTTAGTTGGGCTAAAGAAGTAGTAGAGCAACATATAAGCTCAGATAATGGGAGATTTTCATTTTCAGATACCGTTAAAGTAACCTGATTGCAATCTTTGGCATGGTTTTTTTACACAAAATGGGTTCACTTCCAAAATGAGTATGCTGCATGCATAGCATCCCCAGTTTGTATAGGTTCACTTCCAGACTAAGTGAACTGAGGATGCTATAGGTACGTATGCCAAAATCCTTCGGATACGCACAACAATTGGGTTTTAGATTTAGTTGGGTTGAAGAAGTAGTATAGCAACATATAAGCTCTGATAATGGAAAATTTATCATTTTCAAATACTGTTAAAGTAACCTGATTGTCAATCTTTGGCATGGTTTTTTATACGAAAATGGGTTAACTTCCAATCTAAGTATGCTGCTAGCATCCCCATTTTCTTTTTTTGTTGTTAGTGAAGCTTATTTTCATGCATCTGATTGTCATCTTGGCATGTTTTTTTTACCAAAATCGGTTCACTGTGAACTGAGGATGGTATAGGTACGTATGCCAAAATCCTCCGGCCGGATATGCGGCTACAATTGGGTTTTAGATTTAGTTGGGATGAAGAAGTAGTAGAGCAACATATAAGCTCAGATAATGGGAAATTTTTCATTTTCAGATACTGTTAAAGTAACCTGACTGGAATCCTTGGCATGGTTTTTTAACAAAATGGGTTCACTTCGTAACTAAGTATGCTGCATAGCATCCCCAGTTTCTTTCACTGTTAATTAATTGAAGCTTATCCCCTGCATCTGATTGTCATTTTGGCATGTTTTTTTGACCAAACTGGGTTCACTGTGAACTGAGGATGCTATAGCTCTATGCCAAAATTCTCCGGCTATGTACAACAATTAGTTCAGTCTGCAAAATATATGCTTACATACTAGACATTTTAATTTTTCTTTTACTGTTTCTTTTGTTTAGTATTATTATTATTATTATTATTATTATTATTATTATGAGATAAGTGATTATTAGTAGTCATGAACAGAATAGTTCATGAGTCATCAGATCTTCTTGTTACCGTAGTTACAACAGGACGCACTCATTATTCGGCCGATTCCTCTTCATCAGCAAAATACCCTTTACCATCATCATCTCCTTGAACGGAAAGCCAAATACAGGGGAGACTATAGTCGATTTTTTTTTATGCTCGAACACAGGGTGTGTGATAAAATACCGTCTAAGGTGGTTGTGATCATTTCCACAAAAGGTCGTTTAGGGTTTGGTGAATAGAGTAGATTGTATTAAGAAGTAGTTTTTTTTTGTACATTTTTTGGAGCCACAATTTCTTTATTTTACAGTTAGAGATTATATCGTTCATTTATTTGCAGCTAGGGATGATTTTCAAATAGGTGAAATTTAATATACAAAATGCCTTTTACTGTTATTACTATTTAATATATAAAATTTTAATTTCAGACTGTGTGCTATTGATATAATGGATAGAAGTTGGATTAGTAAACCACGATTATCCAAGGAGTACCGTGATGGTATTAAAGATTTTATTATCTTTGCCAAACGACATTCCCGTGATCCCAACCTAATCCTTTGTCCATGCCTTCGCTGTACAAATTGTACGCTGAGGACATGTGACGTAGTACATACACACTTGGCTGTCAACGGTTTTCTTCAAGGGTACACAAGGTGGTTTTGTCATGGAGAGGATCATACGGCAGCTCCTGTTCGTCCGGTTGTATTAGAAAATGAGGCTGAGCCCTTAGTGAACGAAGACTTAAGCGTTCCCGATGAGATGCATGCTTTGTTACAAGATGCCATGGGGAATCATAATGTTCCTTTCCACACCAATGACCCAACAACCGAAGTTCACAATGAGTCAATAGAAACAAACCAGATTGGTGGTGGGGTGGACGAGGAAATGTCTGGCCCCACCCATGAAAATAATAAGCAGCAAGAATCCTTCGCTAAGTTACTTGAAGATGCTAGTATCCCGTTGTACCGCGACTGCACCAAATTTTCTAAGTTCTCATTCATTGTCAGACTATTTCAGATTAAATGTTTAAACGGGTGGTCTGCTAAGTCCTTCACTATGCTACTTGAATTGTTGAATGAAGCATTTCCTGAAATCTGTATTCCAAACTCAGCCTATAAAATCAAAAAATTCCTAAGTTCTCTCGATCTAGGATATGAGAAGATAGCAGCATGTCCAAATGACTGTATGCTTTTCACGAGTGGTAAGGAAAGTCTGGATAATTGCGAAGTGTGTGGTTCTTCGAAATGGAAAGAAAGACCAAATCAAGACGAGGGAGCCAGCGGATCTACTAAGCGAAGTAGGAAAAAGAAGCCTGCCAAAACATTGCGTTACTTTACTCTGATCCCTAGGTTACAAAGGTTGTTTATGTCCACGAAAACTTCTTCTGATATGAAATGGCATGCTGAAGGCCGCACTAATAATGGGATTCTTAGACATCCTGCTGATTCTCAATCTTGGAAAAGATTTGATGAAAGATATCCTGATTTTGCGGAAGATCCTCGAAATGTGAGACTTGGACTAGCTAGTGATGGCTTCAACCCTTTCAGGCAAATGAGTAGTACATACAGCATATGGCCGGTTGTGTTGATACCATACAATTTGCCGCCTTGGAAATGCATGAAGCAGTCCTCATTTATTTTGTCCATGATAGTTCCTGGACCGAAAGGTCCTGGAAATGATATAGATGTGTACCTACAACCGTTAATAGATGAACTTCAGAAGTTGTGGGTGGGTGTTCCAACCTATGATGCTGTGGCTAAAGAAACATTTTCTCTTCGTGCCGTGTTGTCTTGGACAATCAATGATTTTCCAGCATATGCAAATTTATCTGGATATAGTACTAAAGAACGTTATGCATGTCCATGTTGTGCTGACCAAACTAGTTCAAGGTGGTTGTACAATGGCAGAAAGTTTTGCTATATGGGTCATAGGAGATGGTTGCCTGACACACATATATTTCGGGCAGAGGCAGCGACATTTGATGGCACCGACGAGTGGGAACATGCTCCTGGGTCTTCCTCTGGTTCAGATATTTTGAGGCGGGTAGATGGTCATCAATTCAAATATGGAAAGGAACCAGAAGTCAGGACAAAGGGCAAGAAAAGGGCAAGGCCGGAGCAAGATGAGGAGACCGATCTATATGGCGAGGATGAGGATCAAAACTTGACGAGTTTAGGTGCATGGAAGAAGAAGAGTATTTTCTTCAAGTTGCCGTATTGGGAATTCAACTTACTGAGACATAATTTAGATGTGATGCATATCGGCAAAAATATAGGTGAGAATTGTATAGGAACAGTTATGGGAGATGATCGGAAGACAAAGGACAATCTGAAGAGCCGACTTGATTTGAAGTCAATGGGCATCCGACATGAGTTGCACCCAGAAGAATTGCCGAACGGGAAAGTGCTCCTACCTCCTGCAATCTATTCAATGTCAAAATCGGAGTTGGAGTTGTTTTGCAAAGTACTACTTGAACTGAAAGTCCCCGATAGCTATTCTTCTAACATGGCAAAATGTGTCAACTTTAAAGAGAAGAGGCTTCAGGGGCTAAAGTCACACGACTACCACATCCTAATGCAGGATCTCCTTCCTGTGGCCCTAAGGTCTTCAATGTGTGAGCAAGTCACTACTGTCCTGAAAGATCTTTGTAGCATATATAAAGGTATTTGCTCAAGAATGCTTCGTGTTGAAGATCTGGACCAATTGGAGCAGCAGGCGGCATTGACAGTTAGTAAAATGGAGATGATATTTCCTCCATCGTTTTTCACTATTATGATTCACTTGATAATCCACCTTGGTGGTGAAGCCAGAATCGGTGGTCCTGTTCACTATCGGTGGATGTACCCCATTGAGAGGTAAAATAATTCGTTCATCTTACGAAATTGAATTTTCAAAAGCTCATTTCTTTTAATCCCCTAATCCGCTCTAGTTTATTAATTGTACATGTTCAGGTACCTATACCGGCTAAAGGGTTATGTAAAAAATAGAGCATATCCTGAAGGGTCAATAGCCCAGGGATATCTATCAGAGGAGTGCTCACATTTTTTTTCCAGGTATATGCCTGGTGTGGAGACATCTTCCAGTAGACCACGTAGAAATCCAGACATTTCCAACCTTGATGGTGCACAATATCTTTTTGATACCGCTGGCACCACTGTTGGTAAAGTTGATGCATTTGAGCTCGATAGCTTAGCGTGGGAACAGGCACATCGATATGTGCTAGACCATCATGCATCAGTGGAACCATTTCGAAAGTAAGTTGCTTTTAAATGTAAATCGAATACAGTGAAAACCGCGGAGTTCGATATTTTTGATACTTTTCTTATTCCTAATTTCAATTGCTTGTTTTTTAACGAATTTGTCAGGGACATCAAACGAAGGGCTAGACCAAGAAGACTACCACCACGTGAACAAAACAAGCTGATGAATGAAAAATTTCATAAGTGGTTTGAATCTCATGTAGGTGAATTACAGTTATGCAAGTTAATCTTTATTATATCTATATTTTCTATGGTGTTGATACGATTTGCGCAAAATTAATAGGTACATTCTTTGGGTCCTGAAGGTGCGTCATCTGAAATACAAGTACTTGCCAAAGGTCCCTATCAGATGGCCAAAAGATACGGAGGATGCATATTCAATGGTTTTAGATTTCGTACTAAGGATCGTGAATCTAATTTGAAGTCTCAAAATAGTGGAATGGTAGTGACGTCTAAGACTAGAAGTTATGCTTCCAAATCGGACACGAGGCCTGTAGATGGGGATCTCGACTACTATGGAGTGCTCACGGATATCATTGAGTTGAATTATTTTGGCCATTTTCGTGTTGTCTTATTTCGTGGGGATTGGGCTGAGTTTGATAGGAATTTTGCTAACAACAAGGACAAGCTTGGCTTCACAGTTGTGAACTTCTCAAAATTGATTCACATCGGTACACACATTAGCCATGAGCCATTTGTGTTTCCATCCCAAGTCCAACAAGTGTTCTACATTGCAGATCCAACCCTGCCAAAATCGTATGTGGCTATCCCTATGCAACCAAGAGATGTATTCCAACTGGGCGATACTTCAGACGATGAAGACGGTGAAGACATGAACAGTTACATTGCTTCTGAGTTTCCTGTGTTTGATGTAAACACAACCGATCTTGGAATTTGCGGGACTTGGCTCCGCAAGGATGGAGAAGAGGGCGATGTACTGGAAGATGTCGTATTGTAGTTTACATGATTTTTTATGCAAGTTTATTATATGTCTGTAATTTTATGTCTTAAATCTTGTTGTAATATTATGTCTGTAATTTCGAATATGTTCATTATGAATTTAATACACTGGTTTAATTGTCTTTCTATTTTCTACTGCTTGGTATTATTTACATTAAACTATGCTTAGTGTCATTTGAACCAAACTATCATTTGAACCAAGTTATCGGATCCTTGACAGGTACAACATGCCGAGGCGTGGAAAGAGGGTAAATATAAATGATGGCAACGAGAGCCATGGGGATGAGCAGCCACTAAATAATAGTGGCAGGCAAACATATGAGAGTGAGGGTAGCACGCCGCCCACTGTCAAAAAACATCGGTAAGTCTTGAAATTGGTATTTTTAAAGAGATTATGTTACTTGAATGCATGAAAGACACGTACTAGTGTTTGTGAGTCTGCATTGTGGCTGTCGTCTATGTCGCATTTCGTCTATGTTTCTTAAGTGGGCTGTGATTAGAGAGAAAGGGCTGGAGTGGAGATCTGGAAACCCAAAATAGAGACATCTCGTTTATTATAATCTACACTTACTGTTGGACCAATCCCCTCTTGCTGTTGTTGCTGATGTCTCTTTGTGTGCGTGTGGTGAAGAGAATGAAGGGATGAGAGAGAGATGAGGAAAATGCCGCTATGTTAGCCTGGTGTATCCTCATTCTCTACGATCCCTCTTTCTGGCTCCATATACGGCTTCTATATTAAATTGGTTTCCTTCCACGATGACAGTCCGTAATACTACACTTGATATGAGCCCATGTTCATAGCTGCATCCTACTGCATACTCACAAACAACTAATACTTGTCGGCCTTGCATCGTATGCCCAACCCCATTTTGGCACATAACCTGGTATAGATGACATTGTACTGATTTGGAGGAGGTGAAAATGGGACCATACAATAGCTTAAGAAGACCATCAGGTTTGTGAAATAAGCTTCACTAACAGTGAAAGAAACTGGGGATGCTATGCAGCATACTTAGTTTGGAAGTAGTCCCATTTTGTGTTAAAAAAACCATGCCAAAGATTGCAATCAGATGCATGAAATCAGCTTCTTTAACAGTATCTGAAAATGAAAACTTTTCATAATCTGAGCATATATGTTTCTTTAACAGTGACTGTGAACAATTGTTCTTAATTGGGCTGTGATTAGAAAGAGACGAGTTGGAGTGGAGATCTGGAAACCCATATAGAGACATCTTGTTCATAATAATTTATTATGGTTGTTGTTCTTGTCGCTCTTGCTGTTGTTGCTGATGTCTCTATGTGTTCGTGTGCTGAAGGGAAAGAAGGGGTGAGAGAGAGATGAGGAAAATGCCGCTATGTTAGCCTGGTGTATCCTCATTCTCTACCATTCCTCTTTCTGGCTTCTATATTTGGTTTCCTTCCACGATGACAATTCCAATTAAAACTACACTTGCTATGAGCCCTATTCGTATTTTTATTCCATCAAGAATTGATCTATGACTACAATCTCCATTCAAAACCCAATTGTTCACTCAAACATGCTCCTTGTATCTGAACTCAAACATCACATTAATAAACATCTTTTCTGATAATGGCTACAATTGTGGAAGCTCTCTCTAAGTCTCAATTCTTCAAGGTTTTGTTGCCTACTTCTTTACAGAAGCTGGTACTCTATTCTTCTTTAAAGAGAGGAGAATGGAGTACCAACTTCTGTAAAGAAGTAGGCAACAAAACCTTGAAGAATTGAGGCTTAGAGAGAGCTTCCACAAGTGTAGCCATTATTAGAAAAGATGTTTATTAATGTCATGTTTGAGTTCAGAAACAAGGGGCATGTTTGAGTGAACAATTTTCCAAACAAGCTTCACTAACAGTGAAGAAAACTGGGGATGCTATGCAGCCTACTTAGTTTCTTTAACAGTGACTGAAAATTTCCATAATCTGAGCATATAAATTTTTCATAATCTGAGCATATATGTTTCTTTAGCAGTGACTGTGAACAATTGTTCTTAATTGGGCTGTGATTAGAAAGAGACGAGTTGGAGTGGAGAAGGGAAAGAAGGGGTGAGAGAGAGATGAGGAGAATGCCGCTATGTTAGCCTGGTGTATCCTCATTCTCTACCATTCCTCTTTCTGGCTTCTATATTTGGTTTCCTTCCACGATGACAATTCCAGTTAAAACTACACTTGCTATGAGCCCTATTCGTATTTTTCTTCCATGAACTGAGGATGGTGCATAGGCTGGTGCCTGGTGTATCCTCATTCTCTAGCATCCCCAGTTTCTTTCACTGTGAGTGAAGCTTATTTCACAAACCAGATGGTCTTCTTAAGCTATTGTATGGTCCCATTTTCACTAACTGTTAGTGAAGCTGATTTCAAGCACCTGATTGTCTTCTTGGCATGTATGTTTTTAAACCAAAAATGGGTTCACTGTGGTCATCAGATGATGGAGAAATTTTCATTTTCAAATACTGTCAATGTAACCGGTTTTTTTAACACCAAATGGGTTCACTTCCAAAATGAGTATGCTGCATAGCATCCCCAGTTTCTATCACTGTTAGTGAAGCTTACGTCACATATCCTGATGGTCTTCTTAAGCTATTTTATGGTCCCATTTTCACTAACTGTTAGTGAAGCTCATTTCAAGCACCTGATTGTCTTCTTGGCATGTATGTTTTTATACCGAAAATGGGTTCACTGTGAACTGAGGATATTGTATAGGTACGTATGCCAAAATTCTCCGGCCGGATATGCACCACACTTGGGTTTTGCGATATAGTTGGGCTAAAAAAGTAGTAGAGCAACATATAAGCTGAGATAATGAAGAAATTTTCATTTTCGGGCACTGTCAATGTAACCTGATTGCAATCTTTGGCATGGTTTTTTTAACACAAAATGGGTTCACTTCCAAAATGAGTATGCTGCATAGCATCCCCAGTTTCTTTCACTGTTAGTGAAGATTATTTCACAAACCTGATGGTCTTCTTAAGCTATTGTATGGTCCCATTTTCACTAACTGTTAGTGAAGCTCATTTCAAGCACCTGATTGTCTTCTTGGCATGTATGTTTTTAAACCAAAAATGGGTTCACTGTGGTCATCAGATGATGGAGAAATTTTCATTTTCAAATACTGTCAATGTAACCGGTTTTTTTAACACCAAATGGGTTCACTTCCAAAATGAGTATGCTGCATAGCATCCCCAGTTTCTATCACTGTTAGTGAAGCTTACTTCACAAACCTGATGGTCTTCTTAAGCTATTTTATGGTCCCATTTTCACTAACTGTTAGTGAAGCTCATTTCAAGCACCTGATTGTCTTCTTGGCATGTATGTTTTTATACCGAAAATGGGTTCACTGTGAACTGAGGATATTGTATAGGTACGCATGCCAAAATTCTCCGGCCGGATATGCACCACACTTGGGTTTTGCGATATAGTTGGTGCTGAAAAAGTAGTAGAGCAGCATATAAGCTCAGATAATGGAGAAATTTTCATTTTCGGATACTGTCAATGTAACCTTATTGTTTAACACAAAATGGGTTCACTTCCAAACTAAGTATGCTGCATAGCATTCTCAGTTCTTCTTTTGTTGATAGTGAAGCTTATTTTCATGCATCTGATTGTGATCTTGGCATGTTTTTTTGAGCAAAACGGGTTTACTGTGAACTGAGGATGCTATAGGTACGTATGCCAAAATCCTCCGGATACGCACAACAATTGGGTTTTAGATTTAGTTGGGCACAGTGAATTAGTAGAGCAACATATAAGCTCAGTTAATGGAAATTTTCATTTTCAGATACTGTTAATGAAGCTGATTGCCATCTTTGGCATGATTTTTGAACAAAAATGGGTTCACTTCCAAACTAAGTATGCTGCTAGCATCCTCATTTTCTTTCACTGTTAATGAAGCGTATTTCATTAAGATCCAGGATGGCAAATTTTGACTGGGCTATGATTGGATTGTTTAGTGGATGTGGTCTATGTTCTTAATTGGGCTGTGATTAGAAAGAGTGGGCTCGAGTGGAGAACTGGAAACCCATATAGAGACATCTTGTTCATAATAATTTATTATTATTGTTGTTCTTGTCGCTCTTAAGGTGGTTGCTGATGTCTCTTTCTGTTCGTGTGCTGAAGGGAAATAAGGGATGAGAGAGAGATGAGGAAAATGCCGCTATGGTAGCCTGGTGTATCCAAAGTCTCTACCTTTCTTCTTTCTGTTTCCATTTCTGGCTTCTATATATATTTGGTTTCCTTCCACGATGACAGTTTCCTAAAAATACACTTGATATGAGCCCTATCTTATTTTTTCTTATTTTTCTTATATTTGGTTTCCGTCCACGATGACAGTTTCATGGATTGTCTGAACAATCCATGAAGGACATGCTTAGATACTGAATTTTCATTTGTTTTATTGTTTTAGATAGTTGATATTCCCAATCAGAGGAGAATATAAAGGTTTCAAGTTAGATACTGAATTTTCATTTGTTTTGTTATTTTAGATATATTTAAAAACAAAATTAAGTACGAAATTTTTAGCATTGTAATGTAATTATTTTACCTCTGTATATAGCATTAACAATTCCATTTGCAGTTGGCACTTTCATCTTATAATTCGAGACACAGGTAGTTCTTTTTGCAAGTTCAAAAAATATGTATATTCTGTATTGTGATCTACTGTTCAATTAAACTATTATTTTTTATTCACAGAGTGGTCGTCAAGATGAAGGAAATGCAGATGATCAGAGCTGAAGCTACTCGAGGGGTATGAATCTGCGGTCCTCCTTGCTGTTCTTATGTCCTCCTTGCTGTATGGTTGTTGTTCTTATGTCCTCCTCCTTGCCGTTGTTATGTCAGACTGGTTTTTTTTATGAGAGTTATGTCATACTTTGAATTTGGGATATTTTGGATATTTGTCAGACTGGTTTGTTTGGATATTTTGGATGTTAGTCTCTATATTAATTTGTAGATTATGACATTGTTAATTAATCAATGAATTTGGACGTTGATATGACACGTGTGAAACTTGATTATCTTTAATTATTCTTGTGTTTGGCTGTGGTTTGCGCAGTAGTATGCAACGAAATTGATCGAATCAGTTGTGAGAATTAGTTTACAGGTTATGTAAATGAAACTGTGAATTGAAATCGAACGGAAAAGCGGAGTATCGAAAATAAATGGGCATAGCCAGAACGGCGTTTTAAAAAACGGCGGTGTATATAATTTAATTGTTGGAGTGTATGATACACCGGCGTTTCAACGCACGCCGGTGAAAGTTTTCAGCTGTAACGGCACAGGTATATACCGGCGTTTTATAAACGCCGGCGTATATAACTACACCGACGTTTTTAGTCGCGCCGATGTTCGTAAACAGGGAAAAACAGGCGCTTACAAACGGACATACACCGGCGTTTCTTGACCGCCGGTATACTTTCGATATACACCGGCGTTTTTATTTACGCCGGTGAATGGACAAATACCGGCGGTTCACAACCGCCGGTGTATGTATATAGGCACACAAACACGGCACCCAGAAACGGACATACACCGGCGTTTTATGACCGCCGGTATACTTTCGATATACACCGGCGTTTTTATTTACGCCGGTGAATGGATAAATACCGGCGGTTTACAACCGCCGGTGTATGTATATAGGCACACAAACACGGCACCCAGAAATGGACATACACCGGCGTTTTATGACCGCCGGTGTAGTCCTAGTATTTACCGGCGTCCACCAAAAACGCCGGTGTAGGACCCTTCGTTTCAGCGACGTCCGCTTCGGCGGCAGTTGGACCGGCGTTATTGTAAACGCCAGTGAAAGTTTCCCCGGCGTAAAAAAACGCCGGTATAGACCGAAAAAACCGCCGGGAAAGCTACTTTCTTTTGTAGTGAACAATATATGCCACTTCTCTTAATTACCCCTCTAATTAAAAAAACTCAAGACGATGAAAAATTTTTAGTTTTTTTTAATGGACTTGATGCAAAATGACTGAAATATTCTCTTATCTACCATTCAATTTTTATCTTCTTCATCATTTAAAAACCGGACAATTGTTAATCCAACCGAGACTCATTTACTCTTCTCAAAATTTCTTCATTTTTCTTCAAGAAATATATAAACTAACAGTGCATCTTTGAGAATTACATATTCTTCCTCACGTTACATCACCAAATTTATATCAATCTTCTTATTTAATGATAGATTATAAGATTCTTCATTTATTTTTCTTAATATTGTTAAATCTTTTCTCATTTGATTGTTTAATTTGATTTTTTAATTGGATTTTTATTTGTCTCGTAAGGGTAAAATCATGGTTAACTTAGTGACATCTAACATAGAGGTAAATATGAAATAAAGTTAAATTGCTGGGGCATATACAAAAATACACATTTATGAGAGATATATGATATTATTATAGGGAAAAAGGGATATGAGCAACTTGCTCATTTAGTAAATAAGTAATTGATGATGTGGCATACATGTGATTGGAAATTCTTAAAAAGGTTAGTTGTCCAATATATCACATGCACGCCACATAATCAATTGCTCATTTACTAAATGAGCAAGTTGCTCATATCCCTTTTGCTCTATTATTATATTTGTTAGGGTTATACATCGTTAAAAACCCTCTTGGAAAATATACATTTGGAAGGTAGCCCACCTCATTAGGTCGCTCTATAGCAGCCTGCGACACTAATTATTGCCATCTGAAGAAAAATAAATGACTATTATTATGACTTAAAACTTGTGATTATAAAACAAGGATACATCTTGAGATCATGTTTCTGAATCTTAATGTACAATTACCTGAGAAGCTAGGAGCGAAGCCAACCTCATTCTCATTCTGTTCATTTCAGAGTTTTCATTATTATTACTACTTATTATTATTGTTATTTAAGTATGAGATATTTTACGATGTTTACTATATTTGTTCGAAAAGTTTATTGTATTGTTCTTTTGTGGCGTAAGAGCATCCACAGTTGTTCAATATAAAAAATGACAAAATGCATACTTTGACGAAACGCTGCAGTCGTCGAATGACAAAAAAATGCATAAATTCGTTAAAAAAGAAACAAATGTTTCGTCTGTCATTAAAAAATAATTTATACATGCCGAAACTTAGAAAATATAAAAAAAAATACCCAAAGAAAAAAAAATTGCAAAATAACCGGATGTTTCGTCCAGGTTTTAAGGAAGTTTTTTGTTGCAAATTTTTTTTTGCAAAAACAATTTAAAAAAATAGTTTGTAAAAAATATTTGCAAAAACAATTTAAAATTTTGTAACAACAATTTAACAAATTTCAAAAACATTTTAAAAATTTACAAAATTAATTTTAAAAATTATTTTTTAAAAAAAAATTTGGATTGGGACGAAACATGACATGGGAGGAAACATCATGTTCATTCCAAGTCTTAAATTCATTTAACCAGTTAATTTATTTGTTTTTTGATTTTTTTTTTTCCTTCGGACGAAATAACATGTTTCATCTGATTAATTAAAAATATAATTTAATAATCCTGTTTCGTCTGTTAAATATGCATTTTGCGATTTCAAATGCTATTTTTTTCTTTCTACTGTGGCCGAATTGTCAAAAAATGACAAAATAGCTCACGACTGTGTGCGCTACAGTACATAAAAAATGAAAAAAATGACAAACAAGCAAACGACTATGAATGCTCTAAGAAATACACGCACCCTCTCTCTCTATATATATTTTGTGGCATAAGAAATACACGCACTCTCTCTCTCTATATATATACATATAGTTCCATCTTAATGGGAAAGATGACGAGGATGATAATGATCGATCAGGAGTGGCCATGAGGCATGTGAAGATACCTAACAATAAAGCTTGCAATGATTTCATTTGACACGAGATGCTGGTAGGCAAACCAGCTCCAATATTTCTCTCTCCTTCTCTCTCTTTCTTTTATGTATGTATGCCTCTAAAACTTTGACTTGTAAGTGACAACCAAATACCTTTAACCCTAAATTTCACAAACATAGTACTAAACTTGCATATGGTTAGCCACCAACCAACCCTCAAGGATCAAATTCAAGGCTTTAAGGAACACTTTCTCATTTGGACCTAATTATAGCCACCAACCACATGGTCTTCAAAAACAAAGCAATCGAAGTTTCCTTAGTTTGGATCAATCAATACTATTATTTGTGGTGTTATAATAAGCAAAGATTGAGAGTTAACTTGCATCCAACTCAATCTTAGCGCAACACCCTATTAGGAAGCTAAAAAATTCTTTTACACTCCTTATTTGACCACGAGTAACAATTAACCTCCTCAACATTTTGATATAGTTATTTTTGGAAACAATAAAGGGAAACTAATACATATAGTGAGATCTATTATGAACAATCAATATCGTTTATATTGATTTGCATGTCATAATATCTGTAAACAAAACAACAAAGCTGAAATCACATATAAAACTAAATGGTCTTCTTCAGTAAGTGAATTAATGGCTGATTTTCACTAAAATGTGATTTTTTTTTGTAAAAACAGTTCTACAATTTGTATTTTCTTTTTCAGATTTCTGCTTTCCATTTGGGTTATTTCATAAATGATACTTAAGAGGGGCCTAACAGTAATTTTCCACGGTAGGAAGATGGATCCCACACACCCATGAGAGATGACTTTTAACAGCAGAAATGCATGGAGTTTAGTTCGTGGTTTGTCGGCTTTAATTTGAAACATCAAAGATTTATTAGTCTAACATCTCATGTGACCCCAAAATCATTGCTCCCCACTTGTTTGTGTTATGCTTTAATGTGAACACACATATGCACCCTATGACTTAAGGATCAAGTTTGGTGGTATTGCCAAATATTTACAATAACTACTTGGAAGAAGAAAAAAAATGGGTTTAGCTAATTCATCATAGATTGTAATCCTATTAAGGCAAATCGTATGTTGCATGCATGCACATATAAGTTAATCGAACAAACAAAATCAAACAATTAATGTAGCCCTAACTTTGTTTTGTTTTAGTTGTAGCGAACATGCAACTATGACATGATCAAACAAACAAACAAAATCTTTTGTTTTCTTTGGATTGATACGCGAACAATAATGTAGTTCCAACTATGAACATATTTCCTTGGTTGCAATTACAAATGCAATCAAATAAAGAGATAGTGGTTGTTTGATTTAATATTCATAGAAGGATTTGAATTCAAAATTTACAAACTTATTTTTTTTTTAGCTATATAGGAAAATTGACGGAAAATGTGGAATAATATTATTGAACCAACTGGCTAAGATTCATATATGCAAATTAAAAAGATTGGAATGAAAAAAATACGACAATGATATACATATTTTTGTCGGGATAGATTGATCCAGTGAATGATATATGCTCCTACTCTCCATCTACCCAAAATTCCATTGAATTATTTGGCCAATTTTTTTGGCTCAAGGGTTCCAAATTCTTTTTCCTCGATCTTTCTTTAGAGTTTGACTTAGCTATCACCTTTGACTTGGACCATAGAAATGTTCTCTCTTCTTTCTTTTTCTTTCTTGTACCACTAGGACTTGGACTAGCAACAGTTGCTCCAACTTTCTCTCATCTGGAAACAGGATCCTACTGAACTAGCATGATTTAGTAAACATCAATCATTAATTAGAGGGAACATAAGGCTCAAAGGTCATGAAAGTAGGTGATCTAATGACAAGGACGAACAACCGGTGATCGAAAGCTCTAATGAATGGCGGCCTTAGCAGGGCGGCCCCATCCTTGAGGCGAGTGAGGTGGCCGCCTCAGACCCCTCAAGTTTTTGTGATTTTAGGGACCCTAAATTTATACTTCCCTTGTAAATATAGGTATATGTTTTGCGTGTAAAAAAATACCATTATTAGAGACTCCAAAAAATAATTATTTGAGCCTTTAATTTTTTTTATAAAAATTATTTGGGTTTGAGCTTGAAGACTTGGATTGAATTTGAGATTTTAAATTTGGGTGATTTAAAACAAATTCACATTTAAATTAATATAAACTCAAATACGAAAACACGGCATGTGTTTTTGTGTGTGTGTGTGTATGGAATTTTTTGCCGTACTAGGCCACTTTTTGAAAATATTTACGATTTTAGGCCACTTTCCAAACTATTTGTGTTCGTGGGCTAGCCAGCGCCACGTCAGCGGCGGCCGCCATTGGAAATAGCGGCCTCTTCATAGCGACCTGCACCTTGTGCTCCCACACTTGGCAGATTATAGAGAGGGTATTGTATATTTGGCACGACTTGGTATAACTGAGGTCGCTATTGTCAATAGCGACCTCGTCTAACTGAAGTGGCTATTCCCAATAGCGACCTCAGGTGGGCCCAACTGATTTTAACACTCAGTCGTCCCCCACTGTCTCTCTCTCTCTCTCATTTCGTTTGCTTCTTCGGATTTCCCCAACAGTAGCCTCTCTCTTTCTCCCAAAAACCCCAAACCCTAACCCCTAATTTCTCCCTAAAAAATTCCATGAATTCAATTTTGCTTCTTCTCCACCCGATCTCTCTCCTCACACTTCATTTATACCCGTTCACTCTCCTCACTACAGATTTCGGAAATCCCCAAAATATATACAATCTCCAAACCTTAAAGAGGTATGCCTAGTATTTTGCAATTGTGATGGTTGATTTTTGGTGTTGGTTAAAAATTTTCCACATATTGTTAAAAATATGACCCAAATTGAATGTTTGTTTATTGATTGTTGAATGTATTAGACTTACGACTAGAGTTGTGTTATGATGGTTATTCGTTGATTAAACTATACTTTTTTTTTAGTTTATTTCGTGATAATTATTAGCTGCCGAATTGTAGATATTAGTTATTTGTGTTTAACAATTGGTGAGTTGTTGATGATGTGAGCTGAGAAGATAACTGAATTATATATTTTTCATTGTGGGTTGAAATAATACTTTAAATGGCAGTCGTAAATAGTATAAGATAGGCATTGAAGGTCATGTTTCGAGTATGAAACTATGAATACAAGAGTCGGTGAGTAGATGTGGAGGGCTATTATTTCCTGCCATCATTTCCTGCCACCCGCTGCAATGCTTTACTGGCCTCAGAGCATCGACTATCGTTTGTTATATTTGCAGAAGGCTAAATTAAAAAAAAAAGTACACAAAATTTATAGCCAGTTTTAAAAAACTACACCAAAGTTTTTTTTAAAAAAAAATGACACAATGTTTAAATAAGGTCCATTGGGTTAGTTAGGGTTAGGGTTGGGTTAGGGTAGGGTTTAAAAAAACCACTTTCATCTGTCATTTGTGTTTAAAAAAACCACTCATTTTTTATTTGTGTTTAAAAAAATCACTTAACTAATCAGATGTTTAAATAAACCCTCCGAACTAACCCTAACCCTAACTAACCCAGTAGACCTTATTTAAGCGTTGTGTCCTTTAAAAAAAAAAAAAACCTTTAGTGTATTTTTTTAAACCGGCCAAAAGTTTTTTTTAGTTTTTTTAAATTTTGCCATTTGTAAAATTTGTATTTTTTCTGAAAAAAAGTCACACTCGTTTGCTAAAAATGCACATTTAGCAATAGGAACCTATCCAAATTTAGCAATTGGATTTAGCGATCTCTAAATACAGAGGACGGAGGAAGATTTTCAGTCTACTATTTTTTTTATTTTTTGATCTTCCGTTCGTCAACTTCTTCAGAACTTTTTCCCTCAAGAATTACAAAAATGTCATCTACAAATTATGAGAATGCCATTAAAAAAAAATAATCTCGGACGGAAGATCTTCTTCCGATCTTCCGTCTGAAAACTGCTTCCTTTTCAAAATCTTTCGAAAAATTACTAAAATGTCATTGCGGAATTACGAAAATATCATTTTCATTAAATAATTTTTTTTTGATTAGATGGAAGATGATCTTCCGTCTCTCCTAAATTTGGTTCTAAACGACTGCATCACTCTCTGGAACGATAGTGGTGCTCTTACAACTTTGAAGGAGTTGTTCAGGGAACGATAGTGGATGCTCTTACAACTTTGAAGGAGTTGTTCAGGGCTCTTCTTATGGTTGGTTCCTGCAGTCTTCTCGTCCTTGGTAACATACTTAGTAGAGGCTTACCAAAGCCTGCTGTTCCAGCAATCATCGCCACTGTGTCGGAATTTATTTTTTGAAATTTCTCATCATTCGAAAATCTTCCTTTTTAATTCCTTCTTCAGTTATTGACACCGGTATCCATACCAACGAGTCTGATGCGATTGCTAATGCAAACTTCCCATCAACATTAAATTTTGCTGCCACAAGCCCTGCTGTGTTGTGGTGTTCAAAATTCAATATGCCTGAAGTACGTGTTTGGATATACGTCAACGGAATGAGATAAGATTGAACCTATACTTGTAAGAAAAGGAACCCTAGCTAGAATTCTCCCGGGCTTATCCCTAGTAGTAATTACTCAAACAAGAGGGTATTGAAGCAACCTTAGTCAACTTTGGCTTCTTCCTGCTTCCATTGCCAAACAAATATAGTCTTGTGAACCTAGTCTACGTTCTTACTGCATGCAAGTTGCAATATGTAATTAATTTGGATGCAACTTGTACTTAGTTTGATTTCTTAATTTTACTTTCTTTTATTTCTTCAAAATATCAACTGTTTTCAATCTTTTTCTAGAAGGCCAACATAGGCACAAGTAATTGTTCTTCGACCCCCCGTTTCTCTACGATACATAGAAGATTGAAAGTTCAACGACTTCTCAATAAGTCGTGGTACACCTTGCATGATAAGTTCGATGGATCTATTTATGACATAGGCAAGAAGCCCAAGTTAAATAATTTACCATTTTTGCCAAATAAAATGAAGACGTAGAGTTGTAAATCAAGTGGTAAAGATTTGAAATGGATAAAAGAATGTCGTGTTAGGATTTATGGTTCAATACACTGGTACATAGAGTTGGAGCAGCAACAATCAAAGAAGTAACAACACCAGGCAACAAGACAGTCGATCACATTTGAGTGGTAATCGACCTTCATGTTTGCAGTTGACCGAATCTCTGACTTGGCGAGTTCTATTGCGGTTGCTTGGTGGCTATAAATATAGATGTAAACTCTAGAGTTTAGATGTAATATAATTGAAACATCTTCAAGAGAGTTATTGTGCCGAGTGCAATCAGTTGTGAGAAGGAGAGATTAGAGAGAGAGAGATCTTTGTATCTTTGTAATTTTTGAGTAAGAAATATTAGTTATCTTTGTATATTATTTGTTCTTGTATTTGTGAGATCTTACGTTTGTGGTTGAATCTTATTATTGATGCATCAAGGTCTTTGTGGCCATTGCTGGGCACTACAAAGTTATATCAGAGTTTAGGGTTTTGTGATGACCGATAACAAGTCGAAAGTTGAGAGATTCGATGGAAGTGATTTCACAATGTGGAAGATCCAGATGATAGCGTATCTCCGTTAGAAAGATCTAGATGGTCCGTTGTTTGATGATAAATTGAAATGTGTAGGCTAGGATGCGAAGGTCGTTTGGATCAAAAGGTGCTTAGACAGATTCAGCTAGCATCAAATATGAATTCGTTATTTCATATTTCGAAGGCAAAGATCACGAAGGAGGCTAGAGAGATTCTCAAGGATGTGTATGAGAAATCGTCAGCATCGAATCAAATTCTCCACTTCAAGAAATTGGTTGACATGAAGTTGCTAGAAAGGGGTTAAGTAGCGGAACATGTGAACAAGTATTGTATGATATATAACCATATGGAAGCTGCATGATTGAAGTTTTCAGTTAGAGGACATATATTGTTACTTTATCTTTCTTACCTGCTAGTTATGATACAGTGGAATATACTATTACATAGACTATGTCAGATTCGACGACTCTGTAAACTATGATAGATTTTCGTTGTCTGATGACAACAATGATGGCGGTGCACTTGAGTGTGTTTGTATTGCCACAAACGGGGTTACATGATGCGTAGTTGTACAACTTTTATGAAGAAGATGCAAGAACAATCAAAGCAAGCCAATGTGGCAGAATGTTGTGAGAAAAATCATAAATGAGGAAGTTAGAAGGAAGAGGAACAAAGAGTATTTATCATTTTCTAGCAATTCTGCCTTTCAGTTGAAAGGCATGGGAGATTGAAGGGAAGTCGAAGAAGAAAGGATCAGAGAAGTGAATCCGAGAGTTTGTCTGAAGACAACGATAGTGGTGGGGGACTTGAGTGCTAGTATTGCGACAAACGGGGTTACATAATGCGTAGTTGTAAGGCTCTTATGAAAAAGAAGCAAGGACAATCAAAGCAAGCCAATGTGGCAGAATATTGTGAGAAACATCATAAACGAGGAGGTGAGAAGGGAGAAGAGCATTGAGTATTTATCATTTTCTAGCAATTTCGCACTTTCAATCGAGAGGCATGAGAGATTGAAGGGAATTCGAAGAAGAAAAGATCAAAGAAGTGAGTTCGAGAGTGTGTCTAAAGACAACGACGATCGTGGTGCAGTTGAATGTTGGTATTGCCACAAACATGGTTACATGATGCGTAGTTACAAGACTCTTATGAAGAAAAAGCAAGAACAATGAAAGCAAGCCAATGTCGTAGCCGAAAAGACAAAGCTTGAAGAGTTATGTTTGTCAGCTAGAGTGGAGTTGGACATGCGAGATTGGTGCATTGACTCATGTGCTTTTGCACTGTGAGGATGGAGGTGTTTGAGGACTACAGAAATGGTTCTTTCAGAGATGTGATCGTGGGTAACGATCAGCTGTCCCCTATAATTGAAACAGAAATTGCTCGCGTGAAAGCCGGTGATAAGAAAGAGATTGTCTTGTGAAAGACAAGGCATGTCCCAAACTTGAAAGAAAATATTATCTCGACGGGAGGACTAGACAAAGAGGGTTTGTCCATCACATTTGGTAGTGGAGAGTGATATATAATTGTATGATCAGAAGTGTTAGCAAGAGGAAAGCGTGACGGATCGCTGTATTTGCTATGAGATGAGGTATATTCTTTTACTATAGTAGACTCTAGAGTCGGAATCGAGATGTAGGTTGTGTGGGTACGGTCAAAATCTAAAAGTTGTGGTGCGGATGCAGAGGTTGCACATTTAGTGAGAGTTGATGGTCATGGCAAGAGGTATCCAAGAAGAGAGTAAGATGTCGTTGCGGTAAGGGTTCTTTGTGATATGGCAGAAATTTCGAGTCGCTCTCATGATATTGAGAGCATTGGTATCGATATGAGAGGTGATGTCGATGAGTATGACCGAGTTGGTCATAGTAAGGCTGTGAGTGATATTTTGCAGTCTGCGAATATTATAGAGGTGTCGTCCACGGAAGCTTCAAGTGCTGATGGTGCCTTGTCCTTCAGAGATTTTGTACCATGTCCGTTGTTAAGAGATCTATGAGTTGGGGAGTCTTGTGACAAGAAATCCGACACGGTGTAAAATGCTTCTCCATTATTCGTGCATATACGATAGATGGTGGGGTACGCCATTCATGTATCTATGATGGATGTTTGTGCCCTCCACATGGTGGAGCGGGAGATGCTCTTTATGAGTGAGGGGTACTCGGACTTTTAGAAAGAGTGGGAGGCTAGCATAGGTAATGCGAGAAAAAGATATAAATTTTTTAAGACTTGTTTATTTGGTCCAAGTGAAAGATTATTAGGATTTTTATCATCTAATACACTCACACATAGAGTTGGAGAAAGAGAAGACACGAACCAGCAGCAACAATTAGAGGGGCAACAGCACCAGGCAGCAAGGCAGTCGACCGCATTGGAGTGGCAATCGACCGAATTTATTCTCTGACTTGGCGAGTTCTTGTGCAGTCGACTGCACTATTGTGCAGGCAACTGTATCGAGCACAGAACTTGTAGCGTCCCGATTTTCGTACATTAGAAACTCGTGACACATATCCAGATTTTTTACTTCAAATGAGTACTCAACAGAGAAATTAGAGGAAATTAAAACAAACTATGTACTACAAACAACACTATTACAATCTACACTATAGTCTTAAATAAAATATATATCATGAATTATACCAATCAATTTCATTGTACAAGGAACTATATTTTCCACTTGGATGCTCCACTACTCGAATTTCCTGCTCCCACGATTAGTCCTACAACTAACCAACTGTGGGCACATCAGTTGAATGTAACTGACGCAATGGGGATGAAACCCACAGTCCCTCAAATTCTCAAGAATCAATATTAATGAAACAAAAAATATGAAAGCCATACAAACATAAGTGTCCGTATATGCCATGACCTAGAATCTAATGCACAACTCAAATGCAGATGATGCTCCTATTCTAATGCACACTTGATTGGAAACATATGCATCCCATACTACATATATACTCCCCAATCAAGCTTGATCGTACTTCTAATTATAGGGTTCGATCCCTCACAATGCAAACCTACTCTTGTACTCTTACTTGTTTCTGACATCTATTGACTGGTAGAGCCTGCAGTTAGTGCAGTCAATGCCCGATACTGCAGTCGTTTTGGTGGTCCTTTGGCTAATGCAACAATATTCATATACAAAATATTGTTGTACAATTAGGGTTTTAAAAGCTTCAAACTAACGCATATATGCATTTCTACCAAATGCACGTGAACCCATACCACATGCAGTGCAACCTTGCATGCCATACTGGGAACAATAGCCACGATAAGTCAAGCAACATCCTTTGCCTCGCCAAATCCCTATACTTAAGCATATTTATTCATCTTATGAATTCCACATATACTCCATTAACTAATTAGTATACAACTCTACCTAATTAGATTATAGTACAACTTATAATGTTATTCAAGGGACAAGCCCCATACGTAAAGCAACATATACTTCCTTCTTCACAAATCCCAAACATTGAAATCATGAAAAATATGTGAAGAAGCTACGATATTTACTTAGATCATGTCAAACGAATTTGAGATTAAACAAAAGAAATCAACAATATATATCTAGGAAAAGGACACTAGCTACCTCAGTTGGCAAACTTAACTATTAGACTAATGCACTAAATTTGACCATTTGTCTTGAGTTGGAAGTCATTTTGAATATTCATCCAGATTATATATAATATCACGTAGGCTAACTTGTAACTTAAATTGTCAATAGTTAAAAATGTCACATTTTACATGCATCCAAAAAATTGGATAACTTGAATGCCACATATAGCTTGTACAGGTGGCTTCACAAGATGGGTTAAAACTTGTCCAATATAACCTTGTGTATCTCTTTCCTAAAAAAATTTAATATGAAAAATGTTATAGAAGTTCACATTTTAAATGTTAAAGAAAAGTTTAGGGTAAATTACATAATCCCCTAATGTTTAAAGATAAAATGTACGTCTTTGTAAAGTTTTATTCTACTTTGTAAACCTTCCCAAAAACTAAAACTAAAACTAAAACTTAAAAAAAAAAAGACAAAAACAAAAACAAAAACCACAACTAAGTTACTCGTTGTGTCTCTATTTACAACAATTAGTTTTCATCATTTTCTAAATAATTAACTCGCTAGTTTACTCTAGCCTCCCTATAAAACTTGAAATAGAAATGTTCTTCCCTCTTAGATTCTTTATGAGAGCGAACTTATATTGATCTTTTTTACTTTACTAGCATAAATTTGAAAAATTTGCCGTACTGTCCTCTTTTTTGAAAATAATTAGTGACTTGTCCTACTTTTCAAAACAATTAGCGAGATACCCTTATTTAGGACACGTCAGCAACAAACGTTATTGGGAAAAGCGATATACGTTATTTCGATACCGTTCTTCTCAATAACGGCATCTCTTTAAAAATAAGTGTCGTGCCGTTATTGGGAATAACGGCATAGCTTATTTTTGTCTAAAGATCGTACAGTATCAATTGTAAGATGAGAGATGATTGCAAATTGAAAATAACTGATGCCGTTCTCTAAAAGAACGACATCGATTATACTGATGCCGTTACTGTGAATAACGACATCAGTTATATTTGTTTTGCACAGCTTCCTATAATGGAAAGATCCCTTCTCCTCTTTCCTACCCCTTGTGATTCGTAATCTTCTCTCTCTCATCGCTCCTGTTACCCACAAACCCTAGATCCCAAAATCAAAAAATTCCAACCATTTGAGTCCTCTAAAATTCCATACTTCCTACCTCCTTACTCACTCTCATTTGCAATCTTCATCCAAAACGAATTTCTTACTAGTGGTTTTTTGGTTTAATTTAAAGTTATTATCATCTTAACCTTATGTTTGATATGTATTTCAATGTTATGCTTATTGTGAGTAGTGAATGACTTGAATATATTTGAATTTTTATGCATAGGTATGAAATTTGATATCTCTATTTGGTTATATTATGGGGGTGAAGTAATTAAGGATCCGAAGAGTGGATATTCTTATAGTGATGTTGAACCGGTAATTATTTGGGCTACCCCCAACTTTACATACGCAGAATTAATAGACAAGATATATGAAGTCACCAATTGGGATAGAAGTGAAATGAGTCTGAAACTCAGAGCCCGTTATTCTGCTGGTAAAGGGGATGAGCAGTATTTCATGTTGGTACCCATAGACAGTGACAGTTCTCTGAGGTCTATATTGCTTAGGACACTTCATCCAAGTTGTGGTTGGAATATAGTTGAGTTATATATCGATCAAACGAGGCTTCCAAATACTACACGAGTTGTTATGGAAAGTCCAAGGCCCACACGGACTTTGAAACCATCTGCAGAGTCACATGCTAGGATTTCAAATACAGACGAAGATACCAGCACAACTCCAACGGAACCTGTTTCCTCCGAATACGAGCATGTAACTAAATATTTAAAATCAAATCATTTGAAATTCATTTGCTCATCCATTGAAGTGTTACAAAATTGTATGGGTGAAAATTATTTTTTTATAGTCACTTGATGGATTGGCAAATAAATTTCAAATAATTTAATTTTACATATTTAGACTAATTTAGATGTGTAGATCAATGTGATCGGTTCGGATCGTCAATACGAAGACTGGAAGGCTGAGTGCACAACAGAAGGGGAAATATATATATATATATATATATATATATATATATGAAATGCTCCATTGAAAACGCAAATGTTGTGGAAAACGTGAAAACAAGCCTAGGCCGTTGTTGGAAACAACGGCCTAGGTTATAATGCATTATTACCTAGGCCTTCAACAATGGCCTAGGTGGTTTTCCACGTTTTCATAGATATTTGTGTTTTCAACTAAGCATTTCCACACACACACACACACACACACACACACACACACATATAGGGAAAAAGGGGTATGAGCAACTTGCTCATTTAGTAAATAAGCAATTGATGATGTGGCATACGTGTGATTGGAAAAGCCTTAAAAGGGTTAGTTGTCCAATGTATCAGATGCATGCCACATAATCAATTGCTCATTTACTAAATGAGCAAGTTGCTCATATCCCTTTTACTCATATATATATATATATATATATATATATATATATATATATATATATATATATATATATATAAGCACTCCTTTAGTGCACATGGCGTGTGCACTAGGCCTTCGGGCGTTCATATCGACGATCTGAACCGTTCACATCGACGATTTGAACCGTTCACATTGATCTACACATCTAAATTAGTCTAAATTAAATATGTAAAATCAAATCATTTGAAATTCTTTACCCATCCATTGAAGTGTTACAAAATTGTATGGCTGAAAATTATTGTTTTTTATAGTCACATGATGGATTGGCAAATGAATTTTAAATGATTTGATTTTACATATTTAGACTAATTTAGATGTGTAGATCAATGTGAACGGTTCGGATCGTCGATATGAACACCCGAAGGCCTACTGCACATGCCGTATGCACTAGAGGTAGTGCACAACCGAAGCTTACCATATATATATATATATATTACTATTTCCCTTTTGTAGGCGTTTGTCGGTTTCTCTTTTACGTGCACCTCCATCCATTTCTATTATGTCGCACCATTCCATAACAGTCTACGTTCAATCGACTCCAAATTAACTCATCACATTTCCTACCAATTAATTAATATAAATTAATCTAGCTTTCTTTTTTCCTGTTGGATAAATATTAATTTTGCATGTAAGACCTATATTGTTGCAGGTCATGGTTGAATGTGCAAATAATGACTTTTGGGGGTTAACATAATAGAAAGTTCCTTAAACTTGTATATGTTGCTGAATGCAACATTGCAATTAATTAAGCATGGCCCTATTGAAGTTTTTGACATAAGAGATTCTTATATAGAGCTCATTGTACCTGGCCAGCATAGAGTCCCATATTAATAATACGGTTAGGGTTAGCTACCAATCAACATCAAGGAATTACTAAATGAGGACCAAAATTAATCAAAAACTTTTACTAGCTAGCTAGAAGTCTAAGAACCCTAATTACTAATCCTTATCTAATTCCATGAAGATTTAACTAATAACACTTAATTTATAATGATGTTTGTTTGAGGTCGAATTATGGAGCTTACATCCTACTCCCTCTGTTTCAAATAAGTCATTCTAGGTTTTTATATGCTTATTAATTACGGAAAAACCTAGAATTTGCAAAATGTGCTAACATATTTTATTTTTTAAACTCATAAATAGGCTATCAATTATAAAATGTCCAATGTATTAGGGTCTATAATTTTAGTATTAATCGATTTATATAAAAAATAAGCTTTAAAAAATAAGAATATTTTTAAAAATCTCATAAAAAATATTTGATCAATATTTAAAAATGACAAAACATTTACCTCGAAAACGTAAAGTGATTTATATTTTGAAAGAAAAAAAAAAATAGAATGATTTATATTTTGAAAGGGAGGGAATAGATCTTAAGATTTGACTTGAACACTGGAGAGTTTTGGTAGTGTACATCGACTTACTCTTTACCGTGCATTCGGTTGTTTAAATGTTATATTCTTACCCTATTGCATATGAAATTAGAAGAAATTGTTAATGAATAAATGTAAATAGGAGTACTACTGCTTGCTAGTAGTCATTCTCATGGTTAGAAGAGACTTGAGTCCTAATTAATGATATAGAGAACTCAATTATTAGAATTGTGGGTAAGATCGAGAAGTTAAATGGTCGAAGACCTCTCCACGTCAAAAGAGATTATTTTGTTCTAATTACTAGTAATCATAATCACACACTTGTTTGCATTATTTTCTTGTTTTAGGGTGATTATTATGATTATTAGTAGTGTGTAGGTGCCCACAGTGTTACTTGAGATGTAAGGTTATGTGATTGATGAAGATGTTCGTTCTCTTAATCAATGAAGTTATAATTTTCTTAAATTTATAAAAAGATAGATTACAGCTAGCACGATTTGAGACGTATTCTTCATTCTGAATAAGTTATAACTTTTCATAAATTTAATGCTTAATTTACTTGTTTAAAAAACAATCATGCATGCAAGCTCGATCAAGCAAATTTTAATTAGCATGATTATGTTTGGCCCCAGAAAGCTAAGACTTACTAGCTTAAGCTTGGAATTGGTATAACAAAAATGGATAATTAATGATGATAATTTGTTCTTTGCTTATTCATGCTCACATGCCAACTAACTCATAAATAAAGTTTCCATTAAATCCATATATGTGTTTGTACCTATAGTCTATATATGCATGCATTCCACGTTCCCAACCTTATACCGAATCCTCGTCCCAATTTCTCATCATCATAGAAGGATGTTGTTGCTAATTATTTTGGTACGGGAACAAAAATAGTGAGTTTATATTTAATAGAAACTACTAAAAATTTAACATCTGATCTTTGTCGTGAAATGCAGTTAGAGCTTCTGAAATTGAATCAGGATCGTTGACTGAGCACCGTGGTCTGAATTCGACGGTTGTTGACGCTGCCAATTGACCAGCAAAAAGTCTGAAACACCGGGGGTTGGCCTCGGTGACAGATCCTTCGACGCTCAAGTCAGAACCAGAAAGAGAGAGAGTTTGAGCGAGAAACTGGCGATTTGCTGATTACCTTCATACTATGGAGGGGGAGGGTATTTATAGGCCTCAAAACATATCAAGATGTCGATCTAAGTCTGTTGGATCGATATGAATTTTTTATCTCCTTTATGTTTCTCACCCTCAAGAGATACGTTCTCTTGTTAGGGGATAAGAGATTTGATTCCTAGCCCTCATGGGCTGTGTGTCTCTCTTATTGCGCTTAGTCTGTCACTTTTTATGGACTTGAAAGAAATCCATGTCTTGTAAAGGAGCCTGAAGAAGATCCGGACCTGTTAAAGAGACGCGTTATGGTTAATCTTTTTGTATAAGCTTTGAGATCTGTGATAGAATCGAACGACCCTGATTTGCTCTGATTTTACCATTTTTAGATGTGATAAGTTAGTACGTTTGATTTGGACTAAGCAACTGCCTGTGCTTGTTTTACTCCCCATTTTTCTACTTGTGTCCAGCTTACCTATCACTGGAGAATGACAAAGATTCGATCGTCTGTGAATTTTATTTACTGAAAGATTCACCATGTGTTAGGGCATGGATGATATGACTGAATTATATGCATGATATATGGGATCCCTCAGAGAGCATCCACAATAGTAATTGTCAAAAAAATAGCTAAATGCATATTTTCATATAACATATTGAGTGTTTGCTGCAGCCATCCAATGTTATTTTATAGCAATTTAATATTAAAAAATATCAGACAGACTTTGTACATCCGTCATAGGGCAAAATCTATATAAAATGAATTATTTAATATATTTTTTTCATTAGACGGATCTTGAAGATCCGTCGGAAGAAAAAAAATCAAAAAACGACAGACGGACTTTGAAAATCCGTCCCACAATTTTTAAATAAATTTTTTGAATTTTTTAACAATTAAAACGAATTATTTAGTTGAAAAAAGAATCCTTCACTTGGACCTTAAACAATTTTTTTTTCCAAATAAAGGTCGGACAGACTGTCCAGTTCCGTCTGACGAATCAAAAATTATTTTTTTTAGGGGGACGAATCTTCAAAGATCCGTCCTGTATAATATACATTTTTGTTATATCCGCTCGCATATATAGCAATCTACTGTCACAAAATCGTCAAAATATCTATATAATAAAATACAAAGAAAGCTATCAAGTGGCTCTCCTTCAATTTTTCCAAAAATCAAAGGTCTAGATCTAACCTTACAAAACATATTTTTCCCCCAAAAGTTTTTCCCAAAACTCAAATTCAAATTTTCCACCCAAAACAACTCCCATATATTTTTTTCCTCCCTCTCTCCCTCCCTCTTCTATTCAAAAAATTTAAAAAAATAAAAACTTTAAGAACTTTTTAAAAATTTAAAACTAAAAAAATTAAAAATTTAAAAATCTATATAATAAAACACAAAGAAGGCTATCAAGTGGCTCTCCTTCAATTTCTCCAAAAATTAAAGGTCCAGATCTAACCTTACAAAACATATTTTCCCTCCAAAAGTTTTTCCCAAAACTCAAATTCAAATCTCCCACCCAAAACAACTCCTATAATTTTTTTTTCCCTCTCTCTCTCCTTCCCTCTTCTATTCAAAAAATTAAAAAAAATAAAAACTTTGAAAACTTTAAAAAAATTTAAAACTAAAAAAATTAAAAATTTAAAAACTTTAAAAATAATTCAAAAATTTTTTTAAAAAAATCATATAATATATTTTTTGCTCTATGTTTGCTACTTCAATTAATTTGCTGGAACTCCAAAAGTATTTTATATGATCAAACAAGGTGCATCATTCCGAAGACGTGCCGTAGGCACGTGTCAACGGACAAACCTAGTATATAAATAGCAAACGATTGCAGCACTTTTTTAGTTAAAATATATATATTATGCATAAATAGCAAACGGAATTCGGATGCTCTTAATATGGTAGAAGAGGATGACTACACATACATGAGTTTTTACCCCAAACATTCATTATAAATGCATTGGGTCCCACTTCTCACTAAAAGACAATATTTTAACCTTGTCCTTTAGTGAGAAGTGAGGCCCAATGCATTTATAATGTATGTTTGAGGTAAAAACTCATGTATGTCTAGCATTTTGCTATGTTAGAAAGGTTATTGTTAGTAGAAATGTTTGAGTAAGCTTAAAAGACGCGCAATATACTCCTACTGGATCACGTGCATGCTATCACAATCCCAAATACAATTAATACTACAGTAAATACATTAATTACTACAATTGGATTTGTAGAAAACAAACCCTAAGCAACATCATATTCCTAATCCTTCCCTAATCCCAACTACCTCCAGTTGATTCATCAACTATTGGCCACATCAATCCGCACAGTTCCCCATAATTATGCGACTCTAACACGCCTTCAATTTGGTAAATGCAAAAACGGAGGACAGATATTCAATTACATAGAATAAGAAGGGTGTGTTTACAAAAAAGAGGAAGTGAGCTAACGGTCAATGCATCAGGTCAGCCGAACAGTGATTGGCAGCGTGGCGCGATCTAATGAAGTACACGTGTCGAGCATTGGGTCGACCCGTGGCTCTCCCGCGAGAGGATGTCGTGTTGTCGGAAGAAAGGGCGACATTCCAGACAGAGTGGGGCCCACTTTAGGGAAAGTTTTGGTATAGGCCCCACCGTAATAACTACGTATTTTTCAACGTAATATATGTACACAAATACAATTCATACAAGATTATTTGGGGGTTTTGCTTTGTTAAAAACAACCTATTCAATCTCAGTGACTAGAGATGAAACTGTTGCTTCAGAATTCTTTAACAAACTCTTTATGAATTTACTTATAGTTACAACTTAATTACATTTATTCCTGCAATGTAGATCATTACAAATTTTTCTTTTTGATGATACGGATAGAGCCAAAAGGCTCCAGCCAATCTATAATTCAATCAAAATGTCTAATTACATGATAGGTCTTACAAGACGTAAAACAATAACAACACGATAAAAGATCAACAATGAGTAGATAATAGCTAATACAGGGCACATAACAACAGGAGCAGTCGGCGAGAGGCTGGTGGTAGCCGAGAAGTCCTGATGGGCTCCCGAACGAAGATCCGGCCCCGGAGAGCGAGTGATCATTACAAATTTTACCTCAAACATACCCCCAACCACTAAAAGACAAGATTTGAATAATATTTTAATTATTTTTTATTTGTCTTTTAGTGGTTAAGAGTTTGTCTTTTAGTGGTTGGGATAAGTTTGAGATATGTATAGATTTGTGTTAATATATACGATTCTTGCGAGTTACAAAATGACTCAAACCCCAATCAAACACCCCATATCGGGCATAAAGATAAATGTAAATTTAAGACAACTCAAGTTGATTCCCTTTCCACCATCGACTCAAACCCACATGTATGTGGGCCATTTATTCCTTTCTATCTCATTTCACAAATATATGTATACCCAAACATTTGCAAAGTTTGAAACACACAAGAGCATCCACAGTCGTTTTTTATATCTCCCATTTTGCCATATTATAGCAAACAATGCGCTGCAATCGTTTCTCATTTTGCCATTTTTTGGCAAACGTTCTATTCTCATTTCTCAAATATGAGAAACGAAATGCACTTTCTCAAATTATAAAGGACGGGGTATGATACTCCGTCTCTCCGATTTAATAATTTTTTAAACGATTCAGACGGAAGATCATATCCCGTCTCTATAATTTTCTTTTTTTTAAAAAAAAAAATAGGTCGGACGGGGATACATACCCCGGACGGGGTATGATACCCCGTCTCTCCCAATTATTATTATTTTTTTTTAATAATCAATTCAGACGGGGAATGATACCCCGGCCGGGGTATCATACCCCGGCCAAGCAAAATGGGCACAGTGTGCTATTAGGTAGGTTTAGTTATAGTAAATAGGTACTATTAGGTAGGTTTTATTATTATTATATTATTTAAATTAGTTAATTAATATAGTTTAATATTTAATAAGTAATTAACTCTTTTTAATTTATTTTAAACGATGAGACGGTATATCATATACCGTCCCTCGCTTATTTCTAAAAAAATGAGAAAGATATAGCAAACGACCACTGCAGCAAACATCGTCATTTGCTGTTACTGTAGCTGCCATTTTTTAACAAATGAGAAATACGACTGTGGATGCTCTAAGTGCGATTCCCACCCATGTATCAAAACTCTGCAAATACATTGTATTTAAACTCAATATTAAGGTTATATTTAAAAAATCATACCGAAGTATTGGTCATTTTATAAAATTAAATCCATGTCCATAATTGATTTCATCATAGTAACAACAGTCATTTGTGTTTCACGTACGAGATTATAATCCGACCATAAAACATTGACCGTGCCCTTGAAAATTTGAAACACAGCTAACAAAAGAAGGTTAGACGTTCTTGCATGCGCTACTTGAGATTTTACGAAAATTCTCGTCAAAACATCAACCTCCAGTATTAATTGATCGATCTCGATTCCATATCATCTAACATTAATTCTTCATATGTTACATTCAAAGTAACATTTCTATTTTATCAACCAACTCAATCTGTTTCTCTCATGTCCACATCAAAATCTCATGACACATATATCTCAGTGTATTATTATTATTATTATTATTATTATTATTATTATTATTATTATTATTATTATTATTATTATTATGAGAGAAAGTCTTAGTGTCAATCTATCACCTTGTGCATCGCATGTGCAACTTCAAGTTTCTCATTATATATACTTTAAATTTATCAATATACGTGTAACGCATGTACAACTCCAATTCTATCATTATACTCTTTATAATATTACTTTAAAAATTACATCAAAAAAATATTACTTTAAAAATACATATTTATTTACATATGCCTCACTCACATGTGCTACATTATATTATTTTAAAAATTATATATTTATTAAAACGTGCATCACACATGCTAAATACTAGTTATTATATTATTATATAATGAGAAGAAGGAAGAAAATTGCACTAAGCTAATATACAAAATTTATATTAAAAAAACATCTCACCATCTATGACTAATATCCACATACAAGTGGGGGTTACAAGTTGTAGAGAAGAAGAGAAGAATTTGGATATAAAGCACTAAGATTGGATACTGACATGTAGGGGATTGAGGGGGGAAAATTAGTGGAAGACTAGGGGGGGACTTAGCCTTATGGCCAAGTCTAAATCAAGAGATGAGAAGAAAATATGGACAAAATCTTGGGAGATCTTAGGGACCAATAGATGCTGGAATAAATAGGTATTTTTAAAGGAGGCAGTTGTGAATTTAATTAATGTTTGTCTTTTGATCCAACCACAAATGTTAAGGATAGGAGAGATCTTGAAAATGAAATGTGAAAGGGTCTCAATTGTTTCAAAGTAGAAGGATCCAACCAACCACCTTGGTTTAAGTTAGTGGGTCAAGATTGGTTTTCCTTCAAACAAAGTGTAGGAGTTCTAAGACTCCAAGAATTGTTAAATTATATATATATATATATCGTTAAGTTAAAGTTCAGATGGTAACCAATTAAAATGGATAAATAGAGGTTTGAGGTTCAAAAAAAAAACTACAATTAAAATGGGTGAAAGGTTGAAAAGAATGTCCTTCTAAATCATCATTCCATGTGGAACGCCTAAAATGTTTGTTCATCCTTAGCTTAATTAGTACCAGTAGTTTACACGTGCGATGCACGTCTTAATAAATATAGTTTTTTAAAAGTAAAAATTCAGACGTAGTCTGAATTTGATCTAAAACCTCATTTATAACAGTTATGCACGTACGTTGTATGGGTTGGTAGATGGACAAATTACACTAAGACCTTCTCCCATTATAGTAGTAGAGATTAGTATAACCTTGTACAATATATTGTACATAATTTTAAAAAAATGAGAAAGTAACTAAACCATTTCTGAAAAAATATCTAATAACATTTATACAATATTGCACTCTTTTTATGGTTTGTTAAGGGATAAGATTTCACTTCAAAATTTAGATGACAAAAGAGTGCATGGAGGGCTGCATCATACATTTGCTCTCTTGTTTTTGTTTTAAAAAGAAAAAATTAGAAAAGATTTTTGTACCAAAAGTGGTTTAGAATAAAATATTGTATAGATGTTTAGAATCCTCAACCTAAACTCTTATGTTGGAACCCACAAACTAATTACCCTTTTTCTTATTAAAAATAACAACTAAATACATCATATATTTAATTACTATTATTACAGTCACTAGTAATCTGCTCATACGATGCATGTTCTAATTATAATTTTTTATATAGTAAATAATAAGACGTAATCTAGTCTCAAACATGAGACTTCCTTTTACTCATTACATACTCTTTAAAATTATTCATAGTGGCAGAAATTTTTATTTTATATGAGTAAATTTTGTAAATAATTACGTCGTAAAAAAATTTGATCTTTAAGGATATTATAGTAATTAACAAAAATTGAATAAATAAATGGTTAATATAACTATAACTTAAAAATAAATGATTAAGAATAGTTGGTTAAATATCTATAAATAATAGCCTTAATCTCCTATTATAATATTAGAGATTAAAGAGATTAATAGTCTTATATAAAGAACAAGAGTCGTATACTAATAAGCATGCATGTTTCACAATTTGATGGGAAGTTTACGATTATTATTTTCTATTGCAAAAAAAAAAGGTTTATGATTATTTTAGTAGCAAAGTGACATAATGCCAGCGCCTTTCAATTCCTAATTTGGCATGTAGTAAGAGGGTTAATTTCAACATTAAAGCATGCTAGTTTGTGCATTTTCTCATTAATAAAATCAAGTGGATATTTGTTTTTTTTCACACTAAAAATAAATATTAAGTGGGTTTGCCGGTTCCTATCATCTTAGAACGAGATTGGGCTTATTCTGAATTATCAAATTCATGGTGATGCTGCTTATTTTAGTGAGCAACAAGTATGAATTATTATAATTAGTAGAGAAAGAGACAAATTTCGGCCACAGATTCGAATTTGAGACACAGAGATCCCCTGACGAGCTGGAGAGGAGGAGCTGATGGAGGCTAACCGATTGGAATACCTGCAAGAGGCCTAAAAAATCGGGAGAATCCCAGCGACAGGCCCTCCGCCGATATAGTTAGTCACTTGAAAGTGAAAAATGAGAACTAGGGTTCATGTGGAGAAAGAGTCGTTATCTTCAGAAAGGGAGAGGGGGTCTGGTATTTATAGGTAGAGAAATAGTGCGAGCCCTAAACCTAATGGGCTGGGTTGACTCGTTTCTCTGTGGGCCTGAACTGGCAAAAGGCCCACAGGATCCTCTGGCTCGAAGATCAGAGATTAGCGGATTTTAAGGAGATCAGACGGCTCTGATCGTGGTAGGTTTATTTACCCACATCATAGGCCCCCCACTCCTTGATGGTTATATGTACCAGCCGTCGAGGAGTAGCCTAATCTTATGAGAAGGTCTGCTGTTAGTGTGCTCCAGAATGGAGTGAAAGATCCTTTCGTGGGGTCAAGGCCGAGCGGTATGAAGCCGAGCCCCGACCCTCCGATCTCAGTGACAGGGCTGGGGCGTTTGAGACTGAGCATTGAGCGTCAAACTTCGTATGATGAGAAGACCGATAATCCGGAACAGCCTGATGAGTTCCTCCCCAAACATGGGCTCGACATCCCATATCTTCAGCAGTCGGGATCAATTAGGATGTATTCGGACGACGTTAAAGACTTGGTTCGGTATGGGGTGCAACCCTCTTCGCCAAGTCGACCCAAGATACAGATGGACACGACGTAGAGCATGCTGATGATTAATGACCTGCCGCTGATATGAGCAAACTATTTCATAGGTCTGGAGTTCGAGCTGATGATTCCAAACCCGGGTCTTTGCCAAACGGACGAGTTGGCGCCTTGCTATTGCATGTTTTCCGCATATGCCTTCAGCTCGGGGTTGCGGCTGCCGCTGCATCCATTTATCAAGAAGGTGTTGAACTGGGGGGGCCTGTGTCTGATGCAGTATGCTCGTGTGCTTCATGCTGCTCTGCGAGGAGAGGGGAGTGCCTCTGAAGCTTAAGTACTTCCGTGCCGTATGGGAGTCAGCTCATCGGGAAAGCACGAGAGGGTATACTATATATCGTCTCGCCCCCGCAAGAAGGTAGTCCATGGGCATCCGGACTCCATCAAATGATGGAAGGAGAAGTACTTTGTCTTCTGAAATCTGGTGCATTGGAAAATTCCTAAGACTTGAAATTTTTACAAGCCGAATTACAAGCCTCTAAAGAGAAGGAACTTGACGGAGGAGGAATGAGCTTATGTGAATCGGATCGTCGCTGGCAACAGCATTGGCTTTCCGAATGTGGCTGAGAAGCACTTGGCCATAATCGAACTGAGCCTCACTGATCCTTGTATGTTATTCATTTTTTTGTCAAACTTTTTCCTTTCGTTCTTATGGGGTTTTTTTTAATTTGTTGAACGCGGACTGTCCACCATCTTTGTTAGAATTTTTGTGAATGAAATGATTTTATGGGGCCGAACTCTTTTACTCGTGATTTGTAGTATATACTTGTGATTTTCCCAAGTCTCTGAGGCTCAGAAGGATATGCCGTTTCTCTCTTTGTGTCAGATGGACAAGCCCTTCGTGGCCGACCCACGTGATGCCGAGGTGGAATTCCTTAGGGGCAAGCTAAAGTCCATGGAGTCCATCTTGGTGCGGTATCACAACCAGGCTCGGGTGTAACACCCTGTAATTTCCAAAAAGATATAGTATATAGTATATATATATAATAGAAGAGGTTGATGGCATAAATGTAAATAAAGTGAATAAGAGCGGTGGCCCACACGTAAAGAAGTAGCAGATTTTTGTTGTGTTGCGGTGACGTCATGATGACGTCACCGATGGGGGGCCACCCGGGTTCAGGAATGAGCCGCTGTCTCTTGAAGTGCTGACGTGGGCATGGGGCCCACTACTTGGGTCGCTGTGCTCACGGGAGAAAGAGGAGAGAGGAGATTATTAGTCCCATATCGGGAATTGAACTATATTAAATAATAATAAATAATATAGCCTATGATCAAGAGTCACCAATCCGGTTAATCACCTTTTGAGAGACAGTCTGTGGTGGGCAGTTGTACTATACTATTAATAATTTGTCTGTAAATTGTATAAATTTTTTGAGTCTAAGGCAGGGGCATTACATTGGGAGTAGGAAGCTGTTGTCTTTTATTTTATGGATAAGTCGAGGGGGCTTAGCTTCGAGTCAGCTCGTTTGAAGAAGACGATTTCCGACCGTGACTTAGGGAGCGCAGGGACTAGATGGTCGATGTCGGGTACTTCTGCTCGGCAAATGACCTTTGAATCTTTTCTCCACGAGGTTATAGTAGAGAAAGAATTGGAGATACGAAGGTTCAAGGTCATGATTAAAATGAGTGGATCCCAATTTCGTTCTTTTGGGGGCGGTTGGCCCTCCTTGGAAGCCCGTCTCGGGGGGATGCCCAGAGTTCTGTTGCAGTGGTTTCCACCTTAGCGACCACGAGGGACCCGGTGGACTCGTCGGTGAGCAGACGCGTTCGATCGGGCATGATCTGGTTCGTGTCAGCCCTAAGGCCCCTCAGGAGGAGGGTTAGGCCGAGATTGTAACAGTTGTAATCATTTTTTCAAGATTGTGATAGTTGTAATATGGCCTCGCCGAGTGTACCAACAAAACTTTTATGTGTTGTAATAAAAATGTTGCGTCTGCTTTTTGTGATGCCTTTCATTATGTGCCAAAGAGTGAGCCGAGCGGTGAGGACATGCAAGACTTTTCTAGAAAGCCAATAGTTGGCTCAAAGTTCAGGCTGAGCGGTGAGCCTGATAGGCTTGTAACAAAGCCAGTAGCTGGCTCGAAGTTCTTACCGAGAATCAAAGACGAGAGAGGTTGAGAAACCTATCGTTTGGGGTCAAAGTCCATGTGAGAGATTGATAAATCACTCGTTATGGCCCGAAACCCAAGCCAAGCGGCAAGGGCGTGAGAGATTGAGAAACCTCTCGTTATGGGGTCGAAATCCATGTGAGAGATTGAGATCTCAATCTCTCGTAATGGGGTCGAAGTCCATGCGAAAGATTGAAAAATCTCTCGTTATGGGGTCGAAGTCCATGTGAGAGATTGATAAATCTCTCATTATGGGGTTGAAGTCTATGTGAGAGATTGAGAAATCTCCCGTTATGGCCCGAAGCCCAAACCGAGTGATGAGGACGTGAGAGATTGAGAAATCTCTCGTTATGGGGTTAAAGTTCATGTGAGAGATTGAAAAATCTCTTGTTATGGCCCGAAGTCCAAGCCGAGTAATGAGGACGTGAGAGATTGAAAAATCTCTCGTTATGGGGTTGAAGTCCATGTGAGAGATTGAGAAATCTCTTGTTATGGCCCGAAGTCCAAGCCGAGCGGCGAGGACGTGAGAGATTGAGAAATCTCTTGTTTGAAAGATTGAGACATTTTGACTCTGAAAATAAATGAAACTTCATTTCATTTGCTTGCTTAATTACACAAAAGGAATAGCGCGCAGCACCGATTACAACTGCGGGCGCCCTGTGTTCTCTCATAGAACATAATAAGGTACTCAGTGTTCCAAGGTCTCTTGACTATCCTGCTCCCCAGGACTTCGAGTCGGTATGTGCCCGGGCGTACCACTTGGGAGACCTTATACGAGTCCTTTCAGTTTGAGGTCAGTTTGTCGTTCACGGTGGGGTGGGTAATAGCGAGCGTCTTGAGTACGAGGACGCCCACCTTGATGTTGATCGGGCGGACCCTCTTGTTGTAGAACCTTTCAAACCACTGTTGAAAGATAGCTCTTCTGATTGTGGACCTTTCACGAATTTCGTCAACTAGGTCCAAGTTGGCCCTGAGGTCGGTCGAATTGGATTCTTCATTGAAGCTCATGAGCCTAGGTGAAGGGAGCCTGATTTCCAGCAGGATGACAACCTATGTCAGATTAAATAGGGACTCGCTCGTGGGGATTCTCTTGGTCGTTCGATCGATATGACCAAAGGACGCTCGGTAATTTATCGACCCATTAGTCTGTTGGGAGAGTTGTCCAACCGTTTTTTGAGACCTTCAAGAATTTGGCGGTTGGTGTTTTAGGTCTGGTCGTTTGACTGGGGATGTGAAATGGTGGAGAATTGCTGCTCGACCCCCAGGTCTACGGAGAGTTTTTTGAAATTTCTGCCGGCGAATTGAGTCCCATTATCAGCGACGAGTATGCACAGGATCTCGAATCGACTATTGTTGGGCCTGATCTGCGACGAGTATGTTTCCAAAAGAATTATTGGGCTGTTGTCGACTACTATCAGCGACGAGTATGCTTCCAAAAGAATTGTTGGGCCTGGTGCTCGATTATGTGGCCAAGGGTTCTGCCTCGATCCACTTGGAGAAATTTTCGACGACAATAATGATGAAACATCTTTGGGACGTAGCTTTAGGAAAGGGGTCGACAAGATCCATCCCTCACATGGCAAAGAGGGTCGGACTGGAGAGGGTTCTGAGTTGGCTTGTGGCGTGCACCTGATCGGAGAGAATCTCTGGCAGGGCCGCATTGCTTCACAAGATCTCATGCGTCACGCAGCATTGTCGTTCAATAGTACCCGTGGTTGAGCACTTTCCTCGCGAGCGACCTGCTACCCATATAGAACCCTCCAATTCCCTCGTGTAACTCTTCCAGCGCATATCTTGCCTCATCGGACCCAAGCATCGGAGGTATGTTCTCTCGTCTACCTTGGTGTATGAACGCTTGAAGAGAATATTCTCATTCAAGGTGAACCTTTGCGATCGGACCATTATCTTTTTAGCCTTGAAGGGGTCTTTTGGTAGTTCACCTTCTGCCAAAAATTTACAGATGTGATCCATCCAATTATGTGAATGCATGCCCGTATTGAGACAGAGGACCTCAGGCTTCTTAATGCTAGGCTCTTGGAGGACCTCGATGAGGACGGTGTGGTCGAGGCCCTAGAAGGACGACGAGGCGAGCTTGGACAAGGTGTCCATCTGGCTATTTTGTTCTCTGGGTATTCACTCAACAACAGCATGCTCGAAGGCTTCTAGGAGAAGTTTGGTGTAACGCCCCGAATTCCAAATAAGACTTAATTCGAAGTTCCACAGGATCTTTACACTTCACTTTGTACAATTTTACAAGGAATTAAACAAATTTATTACAACAATGATTACATTTTACACAACGGAAACAAATTATAACATTATGCATGAATTAAAATAAAAACTTGAACATTTCTTTAAGCAGCAATCATTCTTTTGTCTTATCAATCACTTTATCCTGCATAGAAACTGTTGGTACGTCAGTTGCATACAGCTGATGCTAGGATATAATACATCAATTTCTTTTACTTAGAAAGCACACACTTGTCACAGACAAAGCTAAGGGGGACTATCCTATTGATGTCATGTGTGAATGTGCACTTAGTCCTTAATGCAGTTTTTTATATTACATGACACTAATGCGCATTTGTTCGGATTCTATGCATCCCATACTATATAGGTCCGAGGGCAAGCCCTTAATCATTCTTCATCTTATAGGGTTCAATCCCTCGCCATGACTTAAACTACTATAGTAACTACGGTAAGTATCCTAGATGTTCTATGAGTTACGAGCCCATGTCCAGACAGCCTGGAGGAAAATCCCACATCATGATATGATGCATCATGAAACAACCTATGGACAATTCAGCCTCCGTCATGGGATAATGGCACCACCCGTAGTCACCAAATATCTCACAAGCGTCGTCACGGTTCCGACAATTCCGGAGATGTGTTCACGTCATGACATGATGCATCATGTAGCCACCTGTGAAACACTCTCACATCGTAGATCGAGGCTCTCATACTTGTGTTTTTCTCTTACTTTCATCACATCGTCACTATTGTATTATCCCTAGTTGTTTGAATCATGAATAAAATTAACACTCTAGAGTTAGCACTTCCTTTATACCGGACTTAACCATCAATCAATAATAACGACCCAAACTTGGTCTTTCATTTCAACATTTTATCTCAAAGAAATTTATTCAATGCCGGTATAAGGACTTAACTACACTATAGTCTTTAATCTCATTTCATGTTCATAAACAGTTGAGTATTCACACTCACAAATTTTCCTCATAATCCATCAGGATCTTTTATTTCATTTTTCATGCACAAATCTCATGTATAATACCACAATTCATTTTTCCAACTTACCACGTTCATAAATAAATTTCACAAATTTCCTTTACTTTCATAATATTATTCTTTCCCTTATTAAGCCAAACTCACAATTATCTTTAATTACTTCAATTTTCCAAGACATAATCTCCTTTAAAGTCTCTACTCAAAATTTCTTTTTAAAAGAAACATATTTATTTTCTTTAATTAATCAATATTCTAAGAAATTGTATCAAGTTCTTTTTCTCAAAATAGCCTTTAATTCTCATTATAATAAGTCAAAAGATAGAAATAATTTTCATGAAGTCTAGGCATTTTTATAAGAATTAAAAAAAACTCAAGAATCAACGATCAGGACAGTGACAGTCGACAGTTGAAAAGTGGTCAGTCGACTATCCTGCGAAACTTTAAAACTCAAGAACCGACAGTCAGTACAGTCGACTATCGAAAAATGACCAGTCGACTGTCCTGCAAAAATTTCAAAAACGTCTCAAAATCTAACAGTCAGGACAGTGATAGCCAACTGTTGAAAAGTGGCCAGTCGACTATCCTGCGAAACTTCAGTTCATAGACGAAAAGGTCGACTGCTTTTGAAACCAAAAATCCGAAATTCAATACCTGACAGTCGACCGTCGACTTTAGTTTGGTCGACTGTCAAGTATAACAGTAATTTAAAATCATTATTTTGATATTAAAAATGAATTCTCTTTCCAATTTGTATTTTAAGTCTACATGCTCTACTTTGAAATGCAACCATGATTTCTTCACCATTTGACAACACAATTACCACAAAAGGATATTTTCTTACTTCTTTTATTCCTACAAACATTTCTAGAACATAATTCTCTTTATCACACTAGCGTTACATTAATTAAGATAACACATGTCAAATATTTCCATTAACCAACTAGCCATTTACAAGCATATCCTTCATCTAGCATGGTTCAAAATTTCACATTCCACAGCAATATGATTATTCTAATGTAACAATCACAATTTATAGCAACTATTAATCAATTCATCAAACATTCACTTCATTTCTAACTAGTCTCTTTTAAAGTAACACATGGCCAAATTAACTAGTTTCTTCTTAGCAATTTCATCAATTTAATCCCTAGCATGATATCTACATTAGAAACTTGAGAAATCACCCACCTTTTTGAAGAAAAACAATTAGAAAGCTCATTGAAATCACCTTGAACACACGAACGGTTCCTTCTCCTCCTACATTGTGCCATCAAGAATGCACCTTCTCCTCCTAGCTTGATGGAAAACCCGAGCACCCCTCCTTGATGTTTGGCCGGCCTCCTCTAAGTGCAAGAACACTCAACTCAACTCTCTCAATCTTTTTCTCACAACTAGTTTTCTTTATTTCCTTTTCTTTTACTAATTTTTCTAGTGTATTTCATGAAGAGAATTTGGGGGGGGGGGGGGGGGGGGGGGAGGTATTTATACATTTATCAAAGTAAAATCGAGGGCCAAGACTGAACTAGACGGTTGTAGATTAAGGGCTAGGGTGAATTAGGGAGTTAGAACAACTACCCATGAACCAAAAACCACCTCTCCACTACTCCATCTCCCCCACTCTCTCTTGATACCATCCGGCCTACCCTATGTACTATGAAGACACGTGCTAGTGCAATGCACGTGTCACACAATGCACCCCTAGTTACTAGTTGTACATGTTTAATTAATTAATTGTTATAAAAACAAGTCTACCCTACAAGATGTGATAATTAAAAGGAGAATAAAATTAGTGGGCTCAATCTAGTGGGCTAAAAGTCTATGGGCTTCTAATCTAATTAATTAAATTAATTAGTGTGGGCTAGAGTTAGAAAATTAGGCCTAGTGTTTAAATAGGTTTTTAAAATTAAAAAGAGGAAAATTAAATTACCTGTTCATGATATGGAAATAAATAATCCTTCTAGGGTAAATGCACATAAATTTGCACGTGCTAAACACGTAAAATCAAACAAACTCTTATTTAATTATAATATAAAATTCAGGATGTTACAACACTCCCTCCTTAGAATAGTTCCGTCCCCGGAACTACGCTTAAAGAGTGAGAAAACAAAACACAACAAGAAATTAAGAGAATAAAGAGAAAAATACAATTCACACAAAGAGCTCAAGATGATCCTTCAACATCCTCTCATTGGATTCCCAAATAGCCTCTTCAACCAACTGGTTTTTCCAGACTACTTTGACCATCGGTATCATCTTGTTCCTCAAGACTTTCTCCCGACGATCCACGATCTCAACCGATAGCTCAATATAACTCAGATCTAGCTGCAAACCCTCCAGCACTTCGGGCAAATGGTGACTTGGATCTGGAATGCAACCTCTCAGCATAGACACATGGAAGACATTGTGTACCTGAGATAACTCTTTCGGTAACTCCAACCGGTAAGCAGTTTTTCTAATTCGCTTCAATATCTTGTACGAGCCTATGAACCTTGGGGCTAACTTTCCGCCTCTGCCAAAACGAATCACACCTTTACTAGGTGATACCTTCAGAAAGACAAAATCTCCTTCCTTGAACTCAAGGTCCATCCTCCGGTTGTCTGCATAGCTCTTCTGCCTACTTTGAGCATCCACCAACCTCTTTCTGATCAAATCAATCTTTTCAGATGTCTGCTGCACGATCTCAGGCCCAAACATCTGCTGCTCCCCAACTTCAAACCAGCAGAGAGGTGTTCTGCACTTCCTACCATTCAGAGCTTCATATGGCGCCACCCCGATACTAGTCTGAAAACTGTTGTTGTAGGTAAACTCCCCCAAAGCTAGATGCCTTTTCCAACTACCTCTAAATTCTAGAACACAATACCGAAGCATATCCTACATAACCCAATTGACTCTCTTAGTCTGTCCATCTGTCTGATGATGGAAGGCAATACTGAAATCCATCTTAGTACCCAAAGCTACCTAAAGCCTCCTCCAGAAATGCGAAGTAAATCGTACATCTCGATCAGACACAATGGTCAACGGAACACTGTGAAGCCTGATGATCTCTCGAACATACAGCTCAGCCAACTTGTCCATAGACGAAGTTTCATCGCCAAGAAGTGGGTTGATTTGGTTAGTCAATCGACTCTGACCCAAATCACATCATTACTCTTCGAACTCTTGGGCAAACTCGTGATGAAATTCATGCTGATGTTATCCCACTTCCACTCCGAAATAGGTAACGATTGCAATAAACCTCCGGGCTTTTGATTTTCGGCGTTCACCTGTTGACAGATCTCACACTTCGTCACAAACTCAGCAACATTCCGCTTCAAACCTGACCAGCAGAAATGTTGCTTGATGTCTTTATACATCTTGGTACTCCCAAGATGTACAAATAAAAGAGTAGCATGTGCCTCCTGGAGAATATTCTCCCTCAATTTAGCTTGATCCGGAACACATAGCCTCTCTCCAAACCACAACACTTCATTCCTGATCTAAAACTCTAACAACCTGCCAGCATCAACCTGCTCCTTCATCTTCTGAATCTCTGCATCTTCTTCTGACTTGCTATAATCCTCTCATTCAGCGTAGGCTGAAGCCTCAACTGAGCTAAAGATGATCCCAAGCCTTGCACAACCACGAAGTATGATGTCAGCTCCACTTTCGCCTTCAACTGAGCCTTAACTGGAAATCAAGGCGTACGAAATACTGTAGGACGAAATCATTGGGACCACGAAGTATGATGTCAGCTCCACTTCCGCCCTCGCAGGACGACCCATCTACATAAATTTCCCAAGGGGGTTCCTTCTCTGGGATCTCGGGTGCTTCAAAAATGGTACACTCTGTGATGAATTCTGCGAGGGCTTACCCCTTAATGGTTGTCTGGGGTTGGCAGTTGATGTTGTATTGGCTTAGTTTAATCGACCACTTGATTAGTCGTCTGGAATTTTCTGGTTTGTTAAGGACGAGCTTGAGTGGTTGATCTGTTAGGACTGGAATGGAGAGAGCTTGGAAGTACGGTTGGAGTTGCTGAGCGGGCGAACTTTTCCATTCGAGCATATCGGAATTCAGCATCGTTGGCAACGACGGGCTAAGTTATATTTTTAAACAAAAAATATAACTTAGCCCATCATTACCAACTACGGACTAAGTTATATTTTTTTCGAAAAAAATATAACGGGGATCGAGAGAAAGTAAGTGTGAGAGAGAGTTGAGCGTTGAAGGGGTATAGTGGGGGTAAAACCCCTCCGAAACTTAAATAAGTGGGGAGGGGTTTGTAATGGAAAAAATCTCTCTCTCTCTCTCTCTCTCTCTCTCTCTCTCTCTCTCTCTCTCTCTCTCTCTCTCTCTCTATATATATATATATATATATATATATATATATAGTTCCCCTTCCGTTGAGCACCACCCATGGTGCATACGACGCGTGTGCACTCAGCCTTCGGGCGTTCATATCGTTGATCCGAACCATTCACATTGATTTACACATATAAATTAGCAATATATGTAAAATCAAGTAATTTAAAATTCATTTGCTATTGCATTGAAGTATTACAAAATTGTATGGCAGAATATTTCCTCAAAAAAAAATAAAAAATTGTATGGCAGAATATCAATTTTTTTATAATGACATGATGGATGGAAAATGAATTTCAAATAACTTGATTTTACATATTTAAACTAATTTAGATGTGTAGATCAATGTGAGTAGTTCAGACCGTCGATATGAACGTCCGAAGGCCGAGTGCACATGCCGTGTGCACCATAAATGATGCACAACAGAAGGGACTCTATATATATATATATATATATATATATATATATATATATATAAAGGGAGAAGGGCTTAGTGTCATTTGTCAATCTATCAACGCGTGCAACGCACGTGCATAATTATTATAAATGAAGGCTTAAGTTCAAACTCATATTACTTCTGAATTTTTACCTTAAAAAACTATATTTATTAAGACGTACATCACACGTGTAAATCTCTAATTTATAATGGGAGAATGCCTTAGTGTTATTTGTAAATCAATCAACATGTGTAACACACGTGTATAACTATTATAAGGAGGTCATAGGTTCAAACCCAGACTAAGTTTGAATTTTTACTTTAAAAAACTATATTTATTAAGACGTACATCACACGTGTAAATTACTAGTATATATACCCACACTATAAGTAAATTACTAGTATATATACCCACACTATAAGTTAGCTATCCAATTGGCTGTTCAAATATCATTTTTGCAAATATATATCATTGATTAACTAATTAAATTGTACTTGTACTATACACGTGCCGTGCACGTGGATAATTTTTTTTTTTGGGAGGGGGGGGGAGGGAATGAAAAGAGCAAGAAAATAAAAATGGACAAATTATCTTCTCTATTATACACGTGCTGTGCACGTGGAGAAAAATTGGGGGCAAAAAAAAAATTTTACCTGCACGTGCGCTGCATGGGTTGGGTTATGGATAAAGGCCTTCTCCCATTATAGTAGTAGAGATAAAACCAATACTTGTATTTTAATTACGAACCTCGTTATAGGGTACTAAACCTAGTTTTATCACTTTCATTGGCATTATATCAGTAACTTTAGAATATCATTAAATATTTCTTATTGTAATCCAAAATGGTAGACTATTATTAAGCTCCAAAGTATCTTTTAGTTAATTAATTAGTAAAAGAAGTAAAAAAAAACAACACAAATTTGAGTTGAAACTTTGATGGGTCCACAAAATCCTCGAAACTAACTTTGCCATTAGCAAGATTACCATGTTATTTTCACATGTATCAAACGTTCTTAATGTTAGTCGAGTTCTTAGTTTCCTTATTGATTGATTTGTGACTATTTTAAAACATTGTAATGTTACACTTTGATTTCTCAAACACCACTAAGAAAAAAAATTGAAATAAAGATATAAAGAAAGAAAAAGAAAGGGACCCAAACCTTTTAAAAGAGAGTAAATTCGAATGAGTTATGTATTGATTTTGTTTGGTGACAAAAGGGTCCTAAAATATGTTTAAAAAGTTGAATGAGAGTTTATTATTAATTTCACTTGTTCTTTATTTTGGTGACTTTTGTTTGAGTAATGCTTCATCAATTATCAATTTTACGGTCATTCTCTTCATTATCTTAGTTGACACATTTACATTAGAGAATTCACCCACTTACTTTCTCTTTCCCACCGGAGTGTGACATCTAAGATTACAAAGAGAAATATAATAAAATAAACAGTAAATGAAGCATTACTCTATTTGTTTGGATCGCTTTTTTTCACCTCACAGTAGAATAAATATATGGAACGGGTATAAAATTTAGAACAAAGTATAAAAAAAAAAAGGTGGTCCCAAATTAGTTAAGCATGGGGCAGTCCGTTCCTACTGAGGAGAAACAACTAGACGAGCACAAATAGCAAGGCAAAAATCCCCAAAATCCAAACTGACCCATATCATCCGTCCAATCCTCAAATCCAACGGCGCAGAATGAGCCTATCCAAATTACCAGTAAAAAACGTAACAGATTACTAACCGTTATCACGTCCCTCTTCCTCATGTTTTTAACCGCCCCTCGCTTTTTTACCCGTTAGTCCAAAACAAACAATCCCCAGATAAAAAAATTTTGCACTTTACCCCCAACCTAACTTTTACTTTCAATTCACCCCCCTTATTAAAATACTATTATTCTGTAGAAATGTTTCCGTTTCCCGAAAGCAACCCTGGCACGCGGTCAACCCTCTTTGACCGTTAGAGCATCCATAAGGGCAAAACAGTCACTCCAGTCTTGCCCTCAGCGCTCTCTCCCCCCTCCTTTCGAGTATTTATATACAGCCCAACCCAGCTTCCGTTCTATGTTCTTCAAATCTCAACAGCTCGTTCCTTCTTCCATTCCTTATCGGATCCTCTAAAAGATGCAAACCCGAACGGGATTATGCTACCCGAAACCCGTTTACGGTGACAACGGCCGAAGAAAGAGAAGCAGAGAAGACACCAACACCACCCACCGAAAAAAGCAGCGACCGGCCCCTCTGCCGGCCATATCCGTCGACTTCTTCGACGGCTTGCCGGACGACCTCGTCACTATCGTACTCTGCCAGCTCAGCTCCTCCGCCTCTTCGCCCTCCGATTTCGCCAACATTCTGATGACGTCAGCACCTTCTCTTGTCATTTCAAAATTTTGCCCCCCCCCCAACAAGTAGCAAAATCTAACCAAATTTTTTTGGGTGTTTTATCGGGTTTCAGATGTAAGAGATTCAACGGATTAGCCCTGAATCCGATGGTTTTATCGAAGGCTTCAAAGAAATCGCTTACTGTTAGAGCTCAAAATTGGTGCGAACACGCTCACCGCTTTTTAAAGCGCTGCGCCGAAGCCGGAAATTTAGAAGCTTGTTATATTCTCGGCATGGTAAATTTCATACCTCTATTCGAATATTTTATTTTATTTTTTTCAGTTATAACATTTCATAAGCTTATTATTATTATTATTATTATTATTGTTTTACTGATATTGGTATTTGGAAATTCTTTTATCAGATTAAATTCTACTGCCTGCAGAACCGGGGCGGCGGGGCGGCCCTGATGGCGAAAGCCGCGATCGGGTCGCACGCCGCCGCGCTCTACTCCCTGGCAATCATCCAATTCAACGGCAGCGGCGGCTGCAAGACCGACAAAGACCTCCGGGCCGGCGTGGCCCTCTGTGCCAGGTCTGCATTTCTGGGACACATCGACGCCCTCCGCGAGCTCGGCCACTGCCTGCAGGACGGCTACGGCGTGCGCCAGAACGTCACGGAGGGGCGCCGGTTTCTAATTCAGGCCAACGCGCGGGAGCTCGCAACCGTCCTACCGTCTGCTGCTGCTGCCACGTGGCAGCCGCACAAGCATGCTGTTGGGTCGAGCTGTCCGCTGTTGAGTGATTTCGGGTGCAACGTGCCGGTGCAGGTGGTGCATCCGGCGAACCGGTTTTTGACGGAGTGGTTCGAGGTGAACCGGGTTGGGGTGGAGGGAGATGGGCTGAGGTTGTGCTCGAATATCGGGTGCGGGAGGCCGGAGACGAGAAAGCATGAGTTCCGGCGGTGTTCGGTGTGTGGGACGGTGAACTATTGCTCGAGGGCGTGTCAGGCGATGCACTGGAAGTTTGTGCATAAGATGGAGTGTACGCCGTTGGCCCGGTGGCTGAATGAGGCGGTGGAGATGGAGGAGGTGGAGCCGGTGGTGGGTGTAAATTAAGGGTGGTGATGTAGATTGGTAACGGTACACCTACTACCAAATCTACTGTTTTCTTTTTACTACATTAGGTGGTACATTATTAGTAAAGGTTATTGTAGAGTATGCGGTAAAAATATTCAATAGTCGTGTGCCGGCTAAGATAGTAAAGAGAAAAATAGTAAATTTGATATTCGGTATAACATTACCTGTTGTAGGTAGAAGAGTTTGTTTTTTCCCCTTCGTGGGGACTTTTTTTTTTGTTGGTAATTTATTAATTTAATGGAGGTTATTTTGTTTATTTGGATAGTTTTTTTCGTTTATGTGGAGTTTTATTTTGTGGTTTTAGTGTCCTTTTGACAAAGGGAATAGTGGGAGAAAGGTATATTATGAGAAAACGATGTTGTGAAAGATTTGGAAACAGAAGGAAAAAAAATTGTGAAAGGATCATTAAAAAATTAATTATTAAGAGTATGAAAATGGAAATGTGAGAATGTTTATTTATTTTTTCTTATTTTTGAGAGAAATTGTAGAGTACAGCAGTTCTGTTTCATTTATGAGAAAATAACGAAACAAAAGTAATACGTAAAATATTTTGGCTTTGATTTGGATCTTTTGTTCTTCATAAGTGTTTTTCTTTCTTATTTTCTATTCAAATTTTAACTGGTGAGATGGTGTTTGACAAACTGAGTTGAATGCAAGCGCAAATGCAAAGTTAGTTCATAAGACTTTTTACTTTTTTCTCTCTCGCAAGTAAAATTTTACCAGTATATTAGCATTTTGAATTGCAACCGAATCGTGTTCAGATATTTTTATTAAGACACTTTTTTTGCTTAACTCTTAATTTTTTTTCCGATAATTCAAAAGATACTTTTCCACGATTCCGATCTAGAGTATGCTGCTATTCACTGATTAAAGAAATGAGTGCAAACAATAACACATTGTTACTACTTTATTACTAGCTACAGATTATCAATTAATATAATAACTCCATTTACATCTATCATTTGTATATACTCTGCGGTGCTTATCTATTAGTTTTAAAAAAAGAAAGCTGCAGACAAAACCTGTTGTGTAGGGTAAAGAAACAATCTTGAAAAGGTGAAAAATCAAAGATATTATATATCCTCCATGGGTGAAAATGAAAAGTGATGACAGTTGGAGGGTATGAATGCAAACAGTGACAGAAAAAGGAGCGAAAGAACGAGTCTCGTGTGATGTTTTTGATGGGGGGGGGGGGGGGGGGGGGGGGGGGGGGGGGGGGGGGGGGCTTTTTTGCAAGCTTTCGTTTCTTTTGATGACACCCCTTTTCTTTCTTTATCGTACGGTGTGGACCTAAGTAAAAATTTTCCCTTTGCGTTGGGGTTAAGCTTACTAGACCACACCTACGATTTTTTAATTAACTAATTTGGAGAGGGTGCTAAATGAAAATTTGCAGAAGAGTGATATCGTGTGTGTATGTGATGCAGCTCATAGTGGATAGGAATATAGGATCCCACTATGATTTAATTGCAATTTAATTTTGAGAATAAATGCTGTTAGGGGGAATCCAAGAGGAGAGCATGTCCTTTTTATGCAAAAAGTAAATTTAATTAGCTTATCCCTTTTTTCCCCCTTTGTCATTTGAGAAGGAAAAACCAAGTGAAAAGGGGGAAATTGATAGATACTTAATTCATAGAAAAGAATAAGGACAAGTGGTGGGCAGAAACGGGTAGGATCTACCTTTAGAAACTGCTAAGATTTTGTAGGCGCCCGATTGGATACAAGTCATAGCCGTTTGCTAAATTTTCATATTATCCATATTATAGCTATTGCATATCTGTAGTCGTTTACTATTTATTCATATTTTGACAAAATTGCTACAGAAGATTCATATATTTGAGAAGAGAATATGCATATTACAGAGGTGAAGTTCCGTCCTGAATAAAAAATTAATTTTTAATAATTTTTTTCTTGGACGGAACTTGAAGTTCCTTTCCATGAAATATGGGAATGTGACGGATCTTCAAGTTCCGTCTAATTGTAATTATTTTTTTCCGCCTCTGACGGAGCTTCAAGTTGCGTCTGACCTTTAAAATTATTAAAATATTTAATTTATTTATTAAAAAATGTGCATAATTTTTTTTCTTCCAGCAGAACGGAACTTAGAGTTTCGTCCGATCATATTTTATTTTTAATTGCTATATTATAGCATTTTATCACCGCAGCAAAACTCCACTATGTTATATGTATAATATACATTTTGCTATTTTTTAGCAATGACGACTGTGGATGTTCTAAGCATGTATAAAAGAAGGTCTCTACTGAGAAATTTAAGAGGTACAAATACAGAACAATCATCCATCGGTATTTTGTGATGTTAGCTTCCTTAGAGCATCTGTTGTCATTTGAGTTAAAAAATGGGTATATGAAAAATATAGAAATAGCAAATAGGGGTAGTGCTGCAGTTGTGAATACTCAAAAATGGTTTTTTAAAATCAAACGGAACATGATTTACTGTCTGAAATTTTTTCGAAAAAAAAAATTGAAAGACGGCAGATATTCTACCGTCTAATTAAAAAAAAAAAAATTGTTTGTGAAGGACGAGAGATGATTTCCCGCCCAACACATGTGTGTCGTGGTAAATTTCCTCAAACGACACCTGATTTACCGTCTCCCCATTTTTTGTTTTTTTTAGAATTTTTTTTCAAACGGCATATCATTTGCCGTCCGCTCAATATATTTTCTCAGACGGCATCTCATCTTCCGATTTTTATAATATGCATAATGCTAATTTTGCTGTCAAATATAAACGTCTACTGTTCACCTTAAATTCAAAAATGGGTAAATAAATGACAACTACAGCGATTTTTATCCATTTTTTGGATATATAGCCAACGACTACCGATGCTCTTATAACCGTTACCAAGTACTTCCGTCTAAATGATTTACTGAACCCTCCATTTCTTTAGAGGATTAAAATCCCGCACAGTTCAGTTTCTTATTGAGTGAGATGCTCAAGCAACCGCTTATTGTTGTCATTATCAGACAGTCGCAAGTAAAATTGTCACATCTCCTGGTACTAATTGTGGAACAACCAATCACCCCTTCCAGCATAATAATGTCTTTTTTTTTTTTTTTTTTTGTTGAGGAAAAGGTGGAATAATGCCACCCTGTTTCATTAATAAGTGATTAATAAACAATCCCGAAAACCCGGGAAAATAAAAGTGCAGCATAATAATGTCTCGCCAATGGAGTTGGAGCTAAGGTAGCAAAATTGAATTACTCCATACTCTTAACACAATTCTATTTATCGGAGGATCCACTACATTTTTCAATTGTCTTCAACCCTCACACCTCCTTGTAATTAGGGCAGCAAACGAGCCGAGTCGAGCCGAGTATCTTGAGGCTCGAGCTCGGCTCGTTAAACAATCGAGCTCATTTTCGAGCCGAGCTTTGACCGAGTTCGAGCCAAGTAGCTCATGAGCTTAGCTTAATAATCACAAAAAGCCCGAGCTCAAGCTTGGCTCGTTAAGTTATCGAGCTCGATTTCGGGCTCAAGCTTTGACCGAGCTCGAGCCTTGACCGAGCTCGAGCCGAGTAGCTCGGTTCGTTTGCAGCCGTACTTGTAATAATTGCGAAACAACTAAATACCCCTTCGTCAATAGAATTGGAGGTTGGAGCTATGGTAGTTGATCGAATAACTCTAAATTCTAACAATTCTAGTTATTGGAGTCTGCACAACATTTTTCAACCGTCTATTAAGACACTAATGAACAATGTCATATCGGAGGTGGGAACCAATAACTCAAACCTAATCAACATCAGTACTCATAATTAGGTGGGGATTGGATCTCACCAAACCCTCTAACAGACTAATTGTGTCGGGTCAGGTTGGGTGCTAGTAGGAGCCCTTTACTGATTGTTTTGTGGGTTGTCTTGTTGCATGTGTTGTTATTTTTGAGGGGGCAGTTGGTGGAGACCAAGCAAGTTTCTCTCTCTCCCTCTCTCTCTCTCTCTCTCTCCCCCCTTTTGAACTTTGTACTGTGTACTCCTCCACATGTGTACATGTAAGTCATTTTGGAAGCTAGCCCAACAAAAAAGAAAAGAGGGTATCTTGTATTTTGCATCATCATATATCTATTTTCTTCCTAGCTTCCTTTTTTTTCGTCTAAACAGACAAAACGGATATAAAGTGAATATAGTGCAACACATTTATATCAATTTTTTTCATACATATACGAGAAATTAAAATTAAATCAATTATGTTTCTTGACTACTAATTATTGTAAGTATGAAGCTTTTTTTTCTTCATATTAATCATATTCCTAACTGAATTTTATGGCTAGAGAGGAGAAAAATACAATGCATCAAAACCAAAGTGATGGTACATGTTTTTTTTTTTTTAAAGAAAATATAGAGTATGGTCACTCTGTTTCATTAATAAGAGTTTAATAAAACAAACTCAGAGTACTGAGTCAATTACAATGTCCTACAAACATACCATAACAAAAGTACATAAATTTCACCCTAAATATGAGGGGTGGGACAAAAGAAAACCAGAAGAACCGCAAAAGTGATGGTAAACGTTGAGGATAGTGAAATATTAATATTCAGTTATACTTTAAGATCTCTATCATCCAACTACATACAATCACAGACCCAGATCGACCTACTTTATCATTCAAATATCAGTTTCTACCATTTTTATTATCGTATACAATATTTTGCATGTATCAGCTGACAGTACCTTATATTTATGGGTAATGCTATACCTAAAACCTTTACAACCTTACAATCTTAGGTGGCGCAATCTCATTGGAGATGTGTACAACCCACTACAACCTACTCTACAATATATTCCAATGAAATTGTGCCACCTAAGGCTGTAAAAGAAAGGTTATAAGAAAAGATTGTTGGTGTAGCATTACCCTATATTTATTCTAAACAATCCTCCCTTATCCAAATTAACCCAAAGCAACCACAAATTTTGCTCCCCATACGCTACCGGGCTACCCTACTCTAAGAATTTCATTTTTCTTCGCTACTTATCTTGATATGATGCAGTATAGATCCCGAGGGTGAATCAGATTCTGCCACGTGGCACAGGCATGGAGAAAGGGAGGGTAAGGTGGGGCCCAGCATGGGTAAATGCTGACCGTTGGATTAATTGCGTATCGTATGTTAAGATATGTTGGTTGGGTTATCGATCCCGTCGATCACGTGAGTGGACCAGGGTTGCAAGAAGACTTGTGTCGGCCGCTGAAATAATGGTGGGCTTGGGACAACGAGTACATGGACATCACGTGATCGGCTGGCTGCTCTAAATTCAAAGCACCAGCCTCTTTCTTTCTTCTAAATTCTAGAAGTTTAGAATTACATTTTAGACTTTTACGTTTCAGTGCAAAATTTGTTGCAAAATATCCTAAAATTGGTTACATTTTACAATTTCAGTGCTAAATATCTTGTACGGTTGTACCAGCTTACCGTATCTAATTGTATATTCATTCATACTATTCAAAGTGATCTCAATATCATATAGCTTGGAGAGTGGATTTAGAATATATTATGTCCGATTGCAAAATAGATGACTATACTAAACAAGCTAAGTCGTACGTGATCAACAGAAGTTATGGACAAACATATTTATATCACGTAAATTTTTGTCTTCCTATATCATATATATATATATATATATATATGGCATGAAAAACAATTTGAAGGAACGTATTGGTGCATTTCAAATGAATAACTTTTGCACAACATTAGATCGAATAGGATTAGAAAGGAAGTAAGACTAGAGTGGGATTTTGTTGTTGCTTCAATTATGTGAAATCTGACTAGATCGAAATGACTTTTGTTTCAATAGCATTATCCATAGATTATCTTTTCTGATGCACAAAATTCACCTATGCTGTTATGAATGGACAGAACTTTTCAAATCCAGGAAGAAGATGCAATTGGGAGAGGAGGAGGAGTAGCTATCAGACAGTGGGGGTAGCTAACTATCATCGATTGAGACAGTTCAGCTATTGGTCTACTTGATGGTTACTTTACTCGATGTATTTCTATTTTGATGTATTTTGCCTCCTGCTTAGATTGTAGTTTTCACCTCAGGTGTACTTGGATGTTGATTGCCTTCGGGCCTACTATGTAACCTTATTATCTGTTTCGTTAATTTCTTTTTAATGAAGCGATGACTTTGTCATCTTTTAAATCAAAAAAAAAAAAAAATTGCACAACATCAAAAATATCTTATTCACAAGCCAATTTACAACACATTCATAAACAGAAGAAATGATCCTACATAGACTACTGCAAGGAATTCAAGGATTTTGGTAGTCAATTTGGCAGAGAAGAAAGAAGAAAAGCTTCTCTAGTACACAAATCTTTATCTTAAATTAAAGAAAGAATAATGTTGTGGTGAAGGAAAATGAATGGTGGTTGTAGATGAATTGATGAGAAAATTCATGTCATCCAACAAAATTTATCTTAACATGTGAAATACAGTATCATATAAAAACCAATTTATGACTCGTGTCTCAACCGATCACTCAATTTTCTTGTCTGAGAAATCAAAGAGCAACTTTACAACATATAAGCTATGCATAAGGCCAATATTGCATAACTCAGGGATAACTTAAAGTTACCATTCAGGATAAAGTTCTTCAACTCAAATTTAGTACTTAATTCGGCGCAATTTAAGGTGTGCGCTATAGGTAGTACAAACTACAAAGATGAGTACGTGCATATGCCATAGTGATGTATATGATTCAAATTCGCTGAAAAACTTGCTACAATACTAAAAACGATCACGGAAATACGTACATATATCCCGATGGAGTATGCTAAATAGCTAACCTCTTGCTCACTAGTAAAGAGATAGATGACCGTTAGATTTTAGCGACACTTGCTTGATGCTTTCATTTGTATAACTATATAGATGATTTCAGCCATCAACTGCACATCATCTCTTAGCTAAGCTGACAAGCAACTTAGAAGTAATTAGAATATTAGAGACATATCGAAAAGTCAAAAGTTATTTGCAGCCACAACTTATATATCGAGGTTAAATTCATGAATGCTTGCAACCTCACTACAAGCAAACTCGTAATCACGGTTAATTTGCTTCTTGCAATTCAAGATGTGACTATATGGAAACCATTACGTACATTAATACATCGTTTGATTGAGACTAAACCTAGTTTTACGTACTCCTATAAGATGGTGCTCATGTTTAATTATATCCTGAGATTCCAAGTGTTGAATTATTCCATGGCTATAGCTTGCATGTCATTGTTTATCATGTTGGGTCAAACCATATTTAAATCGTTAATTTCTTATAATTATATGTATGAAACAACACCCACCATAATTAATTGGTGTGCGTCCATCGTTCTTGTCCAAAAACACTACCAAATTGCTTGACAAATTATATATATGATTCGTCGTCTTACTTATAAGGACTACTGTGTGTTTTAAATTCGAAATAATGGAGAAAGATAAGCTTCTCTAATTGTATAGGTTGGCGACGATGTGATGAAAAGTGCATAGCTTAAACATATATATTATGAATCATCTCTTTAACAATTCAGTGATGGATCCATTCCACTAATCTCAACATTATAATTATCTTGTAACGCAATTATCAGGGTTTGTAAAGAACCGTAAAGTGTTAGACCTAACATTTTCTAGGGTTGACATGAATCGTGCAGGCTAAACCCTCAAAATAAAGTTACTATTATAATTGGTTTGCTTCAACGCTGTAGCTAGCCTACATGATGCAAGCTAATCACACCTCCAAGTATTATTTAGAAGTATTATTTAGTTGGTGCTGTTTGTTCTGATAGTAGGTTTCTGTAATAATTCCTTAAAATTTATTACGACAAGCAGCGCAAAAAATAGAGGACAAATTCATCTACCTCTTCCGTCCAAGCTCCTTGTAGCCACAAAATTGTTACCCCCTCTAAAATTTTAATAGCTAATGACAAATTATGGCAACTAATCTTATCGTTAGCATGCTTTAATTACCGACATTTCGTCTAACTCTTGTAGTTTAGTCATCTAATAGGCTAAATTATTTTACCACTGTTAAGATAAATCAGAGAGAGATGAAAACAATACTGAATTTGAATTGAGAAATAACTGAGTACAATATTTCCTATATATAGGAGGAACCAAATACAAAACTAGCCAACTACCCAATGTGGGACTATAATCTCTAACACCCTCTCTCAAATTCACGATGGGTCATACAATGTGAGTTTGCCTACTAAGTGTTAGAATCTCTGAACAGTATGGAATTTGGTGAAGAAGTCTGCAGTCTGCTAGGAAGATGTAATAGAATGAACAAAGATGGTCCCTGCCTCAAAATGCTCACGAACATAATGACAATCAATCTTAATATGCTTCGTTCGTTCATGAAAGATCGACCGGGTTGCTTGCAATGTGCAATGCACTCCGGTTATCACAATAAAATGGAGTAGCTCCTGTAAGAGTGACACCCATATCTGATAACAGCCAACGAACATGAACAATCTCTCTAGTAGTAGCTGCCATTGCTCTGTACTCAGCCTCGGTGGAAGAACATGCAACAACTGCCTATTTCTTACTCCGCCGTGAGATCAGTGAATCACCAAGAAATAGACAGAAACCTGTGGTAGACCTTCTGGTAGTCGGATCACCTGTCCAATCTGAATCAGAATATGCACTGAGCTCTAGTTTGGATGTAGAAGGCATGAATAATGAGCATGAATAATGAGCGAGTGATAGTGCTCCGAAGATATATGAGGATCCGAAAAAGAGCACTGTAGTGAACTGATGTAGGAGCGGAAACAAGCTGACTGACAACACTAACTACATGAGCAATATCGGGTCTGGTTATGCATAAGTAGACAAGCTGTCCAACAATCTGCCTATATCTAGTAGGATCAGGAAGGAGCTCACCATCTGTGGGACGAAGCTTCACATGAAGCTCTAAGGGTGTATCAGCTGATCGCCTGTCAGAGAGACATGCAGCGGAAATAATATCTGACGTGTATTTCGGCTGAGAAATGAGTATCCCCTGAGATCCATGAGCAATCTCTAAACCTAGAAAGTAACGTAGCTTACCAAGGTCTTTCATATGAAACTGCTGGTAAAGATATTTCTGGGTGGATGCAATATCAGCGGAGTCATCTCTAGTAATGATCATATCATCAACATATAGTAGTAGATTACCCTCCCCTGCGGTGATGACCGTATTAACATAGAATGGTCATGTGAACTCTGACGAAAGCCAGCCTTGGTGATGACAAGTCGAAAACACTCAAACCAGGCTCGAGGGGCCTGTTTCAGACCATATATAGCACGACGAAGTCTACAAACATAACGAAGAGGAGTAGTAAGGCCAGGAGGAGGATGCATATAAACTACTTTAGATAAGGTACCCTGAAGAAAAGCATTCTTCACATCCAACTGGTAAAGTGGCCACTGACGAACGACGACAACAGCAAAAAAAGTGCAAACTGTAGTCATCTGAGCCACTGGAGCAAAAGTCTCATCATAATCAATGCCATGCTCCTGAGTAAATCTCCGGGCAACTAGACGAGCCTTGTGCCGCTCGATGGAGCCATCAGGTCGATATTTGACCTTAAAGATCCACGCAGCTAACAGGCTGAATACCTATAGGCAGTGGAACAACATCCCAAGTACCAGTCTGATCAAAGGCACTGAACTCCTCTGCAATAGCTTTCCACCACTCGGGGTATTGAACGGCTTCCTTATAGGTTCTGGGCTCACGTGTAGAGTGTATAGCAGTAAGATATGCATGAAACTGAGATGAGTAAGAAGCTAGTGTGGCAAAACCAAATTGGTCAGAGAGACCAGTGGCATCAGGTGTGTAGCGGGGTGGTGGGATGCCCGCAGTAGAACGTGCAGACTGACACAC
>JACEHZ010000503.1:0-138945 GCA_017893485.1 Hemerocallis citrina | reverse complement strand
TGGTGGTGGAAGGGCAGTATGTGGAGATGAGTTAGGTGGTGTGGGTGTAGGCGACTGTGGGGATGCAGATGGTGGAGAAACAGGGGTTGTCTCTGTAGGAATAATGGGGGGACTGTCTATAGCAGGAGCGAAAGGAGCCAAAGGAGTAGGATCAAAAGGAATAGGTGGAGTGGAAGTAGGCCTAATAGGTGAAGGATCGAGAAAACTAGTGTCCTGAGGAGAGGTTAAGTAGTAGGGAGAGTCTTCTACAAAGGAGACATGTCGAGAAATACGAATACGACCTGCCTCAGGATCAAAACAACGATAACCTTTATGTTCAAGACTGAGACCTAGATGAACACACTTAGCGGCGCTAGCAGTGAGTTTCGTGCGCTCAGTAGGAGGGAGAAGGACATAACATGTGCAACCAAAAATACAGAGCATGTTGTAGTCAGGGATGAGTGATAGAGGGCCTCATAAGGAGTGATGCCAGAGAGGGCAGACGAAGGAGTAATGTTAATGAGACTGACGGAAGTCATGACAGCTTCAGCCCAGAAAGAGCGAGGAACAGAAGAGGAGAGTAGAAGAGCGCGAGCCGTCTCAAGAATGTGACGATGCTTGCATTCAGCTACACCATTCTGCTCATGGGTGTGGGGGCATGATTGCTGAAAAAGAGTGCCATGTGACTGAAGAATCGATCACATAGTAGCAGAGGTGTACTCACGAGCACCATCTGAGCGAAAAGTTTTGATACGAACCCCAAACTGGGTGTGAACCATGGTCGTAAAGAAGCAGTAAATGTCAGGTATCTCAGAACGTTGGTGCATAAGAAATATCCATGTGTGTCTAGTGAAATCATCGATAAAACTAACATAATAGAGATAACCCTTTTAAGAAGGTGTGGAAGATGGACCCCATATGTCAGAGTGAATAAGTTGAAAAACATGAGTAGAATGGGAAGTGCTTTTATTGTTAAAAGGTAGGGCTAAGTATTTTGCCAACTTACAATCCTGACAAACAGATAATGAAGTAAAATTAAAACGACCAAGAGCACCGCTACGAACCAAATCTTTCAAACGAGACGCACTAATGAGACCTAAGCGTCTGTGCCACAAATCGGCATCAGAACTGACAACACCAGCAAAACTAGAAGTGGAATCATGAGCATGAAGAAAATCTAGATGATATAGATGTCCATATCTGCTAGCGCGTCCAATCATATGACCAGTCCAAAGATTCTGTATGGTACAGTCCAAAGAAGTAAAGGTAACGGTAAGGCCACTATCACATAAAGCACTAATGGAAATAAGGTTCGTAGATAAACGAAGGGCATAAAGGACGAAAGGTAAAGTGAGAGTTGGAGTGTTAATAGATCCAGAGTGTGTAGAGAGAAGTAGTGAACCATCGGCAGTGTAAAGTGACAGTGAATGAGAGGTAAGTGGAGTGCGAGTGGTGAGTAGTGTACAATTGCTAGTGAGGTGATGTGAAGCACCAAATCTAAAATCCAGGAAGAAGACATACTAGGAGTGATAGAGAAAGCAGGGGCAGATGAACCAGTACTGATAGACTGATCTGAGTTCTGAAGATCCAGCTGAGCTAGACGGTGTTGTGGAATATCATAGGGAGCAGGAGAAGGCATGGCTGGAGTGACGACCATCGCACCAGGTGTGCGGAGAGGAGGTAAACCCTGTTGCAGTCTGTGCTGCTGTGCCTGAGCTAGGAGCTGAGGATGAAGAATAAAGCAGTTACTATGAGTATGACCATTCTGCTGACAGTGGGTGCAATGGGAATGACGATCAGGAACACTGCAATGGACAGAAAGAGTAGGTGTAGAGCTGGGGCGAGGCTTGCGTGAGAAGGATGGACGATGAGCAACGACAAGGACACTTTTACTGGTAGAGGATGAGTGAGAAGTAGGAGTTGGGAGAGCACGTAACCGAGTTTCTTCAGCAACAAGCTCAGCAATAGCAGCTTCAAGACGAGGGACCGGATCCTGATGGATCAATTGACTGCATAAAGACTGATATTCTGGTCGAAGACTCATCATGAAGAACATAAAATGACGACGTTTACGAGTGATATGCACCTCACTGTTCTCTAGTTGCTGTAATTCGCGCCAGATATTGCGCATGGCTGCGTAATGTTCCTGAATACTGCGATCACCTTACCGATCAAGAACGGACTGAACAATGAGCTGATACTCACGAGCCCCACTATTCTGAACATACTGGGTAACCAAGTGTTTCCAAAGAGCCTTGGCAGGACGAACTCGAAGAAGATCAGCACGAAGACTACGGTCAATAGAGGATATGAGGAAGGAAATAACTCGACGGTCATGATCATCCCAAGTGGTTTGAGATGTGTGAATCAATTGCTTATCGACAACGGAAGCGGTAGTATCGGGATCTTTGGGGCGAACAATGGAACCATCAATGTGACCCCATAAAGAATGGCCGAGAAGAGTGGCCTCAACAGAAGTGGACCAATAAGTCCAATCCTTAGCAGAGGAAAGAAGGAAATCAGTGGAGACTGGAAGGTACTGACGAAATTGAGGCTCCATGAGAGATTCAAGTACCTGCAAGATTTTTTTTTTTTTTTTTTTTTTAATACTGAAATAGGGTTTCGGGTTGTAAGGGGTAATGGGTTTCGGGTAGGGTTAATACAGAAGTAGGTTTACAAAGGTTGAGGTGGGAGAGGAGAGGAGGCGGTTGGGGTTTGTGAGGGGCGGTTAGTGACGACGAGGACACCGGACTTGATGGCGAAGTTGAAGGTCGGAGCTGGAGTTGGCGATCTGATGACGATCTGTAGTTCGGATCCAGAATTGATGACGATCTGCTGACGATCTGGAGGTGGGATTTTGAAGTTCAGATCTGTAGTTGGAGATTGGTATCGACGCTGGATTTGATGACGATCTGATGGCGGTGGGATTTTGAAGTTCGGATCTGATCTGGAGTTGAAGTTCTGGAGTTGAAGAAGATGACGATCTGGAGTTGAGAAAGATGACTTCGGTATCTGATCTGGAGTTGAAGTTCTGGAGTTGAAGAAGTTGACGTTCTGGATGACCATCTGGAGTTGAAGAAGATGACTTCGGATTTATTATTTTTTTAAAATTTTTTTTTTGAAGAAATTTGTATAACTTTGGCTGTTGAAAAATTTGACAGTTGGAATTTGAGGATTTTTGGATGGAAAAATTTTGAGAGAAGAAAATTTGAGTAATTGGCTCTGATACCATGTTAAGATAAATCAGAGAGAGATGAAAACAATACTAAATATTGAATTGAGAAATAACTGATTACAATATCTCCTATATATAGGAGGAACCAAATACAAAACTAGCGAACTACCCAATGTGAAACTATAATGTCTAACACCCACAAACTTAGTAGAACCCTAATCGTAAGTATTATTCTATATTAATCTTCAAACAAAGAAATTTTTGTATATATCAGAAAGAGGAATTATAGATTGCAAATAAGAACAATTTCGAATTATCATCCCTCATTTTCCATGTATTTAAAAAAAAAAAAACAAATTCGATCTTGCAGAACAAGTGTATATATGTTCCTAGCTAATTAAAAATGAACTTAGCGATCTTCTCTACCATGCTTAATGGCCACTAATTTATTTATTCATCTTAATTTAGTCTAGGCTAGGTCTTCATTAAAAAGATTAACTTAAACCCGACATTCCACCTAATTACAAATTAATCATGCTAGCTTTTGACTCTAATAATATTATCCTGTAATTAAGTTATTAAACGGCCAACTTGTTTGAGTAGAATCAAACAACAGTGGCAGTTAAACAAGTCACAACTACATTAGTTACAATATGAAATTTATCTAAGTAAATGATTTTAAGTACTTAATTAACTCATCTGTAACCTGTATGTATGCTTTGATAGAGATTTCTCAATTTTTAATAGAGTAGGAACTAGGAAAGTTTTGTCATCCGTCACATAAAGATGAAGGCTAAATTTAAAAAAAACCCTGCTGAAGTATTGGCCATTTTAAAAAAACTCCAGTAAATATATTTTTATTTTAAAAAAATCGCACTCAACTATGTTATCAAAAAATCTACATTGACGGAGTTAGGTTTCCGTTAAGATTTATGTCAAAAAACCACATTCATCTTTCATTTGTGTTTAAAAAAATATCACTTAACTAATTATATGTATAAAAAACCTCACTGAACTATTGCATCAGTGCAATGCATGTGACATAAACGCTAACGGAAGTTCACTCCGTCAATGTGGATTTTTTTAATAATATAGTTGAGTGCGGTTTTTTAAAATAAAAAAGTTTAGTGGGTTTTTTTTAAAGATGACCAATACTTCAGTGGTTTTTTTTTTTTTTTTTAATTTAGCAAAGATGAACTCACATCATAATAAATTAATAAATAAATAAAAAGTTCATGTTGGTGATTTTTTTAATTAATTATTATTTTGAAATAAAATAAGGAATATTATTCAATGACATTAGAATATAAATTTTGTCCATGCCCTTAACTATGGTTTTTAAATGAATTTCACACTTAAAAATGTTTCCGACTATAAAAATCTTATTTGAATTTTTCTCTCTCTTTCATTTACGGAAAGAAATCCAAATCAAATCAAATGTTGATCACTTACTTATTAATTCTTCCTTCCTCTCAAATGTTTATCATGACTTGATGACAAGGCCAAGCCTCAGTGATCATATCGATTAGCCGCCTCTCTCTTTGTACAATTCAAATTCTCTAGCTATATACACTTCACACTTCACAGCCCCACTTGCTTGCCCCTAAGCAAATTCTACAAACAAAGAAACTTTTTCGCATTCTAGTCTTATCGCATGCATTAGAGTATTTAATTATATATATATATCACAAACTATATATTGTGCATGTAAATTAATATTGCAGATTTAGAACTCTTTCGGCATTTTAATACAAATAAAATAATAAGTTGAAAAGAGACATAAGACACGCTTGCTTGCGGGTTACTAATATGAAATACTTTAGTATATATTTTGAACACATTATTCCAAGGATCGATCCAGCTCATAATTGTTGAGTTGGTGGCCGCATGCAATGTAATAGAATTCAGCCGTCCCGTACAGCAAACGGATGCTGAGCATGCCGGGGACCAGTGTCCGGGCTAGCTGATGTAATTATGTGTCTGTCGGCTTTTGGGCGAGACTCACAGCTCTACCCGAAAACTGACATGTGTCCTTATCTACATCTACACTGGCAGAAGGCATATCCTTGAGTGTCACCCATTTAGTATATATTTTCCCCCGGAATGAACGGTCCGGACTGTTCATTGTGATCTACATATCATAAAACATATGCATACGTAAAATCACAATGTTTGAACATGTTTTTACCCCATGTATCAGATCGATCGTCTCATTAATGCTATGTCGAAAAACCGTTTATTTTATATAAGTACAAGATGTATGTGTAAAATATGTTGTAATCTAATGATTTTACATGTGCATATGTTTAATGATACGTGTATCATTCATTTAGAGAAAGATGTGTGTCAAATGAGTGACACGTACTCCAGAAATATTTGCTAGAGTGTCTCTATAGATTCATCATTCTGATCACATCTAGTAATATGACATGATATATACCAAATTTTCATTCGAGGGTGATATAGATGGCCTCTTTAAAAAAAAAATACTGGGTCCCTAGGATAACTAGGATTTGGATGTAGCTAGCTAAAAGGATCGAGATCGATCGAGTGGACCAAGCGAAACGCAGCTCATGTGAGCTGACCAATAAAAAAATCAGCACATATGCTTGCTTTAATTTCCAACCTCGGCATGCTAATATTTAATAGGATGAAGGGTCTTCTCAGTGTAACTAAATTTATGGGACGTGGGAAAATTTTACTTGTTCTAATAAGCTAAGTATTGATTCATGCAAACTGAAGGGAAAAGTCATAAATGTATTAGAATTTCCCCCACGTAAACATATTTACAACACAAACAAGTAAGCTAAGTTTAAATAAATACAAGTAAATAACATAAAAAGAAAGTCATATATAAACATATCTCATTCTGAAATTAATAAATAGTGCGATGCACGTCTTAATAAATATATTTTATTTTAAAAGTAAAAATTCAGACGTAGTCTGAATTTGATCTAAAGCGTCATTTACAATAGTTATGCACGTGCGTTGCACAGGTTGATAGATAGACAAATTACAGTACTAAGGCATTCCCCATAATAGTAGTAGAGATCAGTAAATAACAAAAACAACACAAACAAGCAAAGTTTAAGAGCTAGCATTGATAATCTCCAAGTCTCTTTTTTTCTATTAGAATTTTTTTATCTCTAATCTCTAATATTATAATGGGACAAGGCCTTAGTGTCATTTGTAAATGTTTTATCATTCTACCAACCCGTGCAACGCACGTGCATAACTATTATAAAGGAGGTCCTAGGTTCAAATCAAGAATACGTCTAAATTTTTATTTTAAAAAAATATATTTATTAAAACGTGCATTGCACGTGTAAACTACTGGTATATATAAACTGAGGAAGGTGACGTACGTCATTATTTCACTTCTTTAAAAGCAGATGATTAACCCTTACTTTTTAGCCGCAAATAATGCAAATTTAAGTTGCTAGCTACGACATTGATATGGAAAAGCAAGCCCACATCTTGAATTTCTATTGCTGCTCAGCATAGATGGACTGCATTTTGCATGCAGTGGTACATTCAATCTGAACCTGTCAATGTATGAATGAGATTTCTTGGGACATCCTCCAGATTTTGTTTTAAATCAGTATCCTGTTTTCCCATGTTGCGCAATAGCGTCTTACTATTTAATGAATTATTGTGTAGGGTTTTTCTTTTGTCTTTCTATGTAGGTGTTTTCGTACGTCTGGATTATCAAAATGTAGGTGTTTTCTTGGTTTTCACTGTCGACACTCATCCGATAAGGACTTGTCCAATGACATGTATAGCAGAAGAATCTGAATGCGATCGCAAAATTGGTTGTGAATAAAAGACAAACTAGCTAGCGCGCATTGCCAAATATAGCTAGCTTGATAAGAACAGTCATATCATATACAAATATGGGTCCACTTTGGACAATGCATCAACAAGAAAATCTATGTAGATGTTTAGTGCTACTTAATTACTTGTATGTGCTATTACTTAATTTGATCTCAAATGTAATCATGATGAAGAAATGGACATATCTTGCTGCAAAAGAAAGAAACTTTCTCAAGCACTGGCCTATGTACCGTTGGTGTGGGCAGGGCCGGCCCTGAGTTCCCGGGGGCCTGAGGCGAACTCCCGGAATGGGGTCCCCATACACTTCAAAAAAAAAACATGTATGCAAAAAATTTGCACATTATTGAAAGCAAAATATGCAAAATATATAAATTTATTTTAAATCACCCAAATTTAAAGTCTAAAATTCAATTCAAGTCTTCAAGCCTAAATCCAAATAATTTTAAAAAAAAAAAATTAAAAGCTCAAATAATTATTTTTAGGGGGCTCCTAATAAATTTTTTTATGCGCAAAATATGTGCCTATATTTACAAGAAAATTACAAATTTGGGGCCCCTAAAATCGCAAAAACGTCGGGGACCTGAGACGACCACCTCACTCACCTTAAGGGTGGGGCTGGCCCTGGGTGTGGGGTGGGTGGGTGTGTGTTGGGGGGGGGGGGGGGTGTGTTGGGGGGGAGGTACTATTTACAATGGAAAAATAATCAAATGAAGTACTTGATGCTTTCGGCACACATCTCAATGGAGGTCATTACAATATTATATAGTGATCTAGAGGAACCCTATGTTGTAATCTTGATCCAATGGAAAAATAATCAAATGAAGTACTTGATGCTTTCGGCACACCTCTCAATGGAGGCCATTACAATATTATATAGTGATTTAGAGGAACCCTATGTTGTAATCTTAATCCACTCACTATCCGGTATATCCTGAAAAGAAAGTCACACAATAGGAGCAGTCCGATCTAACTTAGAGAGGAAGTTGGGCTCAAACACATTCACCCAAAACCGCTCCCAAATTGCATCAGCACCGCTGTTGATCAACTGCTCCCAAGAGCAGTCGGCTGCTCTCTTGGTTGAAAGCAAAAAAACCATCGCGGTCGACTATAGTTCTATGCAGTCAGTTGTTGCTTCTTCCCGTTGCTGATGCTGCTCCTTTCATCTCCACTATTTGCTCCAAACATCTTCTTGTTGGGATTGGGGCGTCAACCAACGCCCGTTGTCGCAGCGAAACTAAATAGAGTAATGAGGAAGTCGAAGTAGATAAGACGAATAAATTCAGCAAGTAAGTAGATCCACCAATCCAAACACAAACACAATGAGGATTTATCCCGGTTAGCTTTTGCTTAATCCAGGGGGAAATATAGGAAGATATGATATTCAACTAGAAGAGATTACAATGAGTTATTGATTCACTCAATACAAAGAATTAAACTCACTCACCAAGAACTATCTCTCTTTCGAGCCTCTCTTTGCAATGGAGAAAGTAATCTATGAAGTACTCCCTCATATTGGAGGAGTTTACAATATATATAGAAGAATAGAGAGAAACCTAGGTCTAATCTTGATTCTCAGTCGTCCGATATAACTTTAAAAAAAAGTAACAGAATAGAAGCCGCACTATCTAACTTGGAGTTAAAGATTGGGCTGAAACGACCTAACAAATCGAGGCCCAAAACGAACACAGCGCCGCGATCGGTCAACCGTCCAACAAGATCGGTCGACCGTCCCTCTCTCGGACAATCCCTGTACTACGAGCGATTAGGGGGTGCGGTCGACCGCAACTTAGGACAGTCGACCGCAACTATGTCTGCACCTTGTTGCTGCTATTTTCTTCTTCTACTCACTTTGACGCTTCGACCTCTATGCTTCATCTTACATTCTTCTAATCTGAACCACGAGTATACAAGACACAATCCTAACAAACTCCACCTTGGATTGTATACGAGTGCTATCACATGATGTGTTACTCATCTCCAAACTCTAATAAATTCCACTTGCAAAAAAAACTTAGAACAATAGCTTATTCTTCTAGTTGAAATGATCTCTACCCAATCTCACCGATTCCAGTATACCCTTTCAAGGGTTCACCTCCGTAGATGTACTCACGAAGATGCCAAACTCCGCACGAACTCCACCTACTCTTAGGCTTTCTCAACCTATCGACGATATTCGAACGTCGTGGTCTTGTCTCGATGAATCTAGTTGCAACAAACTAGCTGAGCTTGTGGGAATAACGGAAAAAGAACTAGCAATTCCTACGCAGGATTTTCGAATTTCCCAAAGCTTGTAGAGATTGTGTTGGTTTGGCCCAACCACTCTCATACCTCTAATCACCTCACGACGACCTTGAAAAATTGACAGAACTTCACCTCGAGCTGTGTACCTACAACCCCGTGCATCAAGATTTTCCAAGGAAATCAGATTCCGTTTCAATAGAGGAACATGCAAAACATCTCTTAAAGTGAACAAATTTAGACCTGACATCTTCAACTCAACTGTCCCCTCACCCACTACTTCACAAATCTCTCCAGTTCTCGTTGTCATACAATACTCTGTAGTAGACTTATAAGTAGAAAACAACTTTCTCTTGGAACAAATATGAGAAGAACTCCTTGAGTCAAGAAACCAACTAGAATCTACTTCTAAAGAATTTGAAACAAGAAGACATGAATCACCTGAATCAAAGTCACCATTAGCAGCTGAACTCCCGTTCTTTGTGCTCTCCTGATTCAGTAATTTTCAACAATCTTTGTTGATATGCTCTGGCCTCTTGCAATAACGGCAACAGATAGAATCCTTTTGCAAAGCACTTTGTCTTCTCCCTGAAGGACCATCCACTGCTAGAAAATTTGTAGGAATATATGATGATGATTTATGGGTCTCCTTCCTAAGTTGAACTTCTTTCAATGCTTTGATTTCACCATCTACCGAAATACTCTCCTTGGCAAATCTACCGTGTAGCATGGTAGTTATCAAAATCTCGTACGATTCCGGCAGTGAATATATCAGGTAGAAAGCTTTATCTTCCTCACACACAACCGCGTTAATCGCCTTAAATTCAGATAATATCTTATTGAACTTAGTAATGTGGTCTTGGAGATCGGTACCTTCCTTCATAGATAAACGGAATAACATCCTCTTCCAATGCATCCGATCTAATAACGACGAACCAAAGTAGTTAGCTATGAGTTTTTCCTACAAACTCGTCGTGTCAGTTTCTTCTAGAAATCTGCACTTGACCTCGTCCGCCAAGGATAGTCGGATCAGACTTATGGCTCTTTCACGAATATCTTCCCAAACATCATCTTTCATGTCGGATGGTGTCACACCCTGCTTTCCAAAATACGGGAATACGAGTCCGTGACGAAAGCTCAGCGAATGATATTAACATCATTTATAAGCTGTACCAGTCTTAACTCAACAATATGAAAAATGAATAATCACAACCATGCAGATAAATATAATCACATAAACAACAACTGAGATAAAAACATGCAGTAGTCAATATAATAACCAATAACTGGAAAAACGAACAACAGTTACGGGTCAACAAGCCCGGGATACAAAGTTCAACAAAAGAATAACAATGCGATAAAAGAATAACATGAAAGAATATGATTTATTTTAAAGCAGCTCCTACTCCAATCCTAGAAGAACTGCTCACCAATACCTCCTGGCAAATCTCCTTGTGCACCAGTAGCTGAATCAACTAGAGTGGAAAAGAGAATGTCCTTAGAGCAAGTATGGACAACAAGTAGTGAAAAGCAAAAGGTAAGGGAGAACGGTACATCAAAGATTATGAAGCAAGATCAAAGTCCAAAAGCAATAATAATGTCAATAAACAATGGTCAAGTGTACAAGTGTCAACTTAGGTTTATTAGTATTTCATTTTCCTATCTAGTGCTCATACTACTGCATCCCATACCACAGGTTCAGTGCACGCAAAACAATATACGTTTTAGACGTAGTGGTGGGATCTATAGAGCATGTACTCGGTGCAATGAGATAACATGATAACAAGATAACAAGTCCACAAGTATTTCTCTACCTTCCATGTCAATAGTACGAGCACACAAGAAGGGTCCTACCGAGTACATTTTCCGAGATTATCCACTACTACATCAATCCTTATTAACCCCAGCTTGTTTAATATTTTATTATTTCATTCATGATAGCGCAATTGTATTTATAAGAGTGTCAAGGCGACGATAGGAATGCAAAAAAATGATACAAAGCATGGTAAAATACAAGTAATTATGAATCTGAAAAGAACAGACACAGCAGTACTAACACAATAGTAACTCACAAACTACAACTCAGAATTCGATTCCGCCAAAAGAAAAAGTAACCTAGACATCCGGGGTTACAATTTATATTCAACAAGTTTTTATTAATTCTGACTGTAACTATGTCAATTATCCTAATCTTTACAGGTAAACTATTCTGACAGCAACTTATAGTCAAAGTTTAATGGGTGAAAACTAGGCGTAAATACAATATAAAAATTTACAAAAATTAGGAATAGATCCTAAGCATGTCTACTAAGTTTCTGGAGAGTTTTATGGTATTATACTACTGTTATCATGGTGTTTTAACTGAAAGTTGTGTCGGTGTTTTCTTAATTTGCAATATGAAAAGTACAGATCAGCACTGACTAAAACTGCGATATCTCATAACTCACAGATCGGAATCAAGATCCGTCAATTGGTCTGGAAACTAGATTCATTATGCTACAATTCTCTTTTATATGGTTTTGGTTGATTCCTATTGTAACAGGGTCAAAACCTTAGTACAAAACAGAATAGGCAGCGAGACATAACAAGGGTCATCATATATATTTGTCAAAGTGAATAATCAATATGTACTTATTATCATGCAATGCATTATCATTAATGTACAACAAGTTGACATAAAATTCTACTGTATATAAGGCAAGATTATAATGTCACGATTCAATTCTTGATATCTCAATCAATTAACATGTATTCATATCATGGTATATTTCTTATATGCAGGTTCTAGTCAATTTGTTCATGTCGTGTGTGCATGCAAGTTTGGGTTTGAATCAATGGATATTGGCACGAGTCAATGATACTTCGGGTAGCTTGTGTAAACCCTAGATATTCCCAACAGAAAGTATACAAATCAAAGTTAAGATAATCAAAGTGGAACTACTTGTGGAGGTGATCAATAATCTTGAACTAGAAAAATAAACCGAGTTCAAGTGTACTTGCCTTTTGTATATGATTATATTAGTCTGAATATACGAGAATAACGGGATCGGAATCCCAGGCTACGCTCTAAAAATGCGTGCGATACACGTGCAAGAACCCAAGCAGCAAAAGACCAAACCCAACAGCAACTCCAACTCTTCTCTTCTACCCGAACAACAAACAGCAAATGTCAGATCAGCTACCCTAAAACACCACACACCAAAATAGACTGATCCCCTCTCTCCTTCTTCCTTTCGATAGAGAAAGAGAGGGCGATGGTGGGAGAGGTGACAGCGGTGACTCGAGGGGTGGTTGACGACACCGTGGCGGGGCAATGGCACTGATGGCAAGGGCGACTGGTCACTGGCGATCGGGAAGTGATGCCAGGACCAGGACTGACGGTGAGGCAAATCTGTTTCGGCGAAACAGAGGAGGCGAGGACGACGTTGTTCGGGGCTTGGACGACGATGACGACGAGGAGAGAGGAGTTCTGCAGTGGTTGTAGGGTTCAACAGCAATGGCGAGCGAAACGATGGTGGATGCAGTCGTGCTTGGGACTCGAGCAGAGGAGGAAGATGACTGCAGAGGGGTACTCGAGGAGGATTCAAGCGGAGGCTCGATGAGAGGTGGAATACGATCAACAATGGTAAGGAGCACAATATCGGTGGCTTCGGGAGAGGCAATGGTGGAGCCGCGAGGTTGGGGATGGGTTCTTCGATATCTCGATGGCGGTGAAGGAGCGAGGTTGAAGACCATGGGGGTGGTCGACGAAAGCGAGGGCGTCGAGGAGGCTTGCGGTGGACTGGTGAGTTGAAGGAGGAAGTCGACGCGAAGCTGGATCGAGCGGGAGGAACAGGGTAAGGGCAGCTCGATGGGGGGGGATGACGGGTGGCTGCGGGCGAGGCGTCGAACACGGGGCTCAGGGATGATGACGAAGAGGACGGTGGTCGAGGTGAAGACTGGCGGAGACGAAGAGGGGTTCTGTTTGGGTTTTTGGGAAGTTAGCGGAGAGAGATGGAGGGGGGGAGAGAGAGTGGTTTTAAAAATAATAATAAATATAATATAATATAATAGTGGGTAGTTTAGTTACAGGAATGTAAAGAGTTAGGGAATGTGAGGAGAGAATTTGGGGATAGGGAAAGATATGGGGTTGGTCTGGTCAAAACAAATAGGGGAAAATTTGTGTTTATGGGTATTGGGTATTAAAAGAGAATCCAATAAGATGCGGGTTTGGGTTCAGGGTAGGTTAGGATCCAATAAGAGGTGGATATGGGTAGATAATACTATGGGCTTGGAAATGAATTGGGCTAACAAAAGATAATAATGATAATAATAATAATAATAACAATAATACAATAAATTGCAACATAAGGCCCACAACAAGCCCAAGATTCAAAATGCATTAAAATAGAAAAGAGAACACCACAAAATACAAGAAAAATCCGTACAATCGAAAACAGGGGTTACAGATGGCCTTTCATTGATTTTTCCATTGAACTGCTTGATCTTCAAAAAACTGTGACCTGTCATCTTAACCAAGGAATTTGGCAACCTGAAGCTCTGATACCAGTTGTTGGGATTGGGGCGTCAACAAACGCCCGTTGTCGCAATAGAACTAAATAGAGCAATGAGAAGGTCGAAGTAGATGAGACGAATAAATTGAGCAAGTAAGTAGATCCATCAATCTAAACACAAACACAACGAGGATTTATCCCGATTAACTTTTGCTTAATCCGGGAGGAAATATAGGGAGATCTGATATTCAACTAGAAGAGATTACAATGAGTTATTGATTCACTCAATACAAGGAATTAAACTCACTCACCAAGAACTATCTCTCTTTCGAGCCTCTCTTTGCAATGGAGAAAATAATCTATGAAGTACTACCTCTCATATTGGAGGAGTTTATAATATATATAGAAGAATAGAGAGAAACCTAGGTCTAATCTTGATTTGCAGTCGTCCGATATAACTTGAAAAAGAAGTAACTGAATAGGAGCGCATGATCTAACTTGGAGTTAAAGATTGGGCTGAAACGACCTAACAAATCGAGGCTCAAAACGAACACAGCGCACGGTCGGTCGACCGTCCAACAAGATCGGTCGACCGTCCCTCTCTCGGACAATCCCTGTACTATGAGCGGTCAGGGTGTGCGGTCGACCGCAACTTGGGACAGTCGACCGCAACTATGCCTGCACCTTGCTACTGCTGTTTTCTTCTTCTACTCACTTCGACGCTTCGACCTCCGTGCTTCATCTTACCTTCTTCTAATCTGAACCACGAGTATAAAAGACACAATCCTAACACTATTCGCAAATGTTTCTCTTCACATTGAACCTAGTATATGCAAGACATAAATCCAACAATCTTCACCTTAGATTGCATACTCATACTTTCACACATGTGTGATTAATTGCCTCTAGACTCTTCCCTTTCTCCTCTGGAAAATAACACAATTCAGTGACTTCTTCTGCTAGTCAAATTTACATCCACCGGCTATTTCTTTAATTGTATACCCCCTCAAGGGCATATCCCAGTAGGTATTAATACAAAGGCACCACACTCCGTACAAACTCCACCTACTTCGAGGTTGTCTCCACTTCCCAACAATATTCGAATGTCGTGATCTCGCTTCGGTGATTCTAGTGGAGGTGAACTAAATAATTTTTAGGAACGTTGGGCTTCAAACACTTGACCATGTCTTCCCGTGCTCACAAAGCTTGTTGATGTTGTGTTAAATACCTCTCCTTCCCCTCATCACCTTACGACGACCTTTCCAAACTAATAGAACTCTACATTGAGTTGTGTACCTATAGCCCCGTGCTTCTAAAATTTCCAAGGATATCATGTTTTGTTTCAATAAAGGATTATGCATGACATTCTCTAATGTGAACCCATTTCCATCTGACATCTCTAACTCAACTATTCTCTCACCCACTACATCACAAATCTCACCGTCCCCATTCTCACACAATGACCTATTGTAGATTTGTAAGTAGAAAATTGCTCCCTCTCGGAGCAAATATGAGAAAAACTAGTCGAATCATGAAACCAGCAGAATCCACATATATAGAACTTGAAACAAGAAAACCGTCTAAGTTATCATCTGATTCAGCAGGACTAACTATGTTGGCACTCCTCTAATTCAACCACTTGTGACAATCCCTCTTGTAATGTCAGTTCCTCTGCATAGCCATGAATCTCACCCTTACGTGCATTGTCCGTTCCAATTGAAGTTCCATCCACCGCCATGCAACTCATAGAAGCAGACGCTGATCTTTGACTCCCCTTCCTAAGTTCTGTTGGGGATTTCTATTGAAAATCCCTCGTAGGATCTTGTTGAGTTATTTGGTGTAACCAACACAAACTACCAAGCACATATGAGATCATACCAAATACACCAAAGCATACACAAATTTGTCCCGGTTGGGGCTTTCGCCTTAATTCGGGGGAGAAGAAACTCAAGATGTTATTCAACTAGAGAAGATACAAGAATATTACAATTCTCACCACGATCCTCTCAAGTCTCATCAGCAAGTACTATTTATTTACAATTAGAGAATCAATCAATCTCTCCTTCAATGAAGTACTCTCTCTCTCTTGGCTCTCAATAGAGACCAATAACAACAATATATAGAGATATAGAGAAAACCTAGTTTGATATCTTGATACAATAGCCTTTGGATATTCCTGAAGAGATAACCCTCCGATAAAAGTCGTAAGACCCGACCCAAATTATCCATCAGTGCTGCGCGCTGTCGACTGCACCTCAAGGTCGGTCGACCGTCCCCCTCTTGGGAACTTCTGCAGAGTTGGGCGGTCGACCGCAACTCCATGTGCTACTACAGTTGCTGACTGTTTCCTTTGCTTCCACTCTGTCTCCGATCGTTTCGATTCCTCCATCGGCTCATCGTCTTCTTATTTAACATAGTATGCAAGATATAAACCCAACAAGTTCACCCTCCTTCAAGTCCCTGTTCACTCCAGCTACTGAAAGCTTCTCATTGGTAGATTTCTTATGTAACATGGTGGTTATCAAATGCTTGTACGCATCTAGCAGTGAATATATCAAGTTGAAAGTTGTATCATCTTTGCTTAGATCAACTGCATCTATCGCCCTCAATTTAAATAACACATTATTGAATTCTATTATATGATCTTGAAGAGTGGTATCTTTTTTCATCACTACAAGGAATTTTTCATATACCAACAGACACCAATAGTGACGGATCTCTAAAACTGTGGGTATAGGCATCATATACCTACAGACGTGTAGTAACTGTGGGTATAGGTATCCTATAGCTTTAGAGCTTTTAAATACTGTGGGTATAGTCCATAATTTATTTTCCCCCCAATTTTTCATCCCCCCCCCCTCCTTAAAAAAAAATTTTTATTTATCCCTCTAAAACTTCTAAATCCCTCTCTCCCTAAACCCAATCTCTAAATCCTCCTCTTCCCGCTGTCGTCGCCCCCCTCTTCCCGCTGTCGTCGCAGACCCCTCTTCCCGCTGTCGTCGCCCCTCTCTTCTCGCTGTCGTCGCCCCATCTCCCTCACTTAAAGGAAGAAGACGAGATCTCCCCTGCATCCTCCTCTTCTTCCTCGGCGTCGATCTCGACGAGATCTCCCCCGCATCCGCTGCCTCCTTCTCCTCTGCCGCTGGCGCCGGCATTGAGGTTCGCCGATTTTCAATATGTACATGTTTTATTCTGAATAATTAAGGTTTCGATTGGGGTAACTATAAGCTGCAGTGATAGTTACAAACCGATCCTAATCTGAGCGTCGATTCGGCATTCAAGCTCATTTCAGAGGTAATTATTTTAATTCTGATTTTTTGAGCTTTTGATATCGCTAACAAGGCTACAATATAGTGTACATTTTTCATATTTTAACCTTAACAGAGACTTATAGGTTATCGTCGTAGCCTATACCAATATTGATAGCTCCGCAGTTCTTTAACTTTATCAGCATAACAATTTATCGGTGCACATATAATTCATCAATGAAGTAGTCCTTCTTTCATGATGAAAGAAACTTTCTGTTAGAAGCTCTTTCTGTTGCTGCTGTTTGTGATTTGAAGGAGTGTACTGTTCATTTGTTTGTCTCTTATCTGTAATGTGTCTGAGAGCTAAATTTAATCTTCTATGGCTAATTTATCATTTCCCCTTTTTCTAGATATCTTGCCACAATCATAGTTCACTTGCATTGGCATTGAATATGAGAGCCAGAAGTTTTTTCGTGATTAAACTTTATGATATCTATCTTTTTTTTTCTAGCTTCATAATCACCGCCAGCCCTTTCTGATATGAAATGGTTTAGATGAAGATGTTGATTACGATTTCCAAATTAAGCTTGTGATTTGAGGCAATAGTCACCTATCTTTAAAATGTGGATTAGAATTCTGACTTCTTATAGAGGTACTTTATTAGTTCATTGCTAACACTAATAAGTACGCTTTCATAAATGATGAATCGTTTTGTGGTGGAGCTTCATTTTCAAGCCACAAAATGTTAGTTGAAGATTGCACACTAGCCCCTTCATGTCAGGTCAAGGTTATTCTTGTCATTTAGGTTTATCGAGGTTAACTACATTTTTTGTAGGTTATCGTTATATGTTTGTAATGCTTTATAGTGCAGCCATTATGTGAAACAACAAGGAGAGCAAGAAAAACCAAACGTGCTAGAAAGGCCATTATATTGTAATTTTTTGTTTGTGGGGGAGATCACCGGATATGTGTCATGGATTGTGGAAGTAGGTCACACTGAATGAGCTACATTAAATCTATTGCCATCTTGTCTCTTGTTTATATCAGGTTGATAGTAATCAAACATGAACTTTATTTAATAACTTCAACTTATCAGGATATAATCGTCAAATACTGACTGCCATGTACTTTATTTTTCCCCTTTGGCTAAGTCGCTAAGGATATGCGATATGCTTCATCATATGCATTCATATTTGAATTTTATGTGCATGAAATAGTGCATTTTTCACTAGGGTTCTTCTTGTTACCTCTTTACAATATGCATATGAGGCAAATGAAATCGACGGTAATGGGGGAGAACAGGATAGTAATTGAAGTTCAAGGATGTGAATTTCAAGATGGGGTTGCTGAGTGTCATCTTTTTTGTCTATGTCTGTTTTAATTCATGCTATATTCTGGATGTTATTCTTTTGAAGAGCACTCTGTTATGAAGTAATGACTTCATACGCTCTTGGATGGATTTATTGCTGTATGACACTATTTTGGTTTTAATCTACTTGGTGGAATCCATTAGGATTCTATTACCGTTCTTTTACTCTTTAATACTTGTAATCTTTGTATTGATCATTTCTATGCTTATGCTTCAGAGACTCCAAGGTCAGTCCTACGCAATTCTTCAGAGTACTGAGGTTGATGCACTTGAGGAACAAGATCATGGTTCCCACGAGCATGAAAAATTTGAATTTAGCGAAGTTTTTGTGCACCAACTCATTCATACAATTGAATTTGTCCTTGGGGCAGTTTCTAATACAGCTTCCTACCTCTGACTATGGGCTCTAAGGTACACCTGTGATCTCGATACTCAATGGAGTTACTCTTTAGACTTTAGTAGTGGACTGATAAAAGGATATTATCATCCATCAAAATATGGCTAACAGAACGATATTATCAAGTTGAAATATGCCAGATGCTTAATTAAAGTTCAATCAGGCATATGTACAAGTTCAAGTTTATAGCTGCTCATGCTGATGCAAACCTATATGTATATGAAAGGGTGAGCCTGTGACACCTTATTTTTACAATCTTATGTTGGTTACTTTTAAATCTTAATAAAATACTTTTGTTTCTAGATCAAGGATGGGACTGCAGATTGTTCATTCCCAGTCATCAAGGCCCAACTCAATTTACTGTTGCACATGCTCGATCGAGTTAGGTACTTTGCAAATCTACGTTTCTCTGGCATTTTGAATCTGAATGACACATTTTGCATGCTATCTGAATATTGACTATTTGTTGATGACCAAAGTTAGATATTTTTGCTTTGTTTTGTTTGTGAAGGGCTCTCAACAATCGAGAAATGATTGAACTCACTCAAAATGCAGCCGAGTTTGTGTTTGCCGACGATGAAGTGAAGAAGGCTGTAAAGGAGATTTGCAAGATGCTAAAAGAAGATTACTGCAAAAAGAATCAAGAACAATCAAGATCTGTTTGCAGTAAAATAAGAAAATTGTTAGTGTCGATCTCAAGTGAGGAGTCAATTGAATGTTATCTTATAATGTCATTGAATATGTTGATCGTAGTTTAAAGTATTGATTCTCATGTCTGCACACATGAATTCAATTGTGTATTTGGTTATTAACTATTTTGTAATTTGACATGCTTGTAATACTTCATTAATTTTTAATATGATTGAAGTTTAATTTTATTTAATTTTGTTTCATAAACATATTTATCTATTTTATTGTGTATTTAGTTTATAATTGGATTAATATTATAAAAGAAAATATTAAATTATTATAAGCATAATTAATAAGAAAAAATTGTGTATAGAGCGATGGGTATATATTTAAATATTTGGATGCGAAAACCATCACTAAAACCTATAGCAATGGACTTTTAACCGTGGGTATAGGAAAGCAAGAGGTGTCGTTAAAACCTATACCAACTGATACGAAACCGTGGGTATAATACCGAGGTTTTGTCCAACGGGTGAAAAAACCGTCGCTATAGGCTATAGTGACGGCATTCTGCCGTGGGTATAGCTAATTAAAAACTACGGAAAAATATGCCCGTTGGTATTGGTTTTACGGGCTATACCTACGGTTTTTCGCCTTTTATCCATGGATTTTTGCTGTTACTATATGTCAAATTTCTTGTAGTGCATTAAGAAACGAAACAGTTTTCTCTTCCAGTACATCCAATTCTGTAACAATGATTTTTCCCGAGCAGTCAATTCTGAGTTTCACCCACAGACTCGCTGCATTTCTCTCCTCTAAAAAGTTGCACTTGACGTCATTCGTCAATGACAGTCAGATTAAACTCAAGGTTTCTCTCCTCCAACTTCTCTTGCTTCAAGTAGGATGGCTTCCCCTTATCTCATTCTAGGACTAGATGCAAAGCCTTGTTGAACCAATGCATTGTGCATATCCACATTCCAAAGATTAAAATTGATCTTACCGTCGAACTACTTGATCTTCCCGTTGAACTACTTGATCTTCGTGAAATTCTGATCTGTCATCTTCACTAAGGACCTCTAATAACTTTTACTCTCATACCCGTTGTTAGGGAATTAAGCACAGCGGGGAGGGGTTGTAGAGAAACGATAGCTGATCACAAGACCAAACTAAGAACACAAACCACACAATTTTGTCCAAATTCGGACGAACCTGATACAGGGAGAAATAACCGAGATATTATTCAACTAATTAAAGAAGATACAAGAATTACAATCACACTTACCATGAACCTATCTATCTCCCAAGCCTCACTAGAAGATACTCTATTATTTTCAATGGAAAAACTCTCAGATGAAATTCTTGATGCTTTTGGCACATCTCTCAATAGAGGTCATTACAATATTATATAGAAATCTAGAGGAACCTTATGTTGTAGTCTTGATCCAGTCATTGTCTGATATACCCTGAAGAGAAAGTCACATGATAGGAGTCGTGATCTAACTTGGTAGGGAAGTTGGGCTCATACACATTCACCTAGAAACCACGCCCAATCTACATCAGCGGCGCTATCGGTCGACTTCTCCCAAGAGCAGTCAATTGCTTTCTTGGTCGAGAGTAGGCAAACCATTGCAGTATGCAATTCTATGCAGTTTACTGTAGACAGCTTCTGCTCATTCCCGTTGTTATTGTTGCTCCTTTCATCTCCGCTGTTCACTTTGAATCTCTTCTCGCTTAATCTTTTTCTCTTCACATCAAATCTAGTATGCAAGATATAAATCCTACATGTACCGGAAGAGGAGTGGAGGGACTGAAATCCGAGCAAATGGCAAACACAATGCTAAAGTGGATATATAAAACGAACAATCAGAAATGTTTGTGTGTAAAGAGAGACATTTAGGTTGAGGCTTGAACAGATAACATGTATCTTTCAAAAATATACTTTGAGGCTTGAACCGATAACAACCAGAGAAATAATCATTAGAACTTTACCGAATAATGAATCGATAATTCTCTTAGACTTTACATTTAGAGCATTTTAATGTTACAGAAAAAAATTGAAGCATTAATATAAGGGATTGTCTTGGGCTTTCATGAAAGAACATTCTAATTGTACACTAATATGCCATGCGGTATTGGAAATGTAGTTGATGTCGTGGTACCTCACTCCTCAACTTGAACTGTCGTGCACAAAATACACATGTATTGCTTACCATCTATATTTGTCGAACTTGATGTCAATTAACTAAGCAGAAGGAAAAACCTGTGCACTAAGCTATAAAATTTGCAAAAAGCAAAATATACATAATCCTTCATCCTTTTGCACATACACAAAAAGGAAGAGTTCAGTTTTAAAGGTCAAAACCTCGTACTTGGCTTTACTACATATATTACCTATCAAAACATGGAAGTCATATGCTCAGAAGTTACAAGTCCTTTTTCTCTCTCTTTTGGTAGGAAGAGACAGGCACGTACACTGTCATCAATATATTTACCATATATAGGTGATAGCTAGGTATCTAACAGTTTGATACAGTATTAGGGTAATCAATATAGTTCGACTTTTGTTGTTTATATAGTGAATCATGATATGTGCATGTGCACCTGTTCGTAAAGATCAGTTGTGATCTGCTTGAACATGTATGCTTTTTTTACATTCAATGAACAAACAGCAACACAATGGGCAGCTTTCAAGCGGGAAAGATCATATATAAGCATTGCCGGGATAGAGAGGAAACCTCTTTTTTTTTTTCTTTTTTTTTCTTTTTTTTGAAATAAAAGATGGCATGAGAAGTGTCATCGAGCTCATATATAGATCCTCCAAAAGTTACATCCAAGATACAATAGAAATCAGATAACTAAAACAACACATTCTCAAAATACATTAGGATTCGGGAAGAAACAAAAAGAAACCTAAATTGGCAACTAAGCATAACCAACCGACATCCCTAAAGTTACACAAATCCTTCGACTGCAAGTACGATCGGAAGTTGTCATTGCCAGAAGCCCTACCATAACACCTGGTATGGACGTCAATCCAAGAAGAAGTGAGAGAAAAAATTTATAAATCAGTTGCACAGAAGAATGATTTCTAAAACAAAGATCAATTCTATCAAGCAAAATGACCCATAAAGATGCTGCAACAACACAATCCCACTCCCTCCATCTCATAAGAACAACCTCACTTTAAATTCTCCCCATAGATGAGGAACTCGTTGGGGAAAACTATTAATGCCAAAACCTAGAAGAAGAAAGTCCCAGATACGTTTACTATGAACACACTCCAGAAAAAAGGTGGCTGATAGATTCAACTCTGAATCCACATCTAGGGCATGAAACATTCGATACCAATCGTTTCTTAAAAAGATACTCCCTAGAAGAAACCTTGATAGAGATATTACACCAAATCCTTGTGGAAATGAGATGTTAGGTTTTATGTGAAATAATCAAAGAGAAGTTAGGGTTGATATCTAGATCTAAGTTGCTTGAGATATTCACCCTAGGTATCAAAATTGGAATACCTAGACTGCTATCACAAGCCAGTATTTATAAAATAAATACTGGTGTGGGTACTGGGTTGTAAGCCCATGAACCTGTGTTCCAATATCCAATCAATTGTATGTTCAATACACGTGCTACTCTTATTCATGTATAATATTTATATATAGAGAATATACCCATATATCAAACAACTCTTCCTAAATTCTCAATAAAAAAAGTACATGATTATCTCATCAGTTCAGTATAAAACTAACTGGCTGATAGCAGTCCAAAATATAAGAAATGCATCATAAAAGTATAGTTTCATAAGAGCCAAGATAATTATAAATCTGTATAGTTAAATCAAGACTAAACCAATATAATTAAATAATTCCAAAGCATATCAAAATTAGAATAGTTCACAAAGACTAAACCAATAGATAAAACAAATCATAGTCTCAAAACAAAACAAAGCAAATAAACTTCAGAACCAAATAAAGAGTTTTAAGCTCAAATATATATGTAGTCTTAAACTCAAGAGAAGTTCTTATCAAAGCAAGTGATTAACGATAGAAAAATTCTTGCATGCTGCTTCATGATTACTCCTCCATATCGAGCAAATCATCACCTTCAAAATCGAGATCTAGGATTCCACCTCCATTATCTTTGCTAGCATTTGTTCCTCAGTATTGCAAACAAGAATTTCATTAGTCATTTCTCTTATAATTCAAACAAATTGCATAAAAGTGTCTAGTTCAAACAAAAAAACTTAGTACAATTCAAGTTAGCTAGCAAGATTTTAATACAAGCATCACAATCAAGTATCTTTAACAAATAAAGTACATGAATTTTTATAGTTTCTACACAAGAAGCATACTATGTTTTATATTGGAATGAAAAGACTGTCATTTCAATTATGGTTTAATACTGAATCATCAAAATTGGAATGAAACATGTATCTATAAAAGACATCATCAAAATTAGAATGATATTTAAAGACAATTTAATCATCAGAAACATGTCGACAAGTTTTCATATTTCGTATTGGAATAATATGATTATTCTAAGTAAATTCTCTAGATATATAATATCATCAAATTGGAATGACATTACATATTTGTGGAATTTATATGGAATCATAACAATTATCTAAAGGGTAAAAGGGATATGAGCAACTTGCTCATTTAGTAAACGAACAATTGATTATGTGACGTGCATGTGATACATTGAATAACTAACCCTTTTAAGGATTTTTCAATCACATGTATGCCACATCATCAATTGCTTATTTATTAAATGAGCAAGTTGCTCATACCCCTTTTCCCCTTATCTAAAACATGTTAACTATCAGGTTGATGCTTAAGTTTGAACTTCTCCATGACTATTATCTAATTATCAAAATAACTAGGGTGTTAGGGCCTTTATGACTCAATAGCTCTTAACCCCATTTTTCTCACAGTTTTGACAATTAGACATCTTTGTAGTTCCTTATTATAAGGGTATCAGCCATATTCTGTTTGGACCTCACATTAATGAGAATAATAATCCCTTACTTAATGAAATAGTTCAACTTTGCCTACCTAAGACCAACAGTTCGTCTCTTACCATTGTAAAGAGAATTAGATGCTACAGTTTTTGTAGCTTGGTTGTCACAAAACAGGCTAAGAGTGGTTACTTAAACCTTCTCAATAGAATATCTTGCAACAGATCTCTCATCCATTCCGCTTCTTCACCAGCACGAGATAGCACAAAAAGTTCGGACTTCATAGATGATAATGTAATGTCTGGTTACCTTTTAGATTTTTATGACACAGCTGTTCCTCCTAATGTAAACACATAACCACTAGTGGATCGACTTTCACCAAATTCTGTGCACCACGATGCATCAGAATATACTTTCAAAACTGAAGGATGTCTAGAGTAGCACAAAGCCAACTCTTGAGTACCACTTAGGTAACCCATTAGCCTCTCAAGGGCATGCCAATGTGACTTGCTGGGATTACTAGTGAATTTTGTAAGCATGCATACCGCAAAGGGTATGTCTGGTCTAGTGCAGATCTTTGCATAAATGAGACTTTCAATTAGTTTGGAATAATCCAACTGTCTCACTGTTGCACCAGCGTTAGGTGTCAACTTATTGTTATAATCATAAGATGTTTCAAACCTTCTGCAATCACTGTATCCCCACTTTTGTAACACTTTATTGATGTAGTGAGATTGACTAAGGAATATTCCTTGCCTACTAAAGCTCACTCTCATACCTAATATAGTGTCTACAACACCTAGGTCTTTTATGCTGAATTCTTTGGATAGCATTGTTTTAACTTCGATTACTGTTGAGAGGTCACTTCCAACAATAACACTACAACACAGAAGCTATTCGCCGGCATTTTTTTAGACCTTCACCGGCGGTTTTTTATGCCAATAAAACATTCACCGGCGTTTATAAAAATGCCGGTACAAATGCCACCGAATCGAGCATCGCGAAAAGATAGGTGTATTTAGCGGTGTTTCTACTGGACGCCGGTATATCTTGAAAATACACCGGCGGCCAGACAACGCCGGTATATGGGAATTTCTGGGTGTCGTTCTTTCCCCCCCAATATACATTCACCGGCGATTATAGAAACGCTGGTGTATGTGTAATATTTACCGGCGATCATAGAACGCCGGTGTATGCTTGTTTCTGAGCGCCCTTCTTTCCCTACTTACAAGCACCGGCGTGCTGTAAACATGCCGCTATAGAGATATTCACCGGCATTTTATAACACGTCGGTGTATCTTAGTACTGTTGCAACTTATGGGTACACCGGCGTGTGTGGAAACGCCTCTCTAACAAAATTTTTAACTAAACAATTAGATACACCGGCGTTTTATGAAACGCCGGTGTATGCCCGTTTGTTTTTCCTGGTTCAGTTTTCCATTCGATTTCAATTCACAATTTTATTTAAAAAACCTGTAAACTAATTCACAACTTATTCAACCAATTTCAGGCATATTAATGCACAAATCACAACCAAACACAAGAATTAAAGATAATAAAGTTTCACACATGTTATATCATCGTCCAAATTCACCGCAAAATTAACACAGTGTCATAATTAACAAATACTGTAACAAACATCCCAAATATCCTAACAATTACTTAAAACAACAATACAAGATATAACAACAGCAAGGAGGACATAACAACAACTATACTAGGCCGACCACAGATTCATACCCCTCGAGTAGCTTCAGTTCTGATCATCAGAATTTCCTTCATCTGGGAGATCGCTCTATGGAAAAAAAAAAATTAGTTCAACAGTAGACCACAATACAGAATATACATATTTTTTGAACTTGCAAAAAGATCTACCCAATTCATAAATTCTAAGATCAAAGTGCCAATTGCAAATGAAATTGTTAATGATATATAGAGAGGTAAAATAATTATATTGCAGTGCTAAAAAGCTAGTACTTAATTTTGTTTTTGAATATATCTAAAATAGCAAAACAAATGAAAATCAAGTATCTAACTTGAAACCTTTATATTCTCCTCTGATTGGGAATATCCAGTATTTAAAACAGTAAAACAAATGAAAATTCAGTATCTAAGCATGTCTTTCATGGATTGTTCAGACAATCCATGAAACTGTCATCGTGGAAGAAAATCAAATATAAGAAAAATAAGAAAAATAAGAAGGGGCTCATATCAAGTGTAGTTTTAAGGAACTGTCATCGTAGAAGGAAACCAAATATAGAAGCCTGAAATGGAAACAGAAAATGGTAGAGAATGAGGATACACCAGGCTAACATAGCAGCATTTTCCTCATCTCTCTCTCATCCCTTCTTTCCCTTCAACACACGCACACAAACAGACATCAGCAACAACAGCAAGAGCGACAAGAACAACAATAATAATAAATTATTATAAACGAGATGTTTCTATATAGATTTCCATATCTCTACTCGAGCCCTCTCTTTCTAATCACAGCCCAATTAAGAACATAGATGACAGCCACTAAACAATCCAATCACAGCCCAATCAAAATTTGCCATCCTGGATCTTAAATCTTCAGATGCATGAATTCAGCTTCTTTAACAGTAAAAGATAATGAAAATTTCCAGTATCTAAGCATATATGTTTGTCTATTAATTCTTCATCCCAACTAAATCATTGATGTTTGTGGCTCCAAAAGAAACCTGCACAAGGTTTGTTCAGTCCAATTCTTGTACAGATTTGGAGGATTTTGGTATACATACAGCATCCTTAGTTGACAGTGAACCCATTTTGGTAAAAAAAATCATGCTAAGATGACAATCAGATGCATGAATTCAGCTTCTTTAATAGTAAAAGAAAATGAAAATTTCCAGTATCTAAGCATATATGTTTCTCTATTAATTCTTCATCCCAACTAAACCATTGATATTTGTTGCTCCAAAAGAAACCTGTACAAGGTTTGTTCAGCCCAATTCTTGTATAGATTTGGAGGATTTTGGTATACAGCTAGCATCCTTAGATGACAGTCAACCCATTTTGGTAAAAAAATCATGCTAAGATGACAATCAGATGCATGAATTCAGCTTCTTTAACAGTAAAAGAAAATAAAAATTTCCAATATCTAAGCATATATGTTTCTCTATTAATTCTTCATCCCAACTAAACCATTGATGTTTGTGGCTCCAAAAGAAACCTGCACAAGGTTTGTTCAGCCCAATTCTTGTACAGATTTGGAGGATTTTGGTATACAGCTAGCATTCTTTGTTGACAGCGAACCCATTTTGGTAAAAAAATCATGCTAAGATGACAATCAGATGCATGAATTCAGCTTCTTTAACAGTAAAAGAAAATGAAAATTTTCAGTATCTAAGCATATATGTTTCTCTATTAATTCTTCATCCCAACTAAACCATTGATGTTTGTGGCTCCAAAAGAAACCTGCACAAGGTTTGTTTAGCCCAATTCTTGTACAGATTTGGAGGATTTTGGTATACATACAGCATCCTTAGTTGACAGTCAACCCATTTTGGTAAAAAAATCATGCTAAGATGGCAATCAGATGCATGAATTCAGCTTCTTTAACAGTAAAAGAAAATGAAATTTTCCAGTATCTAAGCATATATGTTTGTCTATTAATTCTTCATCCCAACTAATTCATGATGTTTGTGGCTCAAAGAAGATTTTAGATCCAGGATGACAAATTTTGATTGGGCTTTGAATGGAGATTCTAGTCATAGATCGATTCTTTGGAGCCCGACTTTCTAAAGAAAATGCCATTTGGAAGTATGTGGGTACATGTTTGTTGGATAACCAAAACTCCAATTTTTATTGAAGAAAAATAAGAATATGGCTCATATCAAGTGTAGTTTTAAGGAACTGTCATCGTGGAAGGAAACCAAATATAGAAGCCAGAAAGAGGAATGGTAGAAAATGAGGATACACCAGGCTAACATAGCGGCATTTTCTTCATCTCTCTCTCATCCCTACTTTCTCTTCAGCAAACGCACATAAAGAGACATCAAAAACAACAGCAAGAGCGACAAGAACAACAATAATAATAAATTATTATGAATGAGATGTCTCTATATGGGTTTCCAGATCTACACTCCAACTCGTCTCTTTCTAATCACAGCCTAATTAAGAACACTTGTTGATAGTCACTAAACAATTCAATCACAGCCCAATCAAAATTTGTGATCCTGGATCTAAAAACTTCATAATTCCCAAAATCTGCACAAGAATTGGTCAGAACAAACCTTGTGCAGGTTTCTTTTGGAGCCAGAAACATCAATGATTTAGTTGGGATGAAGAATTAATAGAGAAACATATATGCTTAGATACTGCAAATTTTCATTTTCTTTTACTGTTAAAGAAGCTGAATTCATGCATCTGATTATCATCTTAGCATGCTTTTTTACCAAAATGGGTTAACTGTCAACTAAGGATGCTAGCTGTATACCAAAATCCTCCAAATCTGTACAAGAATTGGGCTGAACAAGCATGTGTGCAGGTCATAGAATGTCATCTAAGCATGCTATATGCCAAAGTGGGGTTGGTCATAGAATGCATGAACTACACGTATTGGTGTTTGTGAGTATGCAGTAGGGTGCAGCTATGATCACTAGTTGGATCACCAAAACTCCCAATTTTATTGAAGAACAATAAGAACAGGGCTTATATCAAGTGTAGTTTTACGGAACTGTCATCGTGGAAGGAAACCAATTTAATATAGAAGCCATAAATGGAGCCAGAAAGAGGAATGGTATAGAATGAGGATACACCAGGCTAACATAGCGGCATTTTCCTCAACTCTCTCTCATCCCTTATTTCTCTTCAACACACGCACACAAAGAGACATCAGCAACAACAGCAAGAGGGGGTTGGTCCAACAATAATAATAGATTATAATAAACGAGATGTCTCTATATGGGTTTCCAGATCTCCACTCGAGCCCTTTCTTTCTAATCACAGCCTAATTAAGAAACATAGACGACAGCCACTAGACGACAGCCACAATGCAGACTCACAAACACTAATACGTGTCTTTCATGTATTCAAAATTATAATCTCTTTAAAATTACCAATTTAAAGACTTACCGGTAGTGGGACTTGAGATTGCTGCCCTATTAACTGGGCCATTTGTTCTTGGAGGAGTGCCACTTGTGCCTTTAATAAAGTCATCTCCTCGTCCTGAGTCCCACTTGAAGTAGATTCACTCCGTCCGAATAACCGCGAAGGGGTTGGTCCTAGCCCCATACCACGGACACGTCCATGCCTCTCCTTTCCCCTAACTACGGTCAAGGCAAGTCGCTGGCGGGTACGGAAATCTGTGGATGCCGCCGTACGGTCAGAATATGAAGCAGAAGAGATTTCATCAAACTTTTTCCGAGCGTTAGTCTGTAAAAAGACATAACAATCAGAGTTAAAAGCAGATGAGATTTCGACAAATTATTAGCCATTTACAAAAATAAGCTATAAATCATCAAAAAGTAAAAGCAACTGAAGATATATATAAATAATAACATTGCTATAGCCTATATATAGTAGTAAATTTCTAAAAGGTCATCACTAAAATATTATCTCATAGTGTATAGTCAATTTTGTGTTCCAACTCAATTCAATAAATATTTAATTACCCAAAACTAAAATAGTTATAATGATAGTCAATTGTAGATCTGATAGATATTAGTTCACAAATTATCACAATCCGTGCTGCCTCAGGGGTCGCATACGTCCCATCCTTCAACTTGTGGGTGGCATCGAAAAAATCTATGTCGCCAAACTCCGTAGGACCCCCCAAATCTTCTTCCTATATATTAGTAAGATGAAATGCTTATAAACAAATAACTGTAAGTCAAAAATGTTCAATTTGATTGCACTTACCAATTCTTCCCGAACCAGAGCAAAGCTCTGTGTACCAACGGTGTGCAACATTAGCTGCTTTGACTGACTGGCAACACCCACCTCCGCCCTTTTCTGTACATGCCACAATGAAGTTAACAAAAAATTTAATTAGAGTAGCCATACAACCACAAAGTCATTAAATTTTGGTTAGTAATGTAAATACCTGACCGACCGCCGAACTCCAGTAGTGCACAAGGAATTGCCAATCTGAAGGCTCCACATTCGGTGGCACATCCCCTGCATTATCCGTCTCTGACTGGTCTTTGTCAAAATACCTAGCCTTCAAGTCACTCTTGTAGTCCCTCCACTTTTTGGAGAGTGACTTTTCAACCCAAGGCGTAAGGGGATTTTGGTATACAGCTAGCATCCTTAGTTGACAGTGAACCCATTTTGGTAAAAAAATCATGCTAAGATGACAATCAGATGCATGAATTCAGCTTCTTTAACAGTAAAAGAAAATAAAAATTTCCAATATCTAAGCATATATGTTTCTCTATTAATTCTTCATCCCAACTAAACCATTGATGTTTGTGGCTCCAAAAGAAACCTGCACAACGTTTGTTCAGCCTAATTCTTGTACAGATTTGGAGGATTTTGGTATACAGCTAGCATCCTTAGATGACAGTCAACCCATTTTGGTAAAAAAATCATGCTAAGATGATAATCAGATGCATGAATTCAACTTCTTTAACAGTAAAAGAAAATGAAAATTTCCAGTATCTAAGCATATATGTTTCTCTATTAATTCTTCATCCCAACTAAATCATTGATGTTTATGGCTCCAAAAAAAACCTGCACAAGGTTTGTTCAGCCCAATTCTTGTACAGATTTGGAGGATTTTGGTATACATACAGCATCCTTAGTTGACAGTTATCCCATTTTGGTAAAAAAATCACGCTAAGATGACAATCAGATGCATGAATTCAGCTTCTTTAACAGTAAAAGAAAATGAAAATTTCCAGTAGGATTTGTACTTCAGTAGGATTAACAAACCAACATAATTACAAAAACCTGTGTTGTAGTATAAGCATGTCATCAACATACAAGCACATTATAGCAATTTTATTTGATAGATCGCGAAAATAAAGGCATTTATCAGAATTACTATATTCAAAACCTAAGCTCTTTATTGTTGTATCATTTTTTTCATGTAATAATTGGGGTGCTTGTTTTAATCCATACAAAGAATTTACCAATTTGCAAACTTTGTTCTCTAGACCTTTAAGTACAAAACCTTCAGGTTGATTCATATAGATTTCTTCATTAAGAGCTCCATTTGGGAAAGAGGTTTTAACATCCATTTGGTTAATAACAAAATTTTCAATAAATGCAATGGCAAGAAGAATCTTTATTGTAGCATTATGACAAACAGGTGAGTAAACATCAAAATAATCTACTCCACTTTGTTGAGTATAACCTTTAGCTACTAGTCGTGCTTTATACATTGCTACAGATCCATCAGGATTAAGTTTCTTCTTCAAAACCCACTTGTTTCCTATAGTTTTAGCCCATTTTGGCAGATCAACTAATTTCTAAGTTTTATTTTATAATAAAGAATCCATCTCATCATCAATAGCCTCTATCCAAAGTAAATCATCCCTAGACCGAAGGGCTTCCTTTACACTAAGTGGATCAGCCAACAGTGCATATGTTACAAAATCATCACCATATGTTCTAGGTATCTTATCTCTGGTGGAGGTTCTTCTTGGCTCAATTTTATTTAAAATTTCAGTGTTAGATATGCTAAGTCTAGATTCTGTTTGTGAATCATTGACTAAGTCTGTGTGGCCAGATTGTAACACCTCGAATTTGTAAAATACCGAAAATGCCTGTTTTTATATATATTGAGTGGTGAAAATTATTTTTGATGTATTTTAATTAAATATTGATATTAATATGAATATTTGTGGTAGATTGGTCTCATTGTTATATTAGAGTTAAGAGTTGAGATTTTGTGTGAGGAAATATAGTTTATTTTATTTTATCATTATGGGGGATTATTATAAGATATTTTTAATGTATTTTGTATTGTTTGTATTATAATAGAAAAGAGTTGGGGTTTATTTGTAATATTTTGCATTTGGAGGGTTTATAGGTAAATATACCTTATTCTTATTATTATTATATACATTATTTTTTTAAAAACCCTTCTCCATTTTCTTTCTTTCCTTCTCCCTTTTTTCTTTCTCCTTCCGTTCCTTTCTCCCAATCCAACCGAACCCATTCGGTGGAGAACTCCCCAACCCCAAATCCATTTCATTTCTCCATTATTTCTAAATTAATTTGAGGAGTAAGCTTAGTGATGGGTGCTCTTCCTCGTGGCGGTGTTGGTTTTTCAAGAAGAGTTCAAGAAGGTATGAGAAGTTGAATGTTAGTTTATTAAATTGTATGCTTTTTATTTCTTTTACTAGAAATTGATGTAGGAAGGTGTAGAGAGCACATAGAACATGTTGGTAGTTAGAAAGTATGCAAATCATGGTGAAATTATGGAGTGGTGAATTTGGCATAAAGCCAATTTTTACAAATTGGTGAAGTTGGGTAGGAACCTTGCTTCTAGTGAGTTTAAAAAATTGCATAAGGAGTTGTGGAGTAGTGTGAGAGCGTTAATATGAATTTAGAATGAATTTTTGTAGATTTAAAACTTAATGGAAATGATTAGAGAACAAAAAGGGTTATTTTGCACGCCGGGTGTTCAGAGAAATGCCCGAGCAAGAGTGAAGTGAGCATTTGATATATCCGGTGGTGTACTTAATTTTTATTATTGTCATTAATCCTAATTTGAGATATTGGGAATAAGAGAGTAAGGAAAGTAGGAGATAGAGAATTTTCTTAGTAATAAGTTTCCAATTAATCAATGAAATTTTGTATGGGGATCCGACTTCGAAATCCATCAATGTAGCTCACCTACATATGTCATTTGTGACACGTGGGTGAAGACGGATTCAAATTTGGAGGTCCGTAGGTCGAGTTTTGAGTTTTAAGCTAATCGGTTCTATAATTTTCCTATTAGGTTGAAAAAGTTGAACTTCGACTGGCTACCGGGCGGACGTGGGACATCGTTTGCTCGATCCGTCAGGTGAGTATATTGTAACTATAAATATTTTATATTGTGGCCAAATTTCGTGGCTTTTTGATAGGTTTTGTAAAAGTTATAGCAAAAATTGATTTTCAAGGAAAATACGGGTTTTTGGGGCCCGAAAATGGGTTTTTGTGATATGTGGTGAAATTAACTATTTTAAGTGTATAAAACCTATATTATGGATTAATGTGACGTGTTGAAGTATAAAAATTAAATATATTAAATCGTTTATGCGTATTGTTATCCCGTGCATGTTTTTGGGGTATATAGGCCGATATAGGCAATCGGGTATATGCGGAGCCTGGTGTATGGGCTAGCATGCTATGGATGGATGCTATAAGGTGTAATTAGATGAAATTAGTGATTGTGATCATGTTTTGAAGATCTGTGTAATTATAGTGCCCGTTCTGTGCATGTTTTGGGGCATATAAGCCCTTTTAGGTGATTTTATCTATATGAAACATGATGTATGAGCTAGTATGCTATAATTAGATATTATAAGACTTAATTAGAGAAAATAAGAAGTTTTGGCCCCTTATGATGGGAAACCCGCATGTGTGATGTTTATTTGTAATATATATATAGATGATTACGATGTGTGATGCAATAATTGACGAAATTAAATAAGTGGGTGCATGTTTACATTTTAATTATGTTTGAAATGAATTAATGGACAATAACATGACATGTTGGTTTATATGATAAATGACTTGGTGTATGTTTATATGAGATTTAATGAAGTAGCGAATAGCATGGTATTCATAATGGGTGATGTTATGGTAAATTAAATAACATGATGGTTTCTATGTTAAATGACATGGGGTATGCATATATATATATATGATACAACGAAATGATAATAAATATCGTGGACATCAGATGTGCATCAAACGCAAGATAAAAGGTGAGATGGTAAGTGTTAATAAAATGTGTTATTATTCTTGTGATTAAAGTCAAGGATGTGGCTATTCTTGAATTAAAAGCTGTGATGTTTTATGTTGATAAAGTAAAATGGAAAGATGCAATGAATAATGCTAATAACAGATGGCTTTGTTGACCAGTACCTACAGCAATTCTGGGGGTTTGGGCTAGACCTCCTAACGCCCAAGGACCGGCTTGAGAATAGTGGACCCAAACTATGTTTGGGGTAAGTGATTTTTATCGCCCAAGCTATCGGCTTGAGGCCCGGTTTCCCTCGATGACAGTCGTCGCGAGGAAGAACCCAGTTTACCTGGGGCGATGTTTTTCCCTCCTGGCTATCGGCTGGGAGGAAGTACCCAGTTTACCTGGGGCGATGTGTTTTCCCCTCGATGACAGATGTCGCGAGGAAGTACCCAGTTTATATGGGGCGATGTTTTTCCCTCCTGGCTTCGGCTGGGAGGAAGTATCCAAGTTCTACTTGGGGCGATGTGGTTCCCTCGCTAGTTCGGCTAGGAGGAAGACGTAGCCTCGGACGAGTAAGACTCTGTGTGAGCATCGGGCCGCGTGTTTACTGGGCTGTCGGCTTTCAGTATGTTGGGATACTGTGGCTCACTGGTCGACAAACTAATAAAATAAATAAGTGTTAATAATAAATGTGGTAGTAAGAGAAAGTGGATAGTAAAATGTGAATTGTGCGTGGAAAAGAAAGTGGATAGTAAAATGTGAACTGTGTGCGGAAAAGAAAGTTGTGTGAATGAAGTAAATGTGAAAGTGAACATGCTATGAGTTAGTAAATGAAAAGAAGTGATAAATGCAGCTTGTGATTAATTTAAGATGAAAATAATAAAAGTGATGTGTTATCATTAATAATACGAAGTAATTGTATTATGTGTGTGATCATTAAAGTGAAATATAGTTGATATGAGTTGTACCTTGGAATTGTGTCAAGGAACTACCTGCCCGCAATTTCAGTGGAAATTGTGGGAACTACTTGCCTTGGCATAATTCGCAGGGTGAGTGGAAATAATAGTGGTAATGATTAATAGAAATGAGAAATAAAATGAAGTGAAGATGATAAGTGATTGAAATGAAATTAATAATCAAGCTATCGGCTTGAGATGTGGTGTGATATTACCCAAACTGTGTGTTTGAGGTACAGTGATTATTACCCAAGCTATCGGCTATGGGATGTGATATGTGGTGGCCCCAGAGTGTGTTTGGGGATTAAGTGAAAATGATAATAAGATTTATTGTTATAAGAAAAAGTAATTACTAAAGTGATATAATAAGATGTGAATGAGCTATAAAACATGGTTTTGATGCAATGAGTATAAGTATTCTAATTAATGAGGTGTTAATGATGTGATGAAATATGAGTAAATCGCATGGGCAATGAGATATGGTATTTATGTCATAAGGCATGAGGGAAGGTGGTAGTATGAGAATAGATGCATATGTTTATGATGTGATACTTTTATAACATAATAAAATAAATACCTGTTTTATGAGATTGGGTATGACAATGGTTATTAAAGAAAGTATGTTTTGATATGAGTTTGTGCACCTTGGAAGTGTGTCGGGGAACTACTCGCCTGCTATTTCCGTGGAAATGGTGGGAACTACCTGCCTCGGCACAACTTCCAGGATGAATGGGTGTGTTGATGACATAATATAAGTAAATGAAATGCATAGCTAAATAGAGTTGGAGAAATGATGTAATAACATCATGTAGTTATATTATTATAAATAGTGAGATGCTGATATGACGATAAGTGTGGAAAGATGAATATTCGTATCATGCGAATGTAAGATAAGTATATTTATATATATATACGAGGTTGATGGGAAGTGTATTATGAAATGTGGGAAGTATGGATAATTAAATAATTGAATGCAGGATTGGCAAAGTATGTGATTTATCACTGTATTGACGATGTTGTTGTGTTCAGAATTCAAGTTGCATTATCTTAAATTGGTTTTCGTAAGTTTAAATTATTTTTTTTATACTATTTTAATTTGTCGTTAGATTAAAAATTATACTCACACCAGAAATGGCTAACCCCTTAGTGTTTGGGGGGTTAGGGGAGTCGGAGGACTACCCTAGATCCCCCACTGTTGCAGGTTCTCATCAGTGCAGAGGTGAGGCGTGGATGGGTAGGATAGATTTTTATATTAAAAATTTGTATTATTTAGTTATAGGAATAGTGAAATTTATGATTTAAATTGTATTATGGGTGTATAAGTATGTATATGACAAAGATGAGTATAGTGTAAGGTGGTGTGGTATGTTGGTGACCCGTGCCCATCTCATCGTGGAGTACCAGGCTCTATGGTAAGTTTTACAACGATTTTTCTAAGATTTTACCTCGTTTTTCAAAGAAATTCATAGTTTTTAATTGATATTTGTTAATCCGTTATGAGTTTGGCCCCCAGAGCATTATATTATATTGCCTGTGTGTATCTGCTCATTTTGGCCTGGGGAGCCCATGAAAATATTATGTGGTTTGTGAGCTACGGAATTTTGAGCAGAATTCCGTAAGCTTTTTGTGTTTCGGGGCAAAATTTACAGGGGAGAGTCTGCCAAAATTTTTCCTGAAATATAACTTTCTTAGTTTATGTTTAAAGTGATATAGAAATTGAAAGAATTGAATTTGGAGACTTAGTTTTCAAAAAAAAATTTGGGGTGTTACACAGATAGTGTTATATTTTTGTCTTTGATGAACACATCTTCAAAGAATTCTGCATCTCTAGATTCAATTATCTTGGTGAGAGATAGGTCATAAAATCTGTATGCCACACTATCAACTGTACTTCCTAGATACACACAAGTATTTGTACGAGGTCGTACTTTAGGCTTTCGAGGGTCTGATATACTAACAAAAGCAAGCAATACAACCCCATACTTTTACTTTATCAAAATTCGGTGTGTGTGTGTGTGTGTTTATTCCATAACTCATAAGGTGTTGCAGACAGTTTAGAGTGTGGTAACATATTAAGTATATTATTTGCAGTAAATGTAGCCTCTCCCCAAAAACTCGAAGGCAATCCAGCAGTCAATAACATATAATTCAACATTTCTGTGAGTGTTCGATTCTTTCTTTCGGCTATACCGTTTGACTGTGGTGAGTAAGGTGTTGTTTCAGAGATAATGCCATGTGAAGTACAAAATTCTTTAAAACCCATTGATACATAATCTAAACATTTTTATTTTAGCATTTAACTGATTTTCGACACGATGTTTAAATTCTTTAAATTTAGTAAGTGCTTCATCCTTAGTTTTTAACAAATAAATATGAAAATATCTAGAATAATCATCTATAAAAGTGATTAAATACTTTCGACCTCCTTGCATCACAAAATTTTTAAAATCGTATATATATGTCAGAATGAACTAGCTCAAGAAATTGTGTACTCCTAGAAGTAGAACTAAAAGGTTTTCTAGTGATCTTTGTCTGAGCACACACTTCGCATTTGTCATATTTTAAGAATGTATCAATTGGCAGATTAAAAGTTTGAGCAATAGCAAACTTTTAAACTAAGTCTATACATACCATTGACTAAGTAAGTACAACCAAAGTAGTATGAGTTAATAGATAAAATAGCTCTACCACTTATTATTGAAACTACCATGCCAGCATGATTCAGTAAGCTAATAGAAATTAAATTCTTTGTTAAACAGGCACATATTTAACATTATGCAAAATTAGATTTTTACCTGATGAAAAACTGAGATTTGTAGTTCCAACCTGGAGCACCTTGACTGATTCTCCATTTGCCATGGAGACGGACTCATTTGCATTCTTGAGATCAGTTAGCAGGTTCTTATCATTGCAAGCATGACATATAGTTCCCGAGTCCAACAACCAACTAGCAGAGGCACTGACCTTATCGTCACCAACAGCACATAGAAATTTGGTGGGTTCGGTGTTGCCCTCTGACAAGTTCACATTTTCTTTGTTAGGTTGTTCACTTTTGGGTAACTTACATTTGGTAGCATGGTGACCCCACTTTCTACAGTTGTAGCACTTTCCTTTCTTTTTGACAATCTTTTTAATGACTTCCAACTTAGATGGTTCACCCTTATTGTTAAGCTTGTTCTTCTTAAACTTAGGAACATATTTGGTATTGGTTAAAACATTAGCATGACAAAGATGTTTCTTAGTCAATTCCAAACTGATCTTAGTTCTAGTCTCATCTTCAACTTTAATACATCGTTTAAGTTATGCAAGCTTAATTTGTTCCGGTAGTCTTGACATTTCAGTCTTAAATGTAAGCCATGATGCAGGTAATTTAAAAATTATTGCTCCAGTAAGAAAAGCATCATACAAAATGATATCTTAAGTTTTCAATTTAGCTACTAAGTTTTCAAGATCAGTTACCTGAGGGAGAATGATTTTCTTCTCTTTGAATTCAAAACTCATGAACTTATCAACCAAGTGAGTCTTGGAGACCTTCTGCTCCTTTTTGAATTCATCCAGCAGATTATCCCATATTTTCTTAGTTGTCCCGTATTTCATGTATACATCTGCTAACCGATCTGATATAATGTTCAACAAGAACTCCTTACATAAATTCTCGTCTCTTATCTAACACTACAAGAAAATAGTTTTACAGCGGCATTTTGTTAGAAACGCCACTGTAGAAATCGGTTAATGTAAAGGAACAAAAAATCCAACTCTACACCGACATATGTGAAAAACGCCGACGTATGTAGGTATACACCGGCATTTTTGCATTGAAATGCCGGTGTATTAGAAGGATAAGTGAAAATATCCGGTTGACATCTCTCTCTCTCTCATTTTACTCTGCGTCGCCCCTTCCCCCAATTTTTCAGTCTCTCTCTCCATCTCCCTCCTCCCAAATCGAACACCCCCATCCCTTCCCCCGCCCCCCTCCCCCGACGTCGCCGCCTCCTCCCCCGTTGTCGGCGGTTCTCCCATCGCCGCCCCCTTCTCCGGCGTCGCCCCTTCCCCCATCGTTGTCCCATCGCTGCCCCCTACCCCGCCGTCGGCCCTTCCCCCATCGCCGCCCCCTCCCCCGCCGTCGCCCCTTCCTCCCATCGCCACCCCATCGCAGCACCCCTCCCCCGCCGTCGCCCCTTCCTCTCCACAAACCCTAGGTTTGTTCTTGAATTAATCTTGTGGTAATCTAGCGAGCTGTGGTAATCTTGTGGTGCTACAATCTGTGGTAACTGACCTTGAAAGATGTCTTATTGATTTCATTATTGTGCTGCTACTGCTTTGCTTTGAAAGTATGTGATATATTCAGGATAGCTTGTTCATTTCAATTGGTTGCTTTGAAAGTATGTGATATATTGTGCTGCTACTGCTACTGCTTTGCTTTGAAACTTCTAAGATTGTATGGTGAGTAAGTCACAAAATTGATGTTTGTTGTAAGTTGAAACCAAGTTTTGAAATTAGATGTGTGTGATGGAGTTGTTGGAGATTCTCTTCTCCTTTCATTTCACTGATGATTGCTTCTTTGCCATCAATAGACACATTTCTATTGACTTACATAGGGGGTTAATATCATGTTGACATATGATTGTAAAATTTACCAAACTCTATACAACATTTTGTACCTTTGGTCAACTATATACAATGAGATATGGTTGGTTGAGATGATGGACAAATGTTCAGGTCTTTTTTAAATGATGGACAAATGTCCATCTTTTTTTAAGTTTGTGGGCAAAACCAACATTATTTGAGAGTGATTTATTGAATCTTCGTGTGTTTCTTTCTTTGTTTGGTTTATACTTATATGCATTGCTTTTATATATAGTAGAGTTTTGGAGATGAGATGGATCATGTATCTGAAGTTGCACACTATGATTTTTTGAGGAGTGACTAGTGATGGAAATTTTTTAATCTAAACTTCATATACAATTATATCATGATGTCTAGATGAGTATCAGTTTCTAAGATTTCGAGATTGTTCTTTCTCATTGGTTTTAAGTGATTATTAGATGGATTATGTAACTGAAGTTGCATACTATAATTTACAGAGGAGTGACTAGTGATGAAATAATCCTGTTTGAACTTATGTTGTGGTCTTAATTTGGGTCTCTTTTAGCTTTGCAATTGGTTTTGATTGTGAGAGTGTTGTAGCTTTGCAATCAGTCTCTTTTACCATCGGCATACATTCTATATTTTTAAAGGAAAAATGATCTAATACTTCTATATCCTTCATGAACAAGTACTGCCTTTGTATATAATGAGCAATACTGCATGAAAGGTGTTTTAACTTGTTTTATGAAGTTTTATGAAGTTTTATGAAGTTTGTATTTGGTTACTCAGTTTTCACTATGTTTCTTATTGGTATGTACTTATTTTCACTAGTGTTAATAGTGTCCATATCTTTAACACCTTTTCTTAATAGAAAGGACTGATTGTTATAGACAGTGCTTGCCATTCCCTTAAGGCAATTTTCCTTAGTTGATAGTGTTCCTCAATCTCACAAAGGTTTGCACTAATCTTTAGTGTTCAGATACTTCAGATACTTTTACTATACAATGCTTGAAATTATATGCATTGGTTAATATTCTTTTGTAAGAATTTTAGGAAGGGAGATAGTGAGTGAGAGAGGTCATCTGGTGCATCAAATCAAGACTCTTTTTATGAGAAATGGTCAGTGATTAGTGACTATTATGTAAAATGCTTCAGATCAAGGCTCACGGGGGAAGCAATTGCATTTATCGACTTATTTCATATATATTGTTGTTGGTTACAATTAATCGTTCTGTCATTGTATCCTCCTGTTCGGCTTTGTTCTCTTGCTATATATCGATTTATGTACTCTTATATCTATCATATTGTGTCATCATTCGTTGATGGAAATTTAATATTTTGTCTGTTATCATTGGGGCAATATTTTATAGGCATGTCATGTGTTACTTCGGTAGACCTCAATTTCATTTTAGTGTCTGATATGCCCTGTTCTTGGGAAACGATCAAGATAAATGCCAGTTTATTGATCAATGTTCATCAAAGCAAGCTAGCCTTATTTTGACATAAAGTTCAAGAGCTAAGGGATTTATCCTTCAAAGCTTGATCAATACAGTTTTCGATTTTGCCCATACAAATGATCAAAACTTTATGGGTATATTTATGTTCTTGGAGTTGGATCAGATAGTATTCCAATTGTAGTTAGGGGAGCTAGTTGATATGGATAGTCAGACCTGAATTTGCTCACATTTTATATATCCAATACATGAGTGGTACTGAACTCTGAGATTCTGAAATATCTGATTGATATTTGAGTAACTGAATAAATATCTGGATATACGGCATTTAACTCATTTTTTCTTTCAAATCAGGAGTCGTTAATTTTATATCTGATTAACATCTAGATTGGATCATACCCCAAATGTTTCTTCCATCAAAGATGGATATTGAGTTACTGTTCTGTAACTTTTACATCCCTTACATATAGTACTTATATCCATTCCATGTCTGTTTTGCTTACCCGCTAATAACTGCAAAGATACTGTGTAGGGCTTGTATTCATTTGCAATAATTTTTTAGATCCAAATAGTTCTTCGTGCAAAAATATGTTATAATTCTATAATACATTGCTGTTATATAATCCCTCAATCATATAGTCCAAGGGACCTCACATTCAACATGTGTCTTTAATAAATTTGTTAGCTGAGGAAGATTCTGGAAAGGACCTAACAGTTTGTCTGTTGTACAGTTAGGTGTTTTTGGAATACCACTTGTATTTATTATAAGTGAAGATGTACCAAAAGTTTACGTTAAATCTGAGAAAACATGTATATTTGATTAGCAGTGGTAAATAGGTACATACTTCATTGATGATACCTGTGGTAAAATAAGTGTTAAGCTGTGAGGTATCTATCTGATCAGAACATTCAGAGCTTCGTGATCAGCATGATTGAATTATTTTGACTCTATTTGACCTGCTTTATGGATAAGACAAGGATCCATTAGTATCTGTGATAAGGAAATATGCTTGGAAACCATATTGAGAAGAGAATAGTCTCAAGTTAGGCCAAGAAAGCTCTTAAGGTCAGGTAAGGTTTCAGTCTAGATATGTTCAGCATATGGTCGAAAGTATTTGAAGTGCAGCAATATACAATTAACTGAAGCTGCATACTATGATTGTTTTTATTTTATTTATTTTATTTTATTTTTATTTTTAATTTATTATTTTATTTTTAATTTTTAAAAAAAAATATATACCTACCCCGGTGTATTTTACAAGCGCCGGGGTAGCTTTCAACAGAACTGGTAACCTATACCGGCGTGGTATTTTTCAGCCGCCGGTGTAGTTTTAACCTATACCGGCGTTCATAAAAAACGTCGGGGAATGTTCCTAAGATACAGCGACACACGATTCAGCGACACTTGCACCGGCGATTTATAAAATGCCGGTGGTATCTACAGCGGCATTTAAAAATGCCGGTGAATGTAAAAAAAATGCCGATAAAGACTGTTAGTCTTGTAGTACAAGTGGCATCATCCACATCTTCAGTACACTCATCATAGGTCATTTGACAGGTATAGAAAATCTTCATAAATTTCATTTCATACTGTGCTTTCCTCTTTCAGCTATTGAATTCAGAACTACTAAACACTTCTAGTTTAGGAACCTCATACGGACAATCATATTTTTCCATCTCAAGAAATAAACAATGAGTTCCTAAAGTTTAAGAGTATGTTCTGAATTATTACTACACAAGTAATTTAGAGAAAGAAGATGATTTATCTATAAATTTGCCAACTAATAACAGAGTAAATAAATTAGATAAATTGCACGAATCTTAAAATTCAGAAATAACTAGATCTTGATGATGAGATGAAATGTTTTCAGATTCCAGGTCTACTGCGGGTTCAGATCCGAAAGTAAGAAACCGCCACTGTCTTTGGCGGCGATAGCTGGCACACACCCAATCACCGAGATTCGATAAAAAACCCAAGCAGAAAACACCAAAATATGGCCAATGAAGAGGTTACTTTGCGGGTCAGGTTTGCTGTGATTGGATCTGACATACAAACCTGTTGGGTTTATGTCTTGCATACGATGTTAGATAAGAAGACGATAAGATGATGGAGAGAGAAAGACGATTCGAAACGGAGTGGAGGCAAGAAACAGTCAGCAGAAGGCAGCAGAGGGGTTGCGGTCGACTTTACCTAGGGGTCGGTCGACTACCCTACTGCAGCGAGACGACAGTCGACTGCACGATGGACCGGTTTACTTTCGGGTGGACTTCAGAAGGTTGCGGTCGACCGTACCTTGGGGGTAGGTCGACCGACAGCGGCGCTGATGGGTTTTTCGGGCTAGAGTCTAGGTGATTCGTGAAAGGCCCAACTTGCTCTTCAAGTTAGATAGTGCGCCTCCTATCGTAGGGTTATCTCTTATGTACTATCCAATGGCTATTGTAACAAGATATTAACTTAGTGTAATACCCTAAACTTTCTTTTTAATAAAATATTTTTTTTCACGTGTTGTGCACGTGCAAATTTCATGTGTATGTTATTTATTTATTTTTATATAAAATTTCATTTTTGTATGAACAGTTATTTTCCTTTATTTTTTTTCTAAAAGCCTATTTCTAAAGCCGAAAACACTATTTTATTTGTTTTAGCCCACTTTAATTAATTATTAATTTATTGTCTTGGCCCACAAGCCTAAGCCCACTAATTATGAAGCCCACCAATTTAATAAATCAATTAAATGGTCACACTTGTCATGTAGAGACAAATAGTGAACAATTTGATTAATTAAAATTGTACAAACTTCTACATAGGGGACTTGGTGGCACGTGCATGCACGTAGTGTGCAAAGCACACTAGTGATGACCGGATTTGGGTTGGATGATGGGGAGTGTGGGTGAGTGTGCATGGGTGGTTACTTGGTGTGTGGGTAGTTGCTAAAACTTCCTCTCCTATCCTAGCCCTCCATTCTATAACCATCCATTGAATCCTAGCCATCAAATCTATTCTAAAATTAGTATAAATATCCCTCCTATCTATTTGTATATTACACTAGTAATCTATTGAAAGAAGAGAACATCATATAGGAGATAATTATTAGTGTGAGTGAGTGTATGTGTTTAACCTATTGGAGGCCGGCCACTCTTTTCCCATCTTGGAGCTCTCGGTTCTGTGGCAAGGAAGCAAGGAGAAGGATCGTTGCATCGCAATCGAGGAGAAGAATGCACTCTCTCGCATTCTAGGAGGCTCTAAGGCAGGGGCGAAGTCAGAACAATTTTTACGGGAGGGCCAAGGTAAAATTCTATGATTACATGTAAAAATATAGAGATTTTTCATAATTTTTAGGGGGGGCCAACAATAAAATTTAGTTTTCATGGGGGTTAAATAATAATTTTTTTTTTGAAGGATTTATAAAATTTTCAATAGTGTGAAGGGAGTTTTTGAAAATTCCCGGGGGGGGGGGGCACCCCCGGGCCCTCACTAAGCTCCGCCCCTGCTCTAGGGAATTTTCTATTTGGCTTTTCTTCAAAATGTGGGTGTTTCTCATGACTTCTAAAGTAGAAATCATGTTAGGGGTGAAATTGAATTGTTATTATGAGCTACTAGTTGAAATGAAATGCATGCTTGCCTAATTAGAAGGGAATTAAGAAATTAGCAAATATGTGTGGTTTGATTACTATATTTATTAACTATGAGTAAAGTGAATGTTCTCTGTATTTCTAATGTTAGTATGCAAAATATGTCCTAAATACAAACTATGTGGATTAACTAGTAAAAGACTAGCATCATGTTTATGGGTTAAAGTGTTAAAGTAGAATGACATGTTAAAGATGAATTGATAGATAAATGTAATGAAATTACTCATTGCTATATATATGCCGTGCGAAAATTAGAGTAAATGGAAAGAATGTATTTTTGGCAAACAAATGATTGAATGCATCATGTGTAAATTAATTAATAAAATAGAAATTTTTATAAGGCAAATGATCATTATGAAATACGGGTTTACTATAAATTTTTAAGTAGATTGTAATCTGGTAAGTTACGTTTCAAAAGAGAAGAAAATGTATTTTGAGACTTGAAAAACCCCGCAACACAGTCGACTGGCTATATGTAACAGTCGACTGTCCTAGTCATTTTGATTTTGAGTTTAAAAACATCGCAGAACAGCCGACTGATCACATTTAACAGTCGACTGCCCTGACTTTCTCATTTTCGAAATTTTGCATTATTACATAACAGCCGACTGACCATATTCGATAGTCGACTTTCCCGAAGTTTCGAGTAAATCTGTATTTTTGTGAGGTAATTCCTATGACTGGTGGCCTAGTATAAATGAGAGTTTGAGACTGTTTTTATAAGGGGGAACTTATTTTAATTATTAACTTTCTTTTATAAAGGAAATTGAAGGGTTTGTTTAAGAAGTTTAAAATAAAATTTTGGTAATGAGAAATTTGAAAGGTGTGAATTTGTGAAACCAATTAAAAATGTGAACTATGGAATTGGTCTGGATTGAAATAGAATTATGTGAGCTTATAAACTAGTGAATGTGACGTGTTAGAAGAATTTCAGTTTTTAATTATCTATGCATCGAATTATTGATTGTGATGAATTATGAAAGATGCGAACACATGAATACTATGCTTTTGAAACATGAATTGTGATTAATCATAAAAAGGTCTTATGAGTATGACATTGTAATTATGAGTTGAAATTGAGAATTGGGATATAGCCAAGCCTTATACCGGCAATGAAAGAATTGTGAAATGAGAAGACCAAGGTTTGGTCATGTGAAATTAAATGAATAAGACCGGTATAGTGGGTGTGCTACATTCTAAGAGATTGATTTTATTCATGATTCGATTAAACTAAGGATTAGATACATAGTGAAGATGTGATGAAAGTAAGAGAAAAACATTGAGTATGAGGGCCACTGGATTGGCAGCGTGAGAGTATTCACAGGCTGTCTTCACGATGCATCGTGACATGACATGGATACTGCTCCAGAGTACCGTCCTGGTGGCGACGCTCATGGGATGTTTGGTGACTGCGGGTGGTGTCATGTCCCATGACGGAGGCTGAATTGTCCACAGGTTGTCTTCACAATGCGTTGTGACATGACGTGGGTTCCCCTCCAGGCTGTCTGGATATGAGCTCGTAACTCATTGAATATCTAGGATACTTACTGCAGTTACAGTAGTAAATTAAGTCATGGCGAGGGATTGAACCCTACAAGATGAAGAACGGTTAAGGGCTTGCCCTCGGACCTATGTAGTATGGGATGCATAAAATCCGAACAAGTGCGCATTAGTGTCATATAACATAATAATTGCATTAAGGACTAAGTGCAGATTCACAACACGACATCAATAGGATAGTCCCTTTTACCTTTGTTTGTGACAAGTTTGTGTTTGTTAAGAAATGAGAATCGTTATACTGTTTCCGGCATAGAGAGCATGGCCGTGTATAATATTTCGTCAGTTGAATGAACTGACGTGCCCACAATTTTATATACAGGGTAAAGATGATTGACGATTGAAGTATACATGCTGTGCAAGATTGGTTTAAATGTTGTTCATGTAATTTAGTGTAAAATTGCTTCTGCTGTGATAATGTACAGATGTAATTGTAACTTTGATAAAAGAAAAGTTTTTTTTTCCTTGTAAAATTGTGCGAAAGAAGTGTAAAGATATTGTGGAACTTCGAATTCAGTTGTATTTTAGAATTCGGGGTGTTACACTTAGGGTTTGTCTCTAGATCTATATAAACAATTGTAACGGCTCATAGATCTATATGATTTTATTGAGTGCCGAATAGAAGAAGAAGTACCTCATTTGAGAGGGTGAGAGAGTTTCTCCATTGTAAGCAGCATCAAGTTCCATTAGGCTTGAGAGAGGGTTGTAGTGAGAATTGTAATATTCTTGTATCTTCTCTAGTTGAATAATATCTCGGTTCTTCCTCCTCCGGATTAAGGTGAAAGCCCCAACCGGGACAACTCTTGTGGGCTTGTGTGTTTAGTATGATCTAGTCTTGCTTGGTGGTTTTGTGTTGATTGTGTCAAAGACTCAACAAGATCATCATAATTTCCTAACAATTATTTCCTCCCGAACTAGAGCAAAGCTGTGTGTACTAGCGGTGTGCAACACAAGCTGCTGTAAATGACTGGCAACACCGGCATCCGCCATTCTCTGTACATTTCACAATGATTACAACAATATAGCTTACAGTAGGTAGATAAACAAGTTGACATTAAATGTTGATTAGTAATATAAATACCTTCCCAATCTCCAAACTCCAGTAGTGAACGTGGAATTGCCAATTTGAAGGCTCGACATCGGGGGGCACATCCCTTGCATTGTAGGCCTCGAACATGTTTTGTCATAATACTTCGCCTTCAAATTACTCTTGTGATCTCTCCACTTCGTTGACAATGATTTTTCCACCCAGGAGCCGAGTGAGTCCGAGAAAGAAAAGTATTGCTGCAAAATTTCATTGATGACTAAATTTATAACTGAATTGCATAAACCAAATCACATTCATTAAGTTTACCTAAGGTACATAAACCAAATCACATTCATTAAGTTTACCTAAGGATAATACCTTGATTGTTGAATAGGCATTCGTTTTTGTCATGGCGGGCACCTTTGGCCAACTTTCGTATGACAAGGAAACAATGCGAGAATTCCTAACAATTATACCGATAAAACTCGTGAATTTACCTACATTATTACCCACGGGTTGTTTGGTGTAACATATGTTTTTTTTAATTCCTCAATTATTTGATTTAAATTATTTTTAAATATTTTTCTGAGTATATTTACCCCTATTAATTGATTTTATTAGTATTAAATTGATTAAATTGATATTTTGGGGTAAACGGGAAAAAATGAAAATATAGGAGTTTTGAGATGAATTTTCTCGGAGGAGACGAATCCGATTTAACCCGAAATTTTTCTGGAGCATTTGTACATTATAGGGGGGTTTAAATTTTCGAGTTATTAAATTATAGTTTGAAGTTGAAAGTATTTTTATGAAATATTGCGATATTCGTATATATACATATTTATATGTATTGCTATCGTTCGTAACTATTGATTTTGATTACAATTATGCATAAAATGCATTTCTAATTTTATTTTATGTTTGCGATGAATTTAAGTACATTATGAAGTGATTTTTACAAGAAAAACCCTAGAAAAGTTGACTAGAGTGGTATATATAAACCTACGGTCAAATAGGGGCTTATATAAAATTTTGCCCTCTTATTTACTTCTCCATACCCTATCTCCCCCGCCCACTTCAGGTTTCGGCCAGCAAACCCCTCCCCCTCACCGACCAATATATGGTTCCAAACACCATAGTGATTCCAACCAAATTTTGAAGAAAATTTGAGGGTTTGGTCTATTTTCAAGGCGTACAACTCATTTCTTGAGTCTGTTTGTGAGAATACTGCATGTAAGGTGAGAAATTGTGAAACCCTATTTTATGTGAATATATGATTTTGAGTTTTAGTGCTAGAAAATGATATAGTAGGGTAATTAGGTGATGCTGGTAATTATAGAGAAGGAAGATTGGTAATAAATTGAGTGGTTTGTGAATTATAAATTAATTAGTGTGTTGGCTTTAGAATTTGGATAATAAATAGAATAATTGATAAGCATGAGTTATAGAAATTGTTGTGAATTAAGGGAAAACAATTTAGAATGAGTTTAGTGAAAATTTTATGGAGTTAGAAACCCGTCGGAATCTCAAAAATACGGGTATACCATGTATGCACGCCGGGTGTTCGGTGAAATGTCCGAGCGAGATTTAGGTGAGAAATTGATGGGTTCGGAGGTGTAATTGAGTCTTATTATTATTATTGGGATTAAAGAAATTAGAAAATATGAAATTTTCCTATTAGAAAGCCTCCGATCAATATGTGAGTTCTTGTATTGGGGTTCGAATTTAAAATCCGTCGATGTAGCTCACCTACTTATGTCATTTGTGACGTGTGGGTGAAGACGGATTCGAATTTGGAGGTCCGTAGGTCGAGTTTTGAGTTTTAAGCTGATCGGTTCTATAATTTTCCAATTAGGTGGAAAAAGTTGAACTTTGACTGGCTACCAGGCGGACGAGGGACATCGTTTGCTCGATCCGTCAGGTGAGTATATTGTATCTATAAATATTTTATATCGTGGCCAAATTTCGTGGCTTTTTGATACATTTTGTAGAAGTTATGCCAAAAATTGATTTTCAATAAAAATACGGATTTTTAAAGATTCGAAAATAGGTTTTTGTGATATTTGGTGAAATTAACTATTTTAAGTATATAAAACCTATATTATGGATTAATGTGACGTGTTGAAGTATAAAAATTAAATATATTAAACGGTTTATGCATTTATTAACCCCGTGCATGTTTTGTACATGTTTTTGGGTGAATAAGCCGATATAGGCGATTTGGTATATGTGGAGCCTTATGTATGGGCTAGCATGCTATGGATGGATGTTATAAGATGTAATTAGATGAAATTAGTGATTGTGGTCATGTTTTGGAAACCCGTGTATATATAGTGCATGTTTTGTGCATATTTTGGGGCATGTAGGTCCTTATAGGTGATTTTAACTTACATAGAGCATTGTTATGAGTTAGCATGCTATGATTGGTTGTTATGGAGTCCAATTAGAAGAAATAAGTGATCGTGGTCCTATCTCTTGGAAACCCGCAAATGTGATGTATGTTTGTGATATATATATAGATGTTAATGGCTTGTGATATAATAATTGATGAAATTACTAAGTGGGTATATGTTTACATCTATAACTATTATAATGGGAGAGATGGGGTTGGAAACAAATAAACAACTTTTTATTTCTTTTTGTATGTGTGTCAACACGTGCAACGCACGTGTTGGTAGTTTTTTTTGTCCTTTTCATTCTCCTCCACGTGCATCGCACGTGCATGATACTAGTTCTAATTATGTTCGAAATGAATTAATGGGCAATAATATGATATTATTATGTGATGAATTATATATTTTGATACGCTTACGATACGGAATAGCACCATATAATTCCTTTATTAATGATATAACTTAGCATATGTCTATATGTGATTTAATGAAGTAGTAAATAGCATGATATTCATAATGTGTGATGTTGTGGCAAAATAAATAACATGGTGCATTCATGATATGCAATGATATGACATGATGGTTTTATATGTTAAATGACATGGTGTATGTATATATGTGATATAATGAGATGATAATTAATATGGTGTATACCAGATATGCATTAAAATGGTAAGGTAAAAGATAAGATGGTATGTGCTAATAAAATGTGTTATTACTTCATGTGGTTAAAGTCAAAGACATGACTAGTTTGTGAATCAAAAGTAAAATGCTTGTGTTGATACAGTAAGATGGAAAGATGAAATGATTAATGCTAATAACATATGGTTTTGTTGAACAGTACCTACAGCAATCCTGGGGGTTTGGGCTAGACCTCCTAATACCCATGGACCGGCTTGGAGTAAGTGGACCCAAACTATGTTTGGGGTAAGTGGATTTTTATCGCCCAAGCTATCGGCTTGAGGCCCGATTATTCCCTCGATGACAGTTGTCGCAAGGAAGTACCCAGTTTATCTGGGGTTAGTGGTTTTCCCTCTTGGCTTCGGCTGGAGGAAGTACCCAGTTTATCTGGGGTTAGTGGTTTTCCTTCTTGGCTTCGGTAGGGAGGAAGTACCCAGGTTACCTATGGTCAGTGGTTTTTCCCCCTTGGCTTCGGCTGGGAGGAAGTACCCAGGTTACCTGGGGTCAGTGGTTCCCTCGCTAGTTCGGCTAGGTGGAAGACGTAGCCTCGGATGAGTAAGACTCTGTGTGAGCATCGGTTCGCGTGTTTTACTGGGCTATCGGCTTTCAGTATATTGGGATACTGTGGCTCACTTGTCGACAAACTAATACAATAAACAAGTGTAAATAAGAATGAGAAAGTAAAGCAAGTGAAATGTGAAAGTACAGAAAGTGAAAAGTGAATTGTGAATGTGGTTGTGAATGAAATGAATATGAAGGAATACGGGTTATGATTTTGTGTATGAAAAGAAATGATAAATGCAGTATGTGGTTAATTTAAAATGAAAAAGTAAAAGAGACACGTGTTAATATGAATAGTCCGAAGTAATTGTATTATGAAAGTGATTATTAAAGTAAAATATAGTATGCTATGAGTTGATACATCTTGGAATTGTGTTTAGGAACTATCCGCGCCCGCTATTTCTGTGGAAATGGTGGGAACTACCTGCCTTGGCATAATTCGCAGGGTGAGTTGGCATAATATTGGTAATGATTAATGGAAATGAAGAATTAAGTAAAGTGAAGATGAAAAGTAATTGAAGTGAATTAATAATCAAGCTATCGGCTTGGGATGTAATGCGATATTACCCAAGTTTTACTTGGGGTGCAGTGATTGTCACCCAAGCTATCGGCTTTGGGGTGTGATATATTATTACCCAAACTATGTTTGGGGATATGGAGTATATTGTGATGAGAATGAAAGTGAAGTTAATGGCAATTTGTGTTATAAGTGAAAATGATAATAAGATATATTACTTACAAGAATGAGAAATTACTAAAATGGTATAACGGGATGAGGATGAGTTATAAAATATGTTTTTGATGCAATAAGAATGAGCATTCAAATAAGTGATATGTTAATGATGTGATGAACTGCAAGCAAATTGCAATGTGCAATGAGATGTTGTGTTTGTGTTATAAGACATGAATGAATGTGGTATTATGAGTATGAATGCATATGTTTATGATGTGATACTTGATATAATACAATAAAATAAATATATGTATTTGGAGAGTGGTTATGAAAATGGTTATTAAATAAAGTATGTTGTGATATGAGTTGGTGTACCTTGGAAGTATGTTGGGGAACTACACGCCCGCTATTTCCATGGGAATGGCGGGAAATACCTGCCTTGGCACAACTTCCAGGATGAATGGGTGTGTTGATGACATAATATAAGCAAATGAAGCGCGTGGCTAAATAAAGATGAAGAAAATATGTAATAGCATCCTGTGGTTATGTATATAAATAAAGAGATGGTGACGTGACGGTAATTGTGGATAGATGAATAATTGTGGAAAGGGAATTCAAATTGAAAAGTAATGGATCGTATGTGACTTTGTATTATGCAAATGTAAAATAAAGATACATATGCGATAAGTGTGATGTATATAGTGAAATGTGTGAAGTTATGGATATGTATACAATTGGATGTAGATTTGAAGAGTACTTTGATATAAAAATCGTATTGGTGATGTTTTTATGTTCAGACTCCAGGTTAAATCTTCTTATCTTTATGTTTGTAAGTTCAATTAATTTTCTTTATACAATTTAATTTATTTATTAGATTAATGGTTATACTCACACCAAAAATGGCTAACCCCTGTTATTTTCTGGGGGGTTAGGGGGGGTCCCTCTTTGAGGGTGGACAATCCTAACTCTCCTGCAGGTTTGCTAGCAGCCGGTGATGTAGTTATAGAATCAGATATTATATTTGTTGGGATGATAGATTATTTATGTATTTAACATATGAAGAAATGTATACAGCTAATGTATTATTTTGTATTAAGGTGAAAATATATAGGTATAGTATTGTGATGAGATAAGAAAGCCCGTACCCACCTCGTTGTGGAGTACTGGGTTCTGTGTTTGGTTTTTGGAAAGTTTTTCTACCGTTTTCTATTACTTATATCAGTTTTCAAAGGAGATTTATGGTTTTTAAATTATAATTGATATTCTGTTGTGAGTTTGGCCCCCAGTGCATATTATTTATATTGCCTGTGTGAATCTGCTCATTTTGGCCTGGGGAGCCCATGAATATTATGCCTGTGTTGTGAGCTACGGAATCTAGAGCAGAATTCCGTAAGCCTTTTGTGTTTCGGGGCAGAAATTTCAGGGGAGACTGCCAAAATTTTATTTGAAATATATCTATCTTAGTTTATGTTTAAAATAATATAGAAATTGAAAGAATTGTATTTAGAGGCTTAGTTAGTCAAAAAAAAAATGTGGTGTTACATTTGGTGTGTTTGCCTCTACAATAATCATCTCGTCGTTTTTCAGTTTCCATATCCCTACCATCTTTGTCCTTCCTCGTTTTTTGGTAGTGGGTGTGCTTCCCTCCCCCTCCTCCATTTGACTGCCACTATTTTCTTCTAGCTGCTCCTCCTCTTGCCCTTTGTTTACTTCAACTGTTGATCCTTTTTGATCACCTTGGTATCTTGTACTTGTCATAAGAAAAATAATATCATTTGATAAGATAAAATGTCATAATTAATGAACAATTGATGCATATAACAAAAGTTAAGACAAAATATACAAGACATATAATGTTAAATATGAAAAAACAAGCAACCAACTATAATTTGATGCATAAATAAATTTTGGGATATAAATAGGAAACTCAATATGAAAAAATTTGTTAATTTGTTAAATAGGGAACTCAATACATCCCCCTCCTCTCCATCTGTGCGGAGCCAAGTAGGGAAAATGCTGCCAATACATCACCATCCTCTCCATTGAAAAGTAATTTACTAATTAATTTATCCTTTTTAAAACCTTCCCTAGTTGATTTTCATGTATATTACACATGTCAACCAATACGATGAAGTTCATGTGTATTACAAGCCTATCAACAAACTTAACTCTAAAACAAATAAATGTCAACAAAATTAACTTTATTCAACAAAATTTAAAGTTAACTGTCATTCAAGTGACTATCTCACTAAGTCGACTGTCCATGAGATGTCCAATACAGTGATATGAATAAGCCAAGTTTGTAATATGGAATAAATCATACCAATTATCGCACATAACTATATAAAAGAATTATCAATATATTACCCCAAACACAAGTCAAAAAATACTACTTGTTTCCTCATGCACACACATACATGTGGTGCCAATATTATCAGGAATTACATCCTAAGATTGAGAACTTTATTAAAAAAGAAACAAACTCAAACCCCCAATTCAACAAATATATGTAACTCCAATCAAACATAATCCCTAAATATCATATACCACTTAAGAACATTAAACATTTCTAACATATCACATAAAAAATTTCATTAATTATATTCATGGAACCCTGAAATCTATAATTAAGGAGATGATGATGCTGAAGGTGATGTACTGTTGAGAGGGATTGCAAGAAGAACGAGTGAGGGTGTTGTGTGATCGGAATGAGAACCAGAAGAACAAGACAACACTTGCCAGTAGGTTTGTGGCTAAATATTAGTAAAAAACATGACTAGCACAATAATAACATTTATATTTTACACATGATAATTGATTAAAGCACTAGAAAAGAATTAATTTTTATACCACTCTAGGGGCCGGAAGTCGTTGACGGTGGAGGGGGGACTACGGGGGGCGACGGCGGGGGTAAGAGCGAAGTGAACGACATTAAGAGGGAGCGTGGACGGTGACAGTGACAGCGGGATGAGCATCGATCGAGAGTTTTTGGGTAAGAGAGAGTGAGTGAGCGAGATGGAGAGGCGGGGATGGCGAAGGCGGGAACAGCGACGGCGGAGGAGATGGCAGGCACGACGACGACGGGAGCGCTCAAGAGATTGAGGGGAAGAGCGAAAATTTTAAGAATTGGGAACGAAATGTTAGGGTTCATAAAATTTAGGGATATTAACCCATACCCTACCTCGGCGTTTTATAATAAAAACGCCAATATAGGTTGTACATACCTTGGTGTTTTAAACAAATGCCGGGGTATATTGCAAAATTGTTATCCTCGTTTCTGATCCTAGCCAACCCCGGCACGACTATAAAAAACATCGAGTAGTTACGCAGGGGTAGCATATAAATGTTGTAGTGCATGCACCCCCCCCCCCCCCCCCCCCCGTGCTAACATGCATACACCACATTATTGCCCTCCCCAATTCAAATGTTAGCCAAAAATTGCATCTGACTCCTCCATTTCCTCTGTACTCGACCAGTGCAACATATGCCCATTGGATTCCACATTGTTGTCGGCCTCCTCTCCTTGCCGGCGCATCCTCCCTTCTACTATTTACAAAACTCATTAAAAAGTTTGATCTACTAATATGAACAACATAGCCATTTTGTCATACTTGTTAAAGTCCTAATCATAGTTTTTTTTGCTCTCTGGTTGGCTAAACATAGTTAACTCTAAGAAAATTAACATAGGGACTCTGAACAATACACAATAGATGGAGCCAATATTATCGAGTGCAACAATAATCATTTAGTGTCATATTCTATGCCATCAATTAGTTCCTTATGGTCTGCCCCCAAAAAAAAAATCACTGTGGCTCATTACCAAAATGGAATTTCATGGTTCACTAAAATTTATCCTTTTCCTTCTTTAAAAAAAAAAAAAAAAACTGCACAAAAAAAATTGGTCCTTTTATTTTCCAAGAAGCTTAGAGGGTTTTCTGCAATAAATCAAAAGCGTAAGTGCAAAATTCCCCTTCATATCTCGCGCGCCTTCGATGTCGACCCTCCTCCCGTTCCAGAACCTTCTCCTTCACCAATGAAATCAAGAAACCCTAAAATTTCCCGTCTTTCCCTTTAATTCTCCCGCCAAAATTCCGAAACCCTAATCATCAATCTCGGTTCCTTAGAATTCGATGAGGTGAGATTCGGTGCACCGATTCTCGATTCGTCATTCCACGATTCTCGCTAAATCCATCAAGGAAGTCTACCATCTTCGTCAATTTCTTACTTTTTTTTTATTCATTCATTTTATTAGGCAATTTGCCTGCAATTAGAAGAAATAATCCCTAATTCCAATTCTAGGGTTTAAAATGGCGAGTGTTAGTTTGTCAATTTTGTTGATGGGAATGTTATAGCGATTGGTACTTTGGTAGGAATCTTGATGCAAATGTAGTTGTGGAGAGGGACTCATCTGTAAATTACTATTCGGGTTAACGAGTGCTGGCATTTTAAAGCACGGGTTTTAAGTTTGAATTGTCGATGTTCCAGGAAAACTATGAATAGTGATCAAAATTTGATTGTTGATTCGAAGTTTGACACTTGGGTTGATAATTCTTGCAGATGCTTTATTGGATGGGCTGATATATGCTTTCCGCCTGCTTACAGTCTAGGTGAGAGACTCGATTCTGTTCTTACATTGTCAAACTACTCTTACTTAGAGTTCAATTAATATGTCCTAATAAATTGTTGGGCCGTTTATGAAATACTAGAGTACACTTGTAGTTTCTTATTGTTATGGTGTAGGGTAATCTGGGTTTTGTCTGGGCGATAATGGTTGTTTCTCGATGTTGTTTGTTGCATTTGCTATATTTTTGTTCTGAGTTCAAGAAGCCTTTGAACCAATATTGAAGGTGTTCTTGGAAAGTATAGTTTCCCTTTTTGTATGTGTTAATTTGACAGCTCCTACTTAGTAGTTATTTTTACTGTAATGATGGTATTTTATTAGTTTCGCATTGACGTTTGTTCCTGTTCTTTTGTTGTAGTTTATTTCTTTTTTGATCATAAACGGTGGGGCTAAAGCCCCCCCTATTAATAAGGTGTTTAACGAATGTACAACCAAACTATGTAGTATGAAGTTCATGTTACCAAACGTGCTGAGACATGATACTTATTCTCTGCTAAAAAACAGAATCCCCTTATACAAGAGTTTCCCGCCCAAAAACCTATCTACAAATACAACCCAAAAAAATCGATCCAAGACTGCCCAAACCTGCCAAACAACTGCATACCCATGCATGTGGCCATCAAATTATCCGCATGCCGATCACTTGCCATCCTGTGTCACCACCATGTCCTCAGAATCTGCCACGTGTGTGGGAGTAGAACCATCATCATACATCTCCATGGTATTCTTTCTAGCCTTAGTACCTGCCATATCAGCCCACAAAATAATATTAGCCTTTATTATGTTGAGAAGATGCCGATGCATGAGATATGTATGTGGGTCTAAAGATCTTATTGTTCCTTTTTAACCATATTACCCAACAGGTAGCTCCTACCCCATCCCCCATGACTCAATGTTGCTTCTGGAAATATTGAGCTCCCTCCATTATTCCCAAGCGGACTGCACAGTGTCCAGTGGGGGGCAGGGGGTAGATATACAGAATTTGCGCAACAAGTCCTCCCATAACGGTATAGCATACCTGCATGTCACGAACAGATGGTCACCCGATTCCCTTTATTGATCGCACATAATGCATTTGCTCGGACCCTGCTAGTTACGTCTAGCTAGGTTATCCCTAGTTAGGATGACATTTCGGGAAGCCAACCAATTAAAAATGCAGACCTTCAGTGGGACCTTGACCGTCCACACCATGTCATGCACTCCCATCATTGATCAAATCATACGCCTATTTAACTGAGAATTGGTCGCCTTTTTCCGCCCCCCATTTGATCTGGTGTTGATTATTATGTCTAGAGCTGGTATCGGGTCCTAACGGATTGGGTCCTCCACTACCCAGATCCGAACCTGCATCTGGTACCTCACGAGTCCAAAAATTGGACCCGAACCCAGACTTGTGAGAATCAGGTTTGAGTTTGGGTTTAGGTTTGGATCTGGGTCCTAGTTAAAAAAATATACCCGTCGGCTTTGGTAGTAGAGAATAAATATTTGTACTTAAGTATTTTAGCACCCGATACCCTACGGTTCCAACAATTTTCGCACTTAAGTGCATGAATAAATATTATATTTACACATCTATCTTCAACAATTACTATTTACATGTATATTTCTATAATTCTATTATTCGAATTCCATAATTTTTTGGGTATTTTTAATGGGTTCGGGTCCGGATCAGGTCTATTTTGAGCGGACCGGGACCCAAAAGTGCATCGGGACTTATTTTAGGATCTGGACCCATATAGATCGGATCGGTTCCGGTCCAATGCTGAGTCCAGGTCGGGTGTGGGTATTGGGTCAAAGTAACAACTCTAATCATACCCCGTCGGCTTCCAGTCTTGTAAGAATTGGATGAGATCCCTTTTTCGGTTTCTCGCAACTGTGATCATATATCCAGTCATTTTTGGCCTCCAGGCTTCGTTCTGTCACTGAATCGCCACCCAATTATTCTTATTTGTTGCGTACTTATAAGCCACCGGGTATCTTCTTTAGGTTAATGGGACCACACCACTTATCTTTCCAGAAGCAAATCTCTGCACCGTTTCAAATAGAGAAAGTTGTGCCCACAAGAAAAATGTCTTTTGCACACGAGACTCCCCGCCAAAAGTCAGATATGGACGCAATATTCTTCTGTTTTTGGTGCAAGCTACCATTTCTAAGATAGATCGCCCTTATTAATGTTGCCCATTTCGCCTTCGTGTGATGATTTTTGACCACCACGTACATAAAAATGCCTGGTTCATTTTTCGAAGGTTGATAACATCTAACCCTCCGAACTCCTTTCGTTGCAAATCAACCCCTATTTAATTAACGGATAACCTTTCGCATGGGCTCCAGATCCATTCTAAAAGAACCGTTGTCTTAACCTATCAATCTTTTTGGTAACCCAAACTGGAATCTCAAAGAAAGACAAGAAGTACAAAGGTATTGAGTTGATCACCGAGTTTAGCATAACCAGGCGCTCGCCGAAAGAGAGCATCCCCCTTTCCAACCCTCCAGCATATTAGCAATAAGCTATATGAGTTCGTTCCAATCCTCCTTTCTTAGAGACCCACTTATTATCATTAGTCCCAAGTACTTTAGTGGTATCGTCTACACCAGGCAGTTTAGTATGGCTGCCACGGTAGTATTGGTCTCTCCGACGTCGCCTAAGAAGGTGATGAAGCTTTTATGGAAGTTGACATTCAATTCTGACCAATCCTAAAAAAGATACAACCCCTACTTTCGAAGAGTTGTCTGTGCTATATCGCATTCTCCAAAAATTAAGTTGTCATCTGCGTATTGAATGTTCATTACGGCGGATACCCCCTTCTTCAAGCCTAATCTGTTAATCAAACCCTTCTCCTTGTAAGATTTCAACATCATATGTAGGCCGTCTGCTACCTGAGTGAATAACAGGGGGGACAGAGGATCCCCCTGTCGAAATCCCCTTTGGCATTTTTTTTTCCTGGAGTCCCATTGAATAGGACTTATACTTTAGCAGACTGCAGCTAAGTTTCTATCCATAAAATCCACCTATTCTCGAATCCTCGCTTGCTAAGGATTTTTTGCAGACATTTCCATTCAATTTTGTCGTATGCCTTTTCGAAATCTAGTTTCAGAAAATGCCCCTGCCTTCCCCTGCCTTTTGCAATCTTGAATTACCTCCTGGACCAATGTCACGCCCCTAAAAATATCCCTTCCCGTGAGAAACCCTGTCTGATACTCCTCCACGATATCCCCAATCAGACCCTCATTTTGTTAGCCAGCACCTTAAAGATAATGTTGACCGAACCATGAAGCAAACTGATTGGTCTGTAGTCCTTATCTCGGTTACTGTCTTCTTCTTCAGGATCAAGCAAATATTGGCATAATTAAGTCTTTCCATATCCAAGGTTCCCTCATATAAAACATTCATGACATCCATAATATCCCATTTCACGGTGGCCCAATACCGTTTGTAAAAGAAGACCGCGAACTCATCTGGTCCTGGAGCTTTATCCTAGCTTAATCCCCAAATTGCCATTTTTACCTCTTCCGAAGTGAATGGTTCGTGGATCGTCGTAACTCTACTTTGAGTATCATCGTCTAGTTCTTCCCACAGATCTTCCACTTATTTGCAATGTTCTTCCTTCCCGTTACCGAACAGCTCCCTATGCGTATCATCGATGTGCTCAGATATCTGTTGGTTACATGAAACCACCGTCCCCACAATGTCCAAAGAGTGAATGCAGTTGTTCCTACTCGCATACTAGCTACCTTATGGAAATACTTAGTATTTGCATCGCCCTCTCGTAGTCATCTCACCCTTGACTGTTGGCGCCACATCACCTTTTCCTTGTTGTAAGTCTTGAGAATTTCCTGCTTATTTGCGATCAACCTTCGAAACTGGCTGTCGTCCAGGTCTCCAGCTTCCTCATTTTTCACCAATTCATCTATCTCTTGTGGTATCATCTCATTCCTTTGCAGCACATTTCCGAAAGTGGTCTTGTTCCATCTTTTTAACATTTTCTGAGTCTGGAGAGTTTCCTCATCAGTCTTTGTCGTTGCATAGTTGACCTTTTCCCTATTGCTTAGCCACATTTTCTTGAAGCGGAAGATTTTGCAGCTCTTTTTTGTCCTCTTCACTGTGCCGATGTTGATTGGAATGTGGTCAGAAGTATTGCGAATGCATGAATGCGCCAAGGCCCATGAGAATTGTTAGAACATGAATTTCATAAAACAAAAAATGCTAACAATATTTGTGAAGAATCATAAATACAGGAAATGAAAGAACAAACCATACAGTACAATACAGAGTCGAGATTTTAATAGCAAAATTCGTCCCGTAGTGTACGGTGGTTGACGAATTGCCTCCCAGGATACAACTGTATTACCTTTACCTGAAGAGCAGTACCCTAACATCAGAGATCTCAGCGAACCGGAGCTGTGTTGTATTCTCAGACTGTGACTCAGAGGAAGAAGAAGATTCAGAATGTTTTTGAAACTGTGTATACTGGCAGACAAAAGTTACTAGTTTTATAGGAGACTGAGAGTAACTGAAGGGTCCATTACTCTGTAACAGCAGAGTAATGGTTCAAAAAACGTAACTGATGAGCCATTACTCTGCTGTTACAGAGTAATGGTACCATCAGTTACAGAATTTGAAAAGCCTTAACAGTAACTAGGGAAAAATTTGGAGTGGGGAAAATAAAATATAGGCCAGAGCCAAGCCAGACCAGACCAAACCAAATCAAGCCGAGGCCAGGGCTAGAGCCGGGCCGGGCTGGGCATGCGCGCGCGTGTTTGTTATTTTGGCTAGGTCCTCTCCCCACTACACGTTAGTGGTAACCCCAGGGTTACGCCCTTTAGTCCATTTCTTTGGCTTATATACTAGAAAAAATCTTTCCAATCTTCCGATGTGGGATTATTCATTTCAACTGTCCAAGTTAGTACATTTCGAGTACCCAACTTTGGACCTACATTTCTCATTCATACGAAAACCGTTTTTGGCAAGTGAGTACATTACGGAATAGTACTCGACGAGAGGAATATGATCCAATCAATTTTCGGCACCGCCGGTGGCCGGAGCTCACCGGAATCCGGCCCGAAAAATATGCAAAAATTTTTTCCAACATGAATTGCATCTCCCAGTCCACTAAGACAAGAATTCTGTCTAGCTTTGCGAGGACAGGGCATCGACGTCGATTAGACCATGTAAAGCGGGTATCATTTATCGGTATCTCAATCAACATGTGCTTGGAGATGACCAGATTGAACATTCTCCTGTCGTGCCCATTACCCACCCCTCTGTTCCTTTCATGTGCATGTCTGACGACGTTGAAATCCCTGCCTATCACACATGGCAAACTCCATCTACCCCTGATGTCCACTAACTCTTCCCAAATATCTTTCCTTCATCTTCTGTCGTTTGGTCCATAGACTGTTGTGATCATTTCCTTCTAGCCGACCGCTCTCCTTTGAACCACTACCGAAATAGTGAGGATGCCCACCCAACAATCCAGTAAGTCGAAATACGGGTATTGATACCGACCATTAACCCCCCAACGCTCCATGTGCGTCTTTAAATCGTCACTCCCTAATATGGTTTAGATGTAATGACCTAAGGAACTTGTCGGTTGGTTGAGACACTTAGTCTCTTCCAAACAGACAATATCCACATTTTGACTATTAATAAACTCCCCTACCATCCTACGCTTGGCCGCATTGCCAAACCATCTTATATTCCAAAATAGGATTTTGGACATTAAAACTCTTTGCCCCCCCCCCAATGAGCATTAACATGCTTAACCAAATCCCAGGAGACAAACGGCATCAGTCTCCCTTCCTAAGATTTGTTGGACCTTGTGCAGACACTGTCTGCTTCCCGATCCCTAATTATGTCCATGTAGTTCGTGTGTAGTATGGGAATGATGCAAATTGATACCAGAAACATTTGCAAGCTGAATTAACATGGAATCTGGAATTGAACCGAAAATTGAAATAGGTGCATGATTGCCTGTAAGGTTCTCATAGCTTTTTCCCTTCCCCACCTTTTGGTATATTTCCTTCATTGTCATTGGTTTTTCTCCCTTTTTGCGTTGTCTATCGCTACACCGATGGCTCTCCTTGGCCCTTTCGTTTCTTCGCTTAGGTGTTGGCTCTTCTGGCGAGGTATCATCAGCAAGGACCCAATGGAATTGTTATCTGACTCCGCAGACCCCTCTGAATCCCGTTTCTTATCAGTTGCCCAATTTTCCAACATAGCCTTGACCCTCTTTTTGATCTCTCTGTGCCCTCGTCCCTCGACTTCCTTCTTCAACATTATCTCGATGATACCGCCCTCTTCATCCTCCTCCCCGTACCCTTCATCGTTAGTAACATCTAGGTTGGCAGCCTTGTACTCCCCAACCTCCAAGTTGCCTTCGATCTCTTTCAAAAACTGCCCCAAACCCGTAGCCTCGTTATGTTTAATTACCTGTTGGCCCATTGGCTCCACACCCAGAAGAGGTTTCCCTTTAATAATAGCCAACTCTTTTCAGCCCATATCTTCTAGACCCATACATTGAATAATATCTTTTCCATAATCATTATTATAGCAAAAATCGAAGCTCTGGCTCAATTATAAGGCCCAATTGTGGTTTGAAAATTGCCGAAATTGAGTTCGGTGATGTTGTCACATCCCCTTCTTCCTCGTACGCTTCTGTCAATGTTAGCCTCGTACCCATGTTGGGCTCGAGGACTGATGTGACTTCATGACCCAAAGAGCGGACCCATCACATGTTGCGGAAGCATTTCTGCACAGGGTTCGAAGCGCTCTGTCAGCAATCGACGTGGCTTACTATCAGCCTCCATGGTGCCCTCCACCTGCTGTATCAGACATGTTGATTTCCCAAACGAAAAAGGCTATGCTTCTCTTCCCTCTGTTGGATCTCCTCCCATTGTGTGCTGCCCCACTAATTTCTGACTCACCAAGTTCACCAACGTCCCAGAGTGCTCTACTTGAACCGGTTCGAGAACCACATCCCGGTTCAATCCGGTTCACATTTCCTTTTTGAACCAATTCCCATTCGAACCGCTCCCCTTGCTTCGCTGTTTCTTTTCCAGCGTTGTTGCCTGAGGTGACCATCGCCGACAAGGTGAATAATCTCTCCGGTTCTTGTCCGGGAAAAGTCATTTATTGATGAGGTTTTCTTACTGCTTCCTCCCTCTTCTGCCTCGTCGTTTTCAACGACAATTTTGACGTGGAGTTTATTCTCCACCATCGTCCTAACCACCGTCGGGATCTTGTCGACGCTTTGGCATCCAATCCGGAGTCTTGCGAAGCCCCCTTTATACCTCACCGTGAGCTGGTCAACCTCCAACAACACTCTGAATTTGTGAACGATATCTTGTAAACCACCCAACTCATCGTAGTGCTGTGGGAGCCGGACAAGCTGAATCCAAGCTTCCGCCAGCTCCCCTTGTTCAATCGCCCCCTCTTCCCCTGACCATGGTTTGATACTGATACCAAACATTCTCCCTATAAACTTGATCTCACTTCTTTTAGCTAGAGAGGCGATACCCTCGGTGGTCGGAAATTCCGCCATCCATTAATCTTGAACTTTGTATAGTTATTCCGGTTGAAAGAATCGGGAAGATTCCTCAGGCCGATGACCACCTCCGCTCTTGACGACCACTCTGTGACTGCCCTGACCACCCCTAACTTCAATTTCAATAGCTCTCTGTTGATTTTCATTGAATATGAAACTGTGATGGTGGCATGAGCATATTCCTTCTTCGGTGGGGGTCATTTCTCCTCCGATGTCCTCCCGCCTATCCTCCCACCTCTAATAGCACAGGACTGCACTTTGTAGCCTGCTTCTTGCATTTGAAGCAAACTAAGATCTCGATTGGACACTCCAATTTGAGATGGTAATCGCCGCAAAACAAGCATGTTTCTATTGGGTTTTTTGTCTTGCATACTTGTTCGATAAGAAGTAGAAGATGATGAAGCGAAGGAGGTCGAAGCAGTTGTTGTGAGAAGAAGCAAAAATAGTAGCACAATAACAGCTAGTAGCTAGGTACAACCTACCCCGGGTTTGGAATACCCAAACATGGTCGCCTGTCAATTTTGACAGTCGACCGACAGCGGCCTCTGACTATAGTATTAGGTTTAGGTCTTGGTTGTCTTTCAGGCCTAATTTCATTTCCAAGTTAGATCGCATGACTCCTATAATGTCTCTTTATTCAGGATATATCGGATGACTTATGTATCAAGACTACAACCTAGAGTTTCTCTAGATCTCTATATATTATTTTGTAAATTTTCATTGAGAGACAAGAGAGTACTTCATTAATAAGTGTAAGTGAGAGTTCTCCTTTGTAAACAGTTAGCTATCTTCTAGTGAGGCTTGAGAGATAGATAGGTTCTTGGTGCGAGTAATACTTTGTATATTCTCTAGTTGAAATAATATTTTTCTTCTTTCTCCCCTGGATTAGGTTCGTCCAAATTTGGGACAAATCATTGTGTGCTTTGTGCGATTGGTTTAATCTACTTATTTGATTGTTCGTCATCAGGATCGGTTGCAGTTAAATTCAGCCTAACAGTCTCCACCCTCGCCTTGGCCCGAAGCTTCTCCTACTTCTTGGTGGGTCGAGACCTATAAATTTCCCAAGGAGCTTCCTCTCGATCATCCCTCCTAAGTCCCAACCAACCGTCTTCTCTGCGTCTAATTTCATGCAGCACCAATAAAATCTCTTGTTCTGAGAATGTCCTGGGTGATCTAGGGGGAGTAGGGAGCTTGTTGTATGTCGGGAATCTCCTGTGAGGCGACTGTTCTTGGGGATGGTGATGTTGCTTGGGGGATCCTCTCTCTTCAAGAAAGTGTCTCATTTCCCCGTCATTTCTCAGTGAAGATTTCGTTGTCACGGTGTGCCCTGTGTTCCTTGCCGGCATTCTCGACTTCTTCTGGCGGGATTCCTTCCTTCCCTGGTAACCGCCTCCTCTTCCTGAATATGGGATGCTACGGTGCCAGGTTTTGAAGAAGAATACTCAACCTTTTTTCTATCGTCACCTCTCCCCGCCGACGATCTTTCCCTATCAGTATCACTGTAACCCCCTCGTCATTGTGTTGGCTCTTGTCGACTGCGTGAGTGCCTTTATTCTTCATCGTTGCTGTTGTCCCTGTGCTCCCACCCTCTCTCTTTCTTTCTTTCTCAGCTCTCATTGCTGCTTTGAGTGTTTGTGGCTTTGGGGGGTGGTGGAGGTAGATGTGGGAATGGAGGAGGAGATGATTAGGTAGGGATGGAGGAGGTGGAGATGGCATCGGTGCCAGAGTTCAGGTGAGGGAGGAAGAGATGAGGGTTAGGCAGAGTAGGGAGATGCATCTTCTTTTGTTGTAGTTTTAAAAGTGTTATATAATTTTTTTGTTAGGCCTTTCAGGATAAAATGGGCACATAATTCTGAATTGCAGGAAATGTTCCATAATTGGATTTTCTACTTCTCTCTCTTTCTCATCTCTTAGTGTGCTATACGATGGGGTCAGGTTTGGTTTTTAGGGTGGGATGTGGGGTTGGTACGAGGACGCATGGTTCAAACTGTTCAATGGTGTAATTGGATTCAAGTGATGATTTCTCTACTGTGGATTTTTGCTCCCCCCCCAACACACACACACCCACACCACCACCACCAACAACAACAACAACCCACACACACAACAACAACAACAACCCATTGTTTGATTGGCTGGGATTGGATTTGGGTTTTAGGCAGAATATGGGTTTCGTTTGAGGCGGCAAAGTTCTATTGCTTGACTTTTTCTTAGGGGAAGCCTATGGCTTAACTTGATATACAATACAATTCCCCACCTCCCTCCCAAACAACAATCCATTGTTTGATGTGCTGGGATTAGATTTGGGTTTTAGGTGGGACATGGGTTTTGTTTGAGGCGGCAAAGTTCTATTGCTTGACTTTTTCTTAGGGGAAGCCTATGGCTTGACTTGATATACAATACAATTTGTTTGGACAAACTCATTTGCATCTTGTTATGATAAAGAACAACATAATGGATTGGATTAATTCAGCTAAGAGTACTATGCACTACTATCTAATACAAATAAAAGCATCCATTTATAAACTATATACATAAATGCACCTTAACTATCATATTTCATTGCAACACGATTAGGTTGGACGCAAGCTATTTTGACGTATATTAAACATCTTGAGTATGCATGAAATATGTTCACTTATGTTTCTCTTTCCCAGACTTTCTGTTAAAAGGTTGAATAGCTAAACATGAAGAAGAGAAGAGAGAAGTGGAAAATTTCCTTCCAACACCACTTAGTTTTAAATTATGGATTTATTCCATTTTGTAAATTCATGTGGTTTTCTACTCTATTTTCTATACATTAGAATTCACGTCAACTATCATTTTCTCTACTATTTTAATGGGAGAGCCCCAATTGTAACAAAACAAATCCGTGCATCGCACATGCTACTCCAACTCTCTCCATTTGTAACAAAACAAACCTGTGCATTGCACGTGCAACTCCAACTCTCCCATTATATTCTTTACTTTAAAAAATATGTACTTATCAAAATGTGCATCGCTCGGACAACTCCAACTTATGTGTATTGTACGTACAACTCCAACTCCTTATTAAGACGTGTCTCGCACGGGCAACTCCAACTTACGTGTATCGCATGTACAATTTCAACTCTTTATTAATACGTGCATCGGACGGACTATTGCACGTGCAGCTCTAACTCTTCCATTATATATAGAGATAGATATACTTTAAAAATATATATATTTATTAAGACGTGCATCACACATACAATTGTTAACAAAACAAACCAGTATATCGCAGGTGCAACTCCAACTATCCCATTACATAGTCTTTATTTATAATACTTCTAAAAATATAAATTTATTAACACGTGCATCACACATGCTAAATACTAGCATGCTCTTAAACTGCAAGACATAACTCATTATTTATCTATTTGTTTCCGTTGTGCTACTGCTGAATATGGTATAGTTATATGAATTTGGTAAATGGAAATAACAAATTTTGAAACCAAGTAATAAAGGGGTTTGAAATAGGATATCAAAGCATATTTTCCTTGTATATTGTTCTGTATTCGAGTATGCTGTCATGTTACAATGATACTATAAGGCTCTGTCTGGGAACAAAATTATAAGATAACCAAAGTATTTAAATTTAGGGATATAAGATATGCTAACTTTGGTTACCCTACCTTTACCACCAACTTAAAGCTATCTTTTAAGTTGATGTTTGGCACTACCACAAATAAGAAAAATTATATAAGAATGAAGTCTAGAGATAACTGAAATTATCTAAACTCCAAAATGAGGATCAAAGTTAGAATAACTAGAGTTTTGTAAAATTAAGTGAGATAACCCCAATTACCATAACTTAACTTTATCCCCGTATGTAGCCGAAACATATCTTATATTTCATATGGGAACTGTTGATGAAAGGAATGCAAGGCTGTTAAAGTTAAATGTACCTGTCGACATTGAATATGTGATAATTATTAAAGGGATCAACTGTCACTTGGCTTTTGATTCTACTATATTATTAGCGCGTAGAATGCACATATTTTCTTTTGTGATGAGAGCCCAGTTGGCATTTGTTCCCTCCAACAGGTAATAATTGTCATTAATTTTCGTGGAATGTGCAATACATGTGCTATGCCCCAAACCATCCAACAAAATACACCCTTCTATTACATAGTAGTATAGAAAAACACAGACACGGAGAAGCGGAATTTACATGCTCCTACAGTTGGGTTTTATTGGACACAGGTGGAGCTAGAGCTGATCTTTCATTATGATGATGTTAATAAAGAAGCACATATTGTGAAGGATCAAAGTTTGAAATTGATATTTGTTGTAGGTGTAGAGGCGTGATATGACATATAGGGAACCTTAATGCAGAAAAATGATCTGTGGAAACTGGCGCAAGAAAAACTTTTGAAGGTGCTTACGACACACCATTGGTCCTAGGCTCGACATTCCTGAGAAGGAACCCACAAAAATATTGTACCACTGGAAAGTGTGGATATTTCAGGCTCTCCAACACACCCTGGAGCAGTCTAAAAGAGCTTGGGAGCAAACTTTATGATTCTATTATCTATTAATTATTTGTGTGCCTCCGTGTGCGCGCGAGTAAACAGATTGTTCTTCTTAGACACATACTTCGTTAACAAGGAGAGATTGAGAAGAGCCCAAGTAGGTAGTCTTTATTGTTATCCTTTTTGTTTTTGAGTCGTAACTTACGATTTTTTTTCTTGGTGGTGTTTCTTCCTCCTTTCTCTTAATCTTCCTTCGAAAATTCCTTCCCGGAGGACTTGAATAGATGTTATTAGTATTTTATGATTCTGCATTCACCTCTATCTCTTTTATCTGTTTCTGTTTTGTTGTTGTGTTTTTAAATCTTTTTTCCTCCTTTCTCTCAATCTTTATTCTCTGAAATCCCTTGTCAGGGGACTTGAATAAATGTTGTTAATATTTATGGTTCAGCTCTATCCCTTATCTTTTTTGTTTAGGTTATGCTTTGTTGTTCAGGATTTTATCATCTATGAATAGGCTTCTACTATGCCTTAGCAGTTTTCCTTCCTCCTTTCTCTGTCTTCCTTTTCTGAAATCCTTTTTCAGAGGACCTGAATAAATTTTGTTAGTATTTTATGATTCAACTCATCTCTTATCTTTTTGTTGAGGTATATGCTTCATTGTTCTGGATTTTATCATCCATGAATAGGTTTATATAAGACTTTAGGGTTTTCATCAGATAGCATATACTTGTTTCCAATAGGGGTGGCAATTGGCCCAAACCCGACCTGGACCCTACTAGGTCCAATCCGGTGAGTAGTGGGCTCGGACTAACCATTTCTCAATACTGGCCCGGGCCTGGACTTTGCTTTTGAGGCCCGAAAAAATACAGGGCGACCCAGGCTCAAGTATTTTGGTCATATGGGCCCAAATCATATTTGTATGTGTGCCTATTTGTGTTTGTATGCATATGCATATTATGTATATATTCATCTATATTCATGTGTGTATGGTGGAATGAGTACTGCGGTTTATAAATTTATACTACTATATGTAATGGGAGAATGGTGCGTTTGGACAACTTCTATTTGGGACTTCATCACTTGCATTGTTTTTGTCCGTTCCTTTTTATCTCTATTATCACATTGGGAATTGATGATAATCATTGTGCATTAAGAGAAAAGATGATTTCTCGATGTACTATGAAGAGACTGAACACGTGATTGTATGTAATTTTCCGTTGAATGAAGGTACGTGTTTTCATAGGTTTCTTAACTTATCACATATCTCTGGGATGGAGATGCTAATTGAGACAATTCTGAGAGCCGCCAGAGATCCCACAAAGATCTGGAGGGGTCTAGAGTTTAAAGTAAAAGATTAGTAGTTATTAATTTTTAGCCTTCTATAGCCTTGTATTGGGTTAATAGAAACTACTTTTATTTCCATCTGTTCAAAACTTATTTAGTCATGAAAGTTCCAATTATGATATATATTTTTATATTTAGATACTAATTTGTTAGATTTTGTTTCTTGCATTTTTTTTAGTTTCGGATAAGGTTGGACAGTTTAGAATTTTATTTTTTGAGATAATTTTTAGAAACTTACTGAATGCCTTTTTTTGTATTTTTGATAAATATACTGAATGCCTATTTAAAGGCTTCAGAGTTTATGAAAGTAATTGTTTTGTGGGAAAAAATGAGCAAAAAATAGAATTAGTTTGTGGTTGCATGACACCTATCCTCTCTATCTTAATTTCCTCTTCCCCTTCATTTCTTTACCATGATAAGCATCACTTTGCTCATCGTCTTATCCTACTTCTTCCTGCATGAAGTTAATTCATTAGGCATCAGAGCTAAACCTGCCCCTTGTCATCATCTTCCACCTTTACCCCCCACTAGCAAATCCACTAGCTAAATTTGGTCCTGTATCAGATCCTTTTTGTCCACCTTATTAGCATATCCTTAATTTGCATACCCATTGTGTAATACCCCAGGTTTTCAACGAACAGTCGACTGGTGGTTTGAGCAGTCGACTGCAACTGAATGACGTGTGCGTGAGGTACACGGGATTTGTAAAGGGATTTGAGAAATATAGTCCCACATGGGAAGTATACAAAAACTAATTTGAGTATAAATATAATTGCCTATGATCAAGAGTCACCAATTCGGTTAACCACCTTTTGAGAGGCAGCCTGTGGTGGGCAGTTGTATTACATAGTATCTAATTTGTCTTCTAAAAATATTAAAATTGTCTGAGTATTGGGGCGGGGCGTTACAAATGGTATCAGAGCCGACTTTCGACACCGAGTGTAGAAGAGGGCATATGATCTAGTTCACGGCAGGGAGATGATTCTCCGGATAGGCAGGGTGCATTTGTATGTACCGGGTGTTTCTACACAACATTTCGTGGGATCAAAGGACTATTCTACAACGGCTAGAAAGGCGGATCCTACACTAGATGTGTGTCCCGTACTCAGCGAGGACGCTGATTTCTAAAGGTGGGGTGTATGTAATACCCCAGGTTTTCAACGAACAGTCGACTGGTGGTTTGAGCAGTCGACTGGTACTGAATGACGTGTACGTGAGGTACACGGGATTTGTAAAGGGATTTGAGAAATATAGTCCCACATGGGAAGTATACAAAAACTAATTTGAGTATAAATATAATTGCCTATGATCAAGAGTCACCAATTCGGTTAACCACCTTTTGAGAGGCAGCCTGTGGTGGGCAGTTGTGCTACATAGTATCAAATTTGTCTTCTAAAAATATTAAAATTGTCTGAATATTGGGGCAGGACGTTACACATTGTCTCATTTGTCATGGCTTTGGCGCCATCTTTAGAGGGTAAGAATCAACTTTGAGGGGTGAAGCTGAAATTTTGATTATCTTGCTGTGAAAGACTCCTCAGTTAATAGATGTATGTTTTACAAAATCGGCATCCTTTGATGGGAAAAGACATCATCGATAGTGATGGTACTTAGTGGAGAATATCTGTAATTCATTCTTAGCCGACTGACACTGGTGAGACTTCTAAAGATGTCAAGATACTTATATGCATTCATTAATCTGAAACTGATATGATAGAGATCTAGAATCTTTGCACTGTCGTCACTGGGTAAAGGATTCACCACATCTAACCTTCAGTTTTTTTTTAAAGGGTATGGTTTTCTTGCTTCAAATGTGCTGGAAAGTAGTCAATAACTAATCCTGTTAGTTGCAATCAGCCGGGCATGACCGATATTATACGGATATTGAAAACTTGGGGTGCTCCATTCTATGTGATGAATATGTTAGTAGTGCTATTGTCATCGTCATCATGCAAGCACTTCCCTTGTATCAAAAGAAAGATGTTTCTAAAATCTAAGCCTTTTCTTATAAAATGGGGTTGCTGAGAACAAACCTCCTGATTGAGATGAAAGTTTTTTAATTATTGTCGAACTGATTTTCAACCCTCTTTAATGCAATGCCAAATTACTTTCCGAGGAAACTATGGACAGAAGAGGATTTTGCCACAATCATAGTTGACTAGTTGACATCCTCCAAACTTGCCCAGATTGTAGTAAATCATCTAGAATAAGGAAAAAGATTTGTTAAATGATATTGCATTTCAACTGTAAGGCATAGATGTAGTCTGGAGCCAAATAAAGAGCATTTGCGAGGGGGTTGTGAAAGTGTGTTGGTATCAATATTCTGTTTTTACTGGGATATTGTCTTCCCATGATACGTGCTCAATTCCTTGATGGTCCTATCATCCTTATGAGTTATGGTTTCTTGTACATAGAGGCAATGTGATTAATGATCATGTAGTTTGTCTGTAATGAATCGTTCCTGAGAAACTTTGCAACTTATTTTTGCTGCGGGCCATTATTTTTGGGATGAACAAACTTATCTGCTTTGTGAATTGCTTGATTCGTGGCAGTTGTAGATATTGTGGCATCCAGGTAACAGAGTCATGTTCTCTTATATAAAGAGGCCTCTCAAAATTGATCTTCTTGATTATTATATATTTCAACATTCTGCAACAAGTTGTTGCTAGTCAATAGATAAGACCTACTGTCCTTTCCACGAGTGTATGGTAGAACAATTGTGCAATCATTTCAACTCAAAAAAATGAAATAAGGATATTGATGTAAATCAGTGGGAAAATGCTAAAAGATAAAAATAACAACCTATCGATAAGAAATTAGGGGTATGAGGTGCCAGATGAGAAACATGCGCAATGGAGAATAAATAGGGCATTATTTAAGAAGAGCAATAACTGATAAGTACAGGATTGTAGTTAATGGATCAACAAGAACAGAAATAGACCTAAAGTACTTCAATTATGCATGGTAGTTATTAATTCTCTAGAAGAATCACCTTTACGAGAGTTGAAACTAAGAGAGTATGCATGTAGCCCTCAATGATTTGGAGCAAATGTTTGTCTTGTTGTAATTGTCCTATGAATTGCATGATATTTTGTTGTTATTCATTTTTCTAATGTTTCTTTTCTATTGTATGTGTTCGTAGGTTAATAGAAAATAATTTACCTTACCAGTTCATGTTGTAAGTGTTGGTTGGATTTGTGTGATGCAAATTGCAAATTGAATCAATAGGGGGTGGATTCAAATTTTCTGACTGGATGGTGGTATGGTGTGGCCCATTCTCTCATATCATGTGACATATTAGAATCACCTCCTTATGTCAACCATTATGTGTGTGCGCTTTTGGCGTGGCCATCTTTTACAACACGCTTTTGGCGTGGCTATCTTTTACAATTTGTTGTATGCCATTTATTGTGCTTTGTTGTGCGGGCTAAAGTTGTTAGTATCAAAATAGCATTCTGTCTTCAGACCCAGGGGCAGACCCATGTTAAGCCCAACACTTACCCTGGGTTTTTGCAAAATCATATATATATATATATATATATATATATATATATATATATATGTATATATATAGAAAAATCTTCCATTGTGCATCACCCCTCCGTGTGCACTCGGCCTTCTTGCCTTCGTATCGACGATCCGAACGGTTTCACATTGATCTACACACCTAAATTAGTTTAAATATGTAAAATCAAATCATTTGAAATTCATTTGCCCATCCATCATGTGACTATAAAAAACAATGATTCTCAGCCATATTATTTTGTAACACTTCAATGGATGGGTAAATAAATTTCAAATGATTTAATTTTACATATTTAGACTAATTTAGATGTATAGATTAATGTGAACGGTTCAGATCGTCGATATGAACGCCCGAAGGCCTAGTGCACATGCCGTGTGCACTAGAGGAGTGCACAACCGAAGCTTTCCCTATATATATATATATATATATATATATATATATATATATATATATATATAGACAAATTAGAGATTTAACTTTGTGGGTAGGTGGTTCAAACTCCACTATAAGAGAACCATGGTTTGATTCCCTTAAGTAGCAACTGATTTTTCATATTTTTTAAAAATATAACTTGGTTTTGGATTATGTGTGTGTATATATATATATACCTTTGAAGTTGAATAAAAAATTCTATAGGACAACTATTTGGCCATCAATAATGTATGGAACAGAGTGTTAGACAGCAAAGAAACATGTCAAAAAAATAAGTGTAGCGGAGATGAGGATGCTAAGATGGATGTGTGGTGAAACTAGGAAGGATAGAATTAGAAACGAGTGTATACGAGACATGGTAAAGGTAGCTCTTATCCAAAATAAATTAAGAAAAAATCGCCTTAAGTGGTTTGGACATGTCACACGTAGATCTAGTAGTGTCCCCGTTAGAAAGAGTGATTTGATAAGTATTGAGGGTAGAGTTAGAGATATGAGAAGACCTAAACTTACTTGGATGAAAATAGTGAGGAAAGATTTGATAGCTTGTGGCTTTACAGAAGATATTGCACTAAACCAAGCAGAATGAAAAACCAGGATTCATGTAGTCGACACCAACTAGTTGGGAAAAAGGTTTTGTTGTTGTTGTTGTTGTATAGTATAAATTTATTAAAGACATTATTCAAAATATTACTAAAATTACACTCCATATACTTTGTTTTGTGAAGAGTATATTGACATGTCCAAACCACCTGAGGCGATTCTCTCTTAATTTATCTTGGATAGGAGCTACCTTTACCATGTCTCGTATATGCTCGTTTCTAATTCTATCATTCCTGGTTTTACCACACATCTATCTTAGTATCCTCATCTCCGCTACACTTATTTTTTGGACAAATGTTTTTTTGTTGTCCAGCACTATGCTCCATACATCATTGGTGGTCTAAGACACTTCCAAACTTCAATGGGTATACCATCCCCAATAAAGTTATACTATATATTATAAATTTTGAATATCTAATTTAAGTTTGAGAAAGTACATTTTCATACTGAAAATATATAATTGAATTTAATCTCATTATTTATGTTTTTAATAATATTTTTATATTTATCATTTCAAATCATCTAATCTTACAAGTATGAGTTTTTTGTCTTCTTCTCATTATGCGTGCAACTCAACTTATCTCTAATACTATAATTGGAGAGTTGGGGTTGTCATTTGTAGACATTCAAGTATTCAACCATCTAATCTCAACAATTCATTTTTAAGTGTGAGTTATATTAACCATTCATTTACGCAACTGTTGTTAGTTATCATAATACTCTCAAAGTTCAAATTTATTTACAACATAATTATTTACAGAAGTGTCACTCATATAAAATAAAAGTTTGTGCTACTACGGGTAATTTGTAAAGAGTATGTATGAGTAAAGAGAGGTTTCAGATTCGAGGCCAGATTACGTCTTATTATTTACTTTACAAAAAAAAATTGATTAGAACGTGCATCGCACGTGCATGTTGCTAGTACATATTATGCAAATATTTACTCAACCATATGTTAGAAAATAGTTAAATAATTGATGATTTCATATAACTAACAAATTGCTAAAAGTAAAAGAGAAAAGTGAGCCTCATATTTGTATGAGAAAAATTTCTCATACAAAGTGAGGTGTCAAAACAAAAACCCTTAGATTATAGGTTTGTTAAAGAACATCTTTGTTCATTTTGGTTGTTAAGATTCTCCACTGCAACTGGCAAATGAGTCATTTTAATAAACTTATAATCTAAGGGTTCTTATTTTGATACCTCACTTTGTATGAGAAAATTTCTTCATACAAATATGAGGCTCACTTTTCCCAAAGTAAAAACTCCTGTTCAACATTAAATGTATACGCAATATTTTTCTTTTACATTTTTTTGATAAATAAACATAAATTTCAAAAAGTACTATTTTCTTATGCCCACCCTGAATAAAATTTCTGCTTCCGCCACTGTTCAGACCACTGATATTATGAAATCATAAATCATCTTACCTATATCTGATTGTGTTTATTCTAGTTACATGTTGTGTACCATAGCTAGTAAGTATACTAGGCACCCCCCCCCCCCCCCCCCCCCCCCCCCCTTTTTTTTTTAAGGAAAAGGTGGAATTCATTAATAAGATTTTAATAAAACAAATCTAGATTATTGGGAGAAAGTACGCGGAACTAAAATGCAGAAAGAAAAAAATCCAACAACGCATTGGAGGGTGGGACATATCCAAAAGTGATATCGACATACAACATAACAAGTACGAAAGAAAACAAGTACAAACGTAGCGGTCCTTTCAACAGAACTCTGAAATGTGAGTATCTAGATGTCGTCTCTTCGCTCAATCTAGGGTAGGTTCAAATTCTACTTTCTTATCATTGTATTCGTCTACCTGGAAGGATCTGGCGATCTTCCCTATCGGTCCTGTGGCAGCAGTTGTAACCCAAAAGAAAATAAGATGCATGATATGAGTTAAAATTTCAGACGTACTAATACAAGTCCCACGAAAGTAAGTTATTTCTATCAAGCCATAAAACCCAGGTCGTAGCAGCGATGACGATGTACCACGTCTCTTTCATCTTGTGTTATATAGTGGCAAATTTGGGATCAATCCATAAATCCTCGTATATGTTGGGATATTCACTCGTACCCAAGGCCCGCAGAACCTCAACCAGTGTTGGCTTACTCCGCTGGCAGTTAATGAACAGTTGATTCAGCGATTCCGTATCAAAGTTGCAGCCCAATTATGCCTACATACCCGGAAGTTGATACTGTTGTACAAGGAGTGGAGTGTGAAAGAGCCATTGTTCTCCAGCCTTCTGTCCGGGCCGTGTGAACACTTCACCTCAGTCTATGCGACATAGTCTTGGAGGGCTTCTAGCCTCACATGGGATTCCAGACTAAGTTTATATCTCTTTGATGGTTGTTTTCTGTTCTAAGCATAACTATCCTCAACATATATCTTTGATGGTTGACTCTGTTTATATCCCATCTCGATTAGCAAAAGGGTTATATCTTTTGATCAGCCATTTCATTGTGGGAATTCGGACTGATGTCCCGAATCCTGTTTTTGCTTGCCATATCATGATCTATCCCTAGTAGCTACTCTGCCAAAAGAATCGAGAGAGATGTAGCTCTTTGAAAGGAAAGAGATGCCCATTATAACATCAGAGCCTCCTATTGATATGGTCCTGACCTTGGTGGGGTTGCATCTTTCTCTTTCGAGAAAAACACGTGTACCCTCTCCAAATTCAAGTATCTCGTATATCATTATTAGTGACTAGGGGTCCCACATATCTTTTCTAAAGGAGTAAAGTAGAAGTAGACCCACATCTTCATAAGTTTAATTTAGTGTCATCTCTTTCCACCTTGTAGATATTCCTATTGTCCTTCTCATGTGATTAGGCATTGGGGAACCTTTATCAGGTTAGAATAGGTAGTCTAGGTAGTCTGTATGTATGCTGTTGTTCTTCCCATTTTTTGACCGTCTGATTGATCAAATTTACTAGTAGAGCAGACTTTCTTTAACAACAGTAACCACACGTAAACATTTGTGCTCGACAACTTTGCCATTCGTGGAATGAAATCTCACCAAACCCTCCCCCATGACATTAAAAAAAATCATTTTGGTTATAGCGACATTGTTAAAGGACATGGTAGTAGTAGCACACATCATAAACCCACTCTCAGAAACTTTACCATTCTTTTAAGCTTTTGCTATTTAGAATGAATATGCTGCAAAAGATTATCTGCTTTATCTAATCTTTTATTTAAAGAAACATTCAATCAAGTGCTTAATCTAGCAGTAGGACAATGATTTATTGGTTAGCAATTTGTTTTTAATATCTTTGTGTCTTGTTTTTTTTTCTTTTTTTTCCAGGCTGCAGCTCTGTGCACTTCTTTCACTATTTCGTCAGCCTAACTTTGATTAACGCAAATAATAATCTCCACTTCCTGTACCTTTTCCTTCCTCCCCGCTTCAAAGGAACCAATACCGAAACCGGTGAGTAAAAATATATATATTTATACACATTTCAATTCCTGATTCGCTGTTAGATAACTTCTGATACTGCAATGCTGGTTTATTTTCAAAATATTCATCTCCATTTATTATTGCATGGACCATCTCTTTTGTCGGGGATAAGCTTTAAGTTAAACTAAGGAGATTTGCTTGGCTAGGAAACGGTCTTCTTGTGATTGGTTAGCAGCTCTATTGAAGGTTAAGATGAATGAAAGACCAATAAGGAAGGCCAGCAGTTAAAGTGACCTTTTTTTTTGTAAATAAAATGAAAGGGAACAAGGAAAACATGGTAGCTTGATATCGTTTTCTTGTAAAAAAATAAAAGGACTTTTGGCATAGGTTTATAGAATATGCTATTAAGGAAGGGATCCCCAGAGTGCCCCCCCATGCGTTTCCCCCAAAATTTGAGATCAAGTAGGGGCCGCTCATCTTAGAGCCTCCCAACTTGATTCAAGGGCTTTGAGATACGGATTTGGAGGGAAGACTATAAACTTCCTAAGATAATTTTTCCCACCAATTTTTGGATGAACACGTCTTTGTGTTATCTACCTGAGCCACCTCTCTCTCCTCAGGTTGTTTGACAGTTTATTCAGCTTTCTCTCTTTGTTACTTTTCCAGATGAGTGGTAGTCATTTATGGACTACTAAGTAATCTGCAAATTATTAGTACAATATGGTCGGCCATAACGGCATTATTCTGATGGAGGATCACCGCATTATTATGTTGTGTTGTTATTAATTATGCAAAAATTACTGATGGTACTAAGAACTGTTATAGTTTCACACAACTCGACAATGAATGTGGAGCTTGTAGAGAGTACTGTCACGGGACAATTTGTCCGTGACAGTACACTCTTAATTGCTTCTGCTTTCCACATTTTTATCTGCCAGTAAAAACATAAATTAGAATACTAATGTAATTCAGAAGCAAGTTTAAATTTTTTTTTTAAGAAGCAAGTGACCTAGGTCACCGATTTCATTAATGAAAAATTACGAAACCACAAAATATCCATATTACACATCATAATCTACGAGGCCTACCGGCCTGTCCCAACAAAGTACAGAATAACAACAGAGCTGAAAGTTAAAAGATACAACAAACTAGGAATATATAACCATCCCTCAAAATACCCAAACAACAGCAGGCAGTCATAGTCCGCCAGCATAAATGGCAGTCTCCCAAACAGAAGACTTGGCATACACTCCATATCTCCAGCTTTACTTGCCCCCATCGAATCTGATCCTCTTTCTTGCCGCAAAGTTACCTGTCCAAAAATCTATTAGAGCCAGTATTTTATGCATGGATAACTTGAAAGAACACCTATAGTTACGAAAACAAATATCGTTCCTATCTCCCCATAATGACCAAATCACCGCCCCCGTCGTGATATCCCAAAGTACTCTATGGTCTTTGCATATATTACTAGATCTCCCTCTACCCCATATGTCCTCTACACAGTTCGGGATGAAGTCAGTGTTGAACCCTATTCCAAAAATTTCCCACATTAGCCTCGCTTTAGGGCAAGAAAAGAATATGTGTGTCATGTCCTCCTCTTCCGAGTTAACATTGCATGCAAGTTACATCTATAGGAAGGTTTCTCTTTCTAAGATTAGACTTTGATAGGATAGCGTCATGAAGAACCAACCACAGGAAAGCTTTCACCTTGTTAGGGACCCTGGATTTCCAAATAGTTAAGGCCATAGAGTTCCTAATACCCCCGTCGTTCAAGAGTCCGTACATGGAGGCTACCGGGAAATCAGCGCATGATCCCCCTATCCAGATTCTATCATCCTCTTTCCCCTTTATTGGGCGTCCTATATTAGACAGAAACAACTCTAGTTTACCCAATTGGTCCTGAGCTAAGAGGGACAAGTTGCCTGTAAATTTTAACTTAAGTCTCCTCCTCTTCCATACCTCGGACACTAATTCGTCCTTCCCAATTGTTACGGACGCCAGTTGACGGTAGATCGATTGAAGGGAGTTATCCCCACACCACTTGTCATTCTAAAATCTAGTTTCAACACTATTTCCAAGATTGCATTTCGTATTCGCGTGGAACACATCCCCTACCTTTGCGATTCTTTTCCACATCGTTGAAACCTTTCCCTGTTTTCGTCTTACTCCAAATTTGCAAATTTTCCTTTTTCGGTATTTCAAGAACGAGTTACTCCACCACGCCTTACGTTTCTTGTGCATTTTCCACCACCACTTCAAAAGCAGCACTTTGTTCATGTCCCGCAAGTTAACAACGCCAAGACCACCATACTCTTTCTTCTTACAGACCCTATCCCATCTCATGAGATGGAATCCCTTGCCATCCTCCCGACACCCTTTCTAGAGGAATCGTCGTCTACATCTATCAATTCTGTCAATAACCCAGGAAGGAAGGTCATAAATCGACATCAAATAGGTTGGGAGGCTACTAAGAACCGAATTGATAAGGGTGATTCTCCCCCCAGGGATAAGCACTTACCTTTCCATCCTGCCAGTTTCCTCTCAATCTTCTCAATAAGTTGCATCCAGTCTTCACGAATCATTTTTCCCGGTCTAATCGCAATTCCTAGATAGCAAGTTTAATTTAATGCATCATTTGTTGTAATATTAATATTTGGTCCTTTTTATTAATTTTATGTTTGCTTCTATAGCTCCTTTGATGAGGTAAATTCTGAAACTGAATACCGGTATTTTTTATTTTTTATTTTTGAAATAAAGATGGCTAATACCGGTATTCTGACACACGAACTTATATACTCATCTGTTTCTGTTTTTTAGTTAGATACCCATCATAGCTACATGATGAACGGTAGATATATATATATATATACAACATTTTGGCCATTGACAGTCTTTTGAGCTTGTCAGAGCTGCATTCAGTTATTGGAGAACGATATGTGTACTATTAATATGACATAGTAACATATACAATTTTATTTCTTCTTTGAGAAAAATGAGACATGCTAGACATACATAAAATTCTACCCCAAACATACATGGAGCTTGTCTTTTAGTGGTTTGTGTGTCCATTAATCACTAAAAGACAAATGGATAAGACCCAACAATCACTAAAAGACAAGCCCCATGTAAGTTTGGGGGTAGAATCTCATGTAAGTCTAGCATTTCTCCAGAAAAATAGCCTCATTTCTTATGGGTCTTAGTGTTTTACCCAAACCAGAAAATGCCATGTGGATCATTGCTCAGAGTATCAGTGATCATTGAAACATCTTGACCTTGAAGTCTCTTTTTTTTCTTTCTCTTCTACTGTTTTTTGAGCGAATCTGACATTAATTTCTTGTTACTGTAACCAGGATATTAAATTGAAAACACCAACACGTGCACCAGGATGTATCAAAGAATCAGTCATGCACCATCTTCAGATATTTCCTTGTAATCCTTCGATGACAACCATTCATTCTGAATCATTCATCGATTCCATGATATCATGATTTTATTACTTCATTTTCATCCCAGTCATCCACAATTAACTTAGGGATTAGCTATATTTTATGAGTGGAGCTCTCAGGTGCGACGTACAGAATAAAAATGGCCGACCAAACCGTGGCCATCATAAAAATCTTACTGCCAGAGATCTGTTTGTTGCGTAGGCCCACCTCCAGTTAAATAATTTCCCTAAATGCCTATTACAATCTCTAGATATTGATATTTTATTTTTTTTGTGATTCTATAAAATTTTAACTGTACAGATTGAAAGATAATGGAAAATACAAAGTAGAAAGGCCTACAGGTTTAACCTACTGTTTTTCTTTACTTCTTTTCAGTAGCAGCTTAGCCGGATGCAAGTGGAATTTGAAATCCAGCTTCTTGCACATTGTTAAGATGCTTTGCTACTGTACTTCTTGCAGTTGAACCTTGTGCTAAACGACTTGGTAAGTCTGCTTGTGTTCTCTCTTTTTAATCCATATTAGTGCAGTTAAATTTTCGATTTGTTGGAAAAATTTCTTAATGTTGTACACCCCTTGTCATCTGTATACTACACTCCATATACTTAGCTTAATGATTTGGCCATTTCGAACATTTCTTGTTGGCTGACAAAATTAGCTATCAGGTTTACAGCATGTATATTTTTTTATATATGGAACCCCGACACGTAAGGAACTTGGGTTGAACACTCGTTTTTGCTATTTTAGCAATATGACAAAATAGCATATAGCAAAAAGAACAATTTGCTGCAGTCGTGATTTACTATAATTTGAGAACTAAATATTAAAAAAAAGAGCTCGGACGGAACAAGTCTTTTTTTTTTTCCATAAAGTTTAAGTTCATAACTAATGATTAGATATTAAAATAGGTAAATTAAATATTAAAATATATACTAATCTACCTAATTAATACACTAATCCTAAGATTAAATGGGCTAAAGCTGAGGTTTGAGCTGGACGGGATGTCCCGTCCAAGCTACTTACTTTTAGCTTAAGACGGGACAACATGTCTCGTTTGAGTTTTTTTCGATTTTTTTTTTTCAGACGGCACAACATGTACCGTCCGATCATTTAAAAAAAAAATTAAGTCAGATGATCCCATTAAAAATAAAAAAAACCATGGGACAGAATCCGTCCTCTATAATTTGAGAATGGTCATTTCGTTCTGCAAATTTGAGAAGCGACTGTAGCGATTTTGTCAAAATATGACAAATTAGCAAACGATTGGAGACCGTTCGATTATCAAAATATGGGAATATGACGAATATAACAAACTCGAACTGTGGATGCTCTTAATATCCCAAATTTTGTCTTGGACCCTTTGTTTTGTAAGAAGAAATATGTATAGATATCTGAAAGATATCCTTTCATATTTGAGGAGATCTCCAACTGTCCAAGTGATGGTGGGTGTGGGGCCCCACTTAGATAGAACCAAGGATTAGGTTCATGAAGTGGACGGGATCCACGCCCGAAACATTAGTGGGCCCCACCCCAACTCCTAAACAAAAAGATGTTTTGTCTTTGTCAGTCTACTAGTCCTTACTCAATCCTTAAACAGTACCCATACTTTATTGAATTTTTTCCTTAAGTTGACCCATTTTTAAAACTAATTTCGAAGATGATCTATTTTTCAAAATAATTTTTAGAATGGATCAGTCCTCATAAATCGCAGCATCTTCATCTTTTGGATCAGTCCTCATAGGCGCCGCACTTGGGAGCTGCAGCCTATTTGCAGCCTATTTGATTGTAAGACCGCAATTTTCAACTTTCAACTGCGACCTATGATGATGATGATGGTCCACTATAAAAATTAGTTTGGAAAGTTGGTCAACTTTGGAATTAGTTTCAAAAGGTGGGTTAACTCAGAAAAAAAATCTACTTTATTTGGTTGCTTTTGCGGGCCGACATACTTCATTTGGTTGTTTTTGCAGCCTACTTACTTAATGTTGGCCCGGCCCACCAACCTTCTCTCCCTTCTTCCCTATAAATAGCAGGCCCATCTCATCTACTTCCCATTCCACTCAACAAAACGTGCACAATACAAACCCATATAACACTGTCTTCACTTTGTTTCTCTAGAATGAGAATTCACCTTATAATAACTATAAGCCTTTGCTTTCTCCTACTATCTATTGCTTTGACAAGCCACTATCCATGGCCCTTCTTCTTCCTTGTCATCTTTCTCCCTTTCCTCGCGCCGGGTTGCTCCTTGTGGCCCAAACCATTCCCAAGTTCACCACCAACCCCCCCTGGACCCTCGGGTATCCCCATTTTGGGTTGCATCCCCTTCATGGGTCCTCTTGCTCATCGCAATTTGGCCCATCTCGCCAAATCTCATGGGGCCCTCCGCCTTATGTCCCTCACCCTGGGCTCCATTCCAGTGGTGATCAGCAGTCACCCTGATACTGCAAAGCAAATCCTATCAGGCCCGGCATTTTCGGACAGGCCCGTCAAAACATCGGCACGCCTGTTGATGTTCGAACGAGCCATCGGGTTTGCCCCGTCAGGACCCTACTGGCGCCACCTACGTCGTATCGCTGCAACTAATATGTTTTGCCCCCGAAGAATTTCAAACTCGGAGGCTTTGCGTCAGAAGGTGGGTGACGAAATGGTGAGTCAAGTTTGGAGAGAGATGGAGAAGGATGGGAGAGTTTTGCTGAGGGGTGTTTTGCAAAAGGGGTCCTTGGAAAGTGTGGTCGGAAGTGTGTTTGGAACCTCACTAATTGGTGTAAGTGAGAAGAGGGAAGTGGCGGAGATGGTTAGAGAAGGGTATGAGTTGATAGGGAGGTTTAACTGGGAAGACCACTTCCCTTCGATCGGTGGGCTCTTGGACTTCCATGGGGTAGGGAGGAAGTGCAAGTGTTTGGCTGAGAGAGTTACATCTCTTTTTAGTAGGATCGTGGAAGTGAGGAGAAGTGGAGGAGGAGATGATGAGTTCAGGGAGGATGACTTCCTCAATGTTTTGCTTAGCCTGCCAGAAGAGGAGAGACTGAGTGATTCAGATGTCATTGCAGTGCTTTGGGTGAGTCTCATCTCTCTATAATTTTCTGTTTTGTTATTGCCAATGTGTAGGTAATTAAGAAACATACGAGTTTAAAACACAGTATATTATCTATGATTTTGAGACTAAAGTGAGCATATTTGAGAGTTGCCTTTAGTTTAGGGGTATGTAAACAATTCTCCTATTCGAGTTAGTTATTTAATTGATTTTCCCTCCTATTAGTTATTTAACAGAAAAAAGGACATACCTGGGGGTTCTTTTCAGAGGGACAAGAACCTCAGCAAGTAGCCAGAGATACATGTATCTATAACTCAAGGCCAGGGCCGTCAGAATTCCCGGGTGCTCGAGACGAAAACTTCTAATGACCCAAATAATTAATTTTGGGTCCCTAATACCAATATAAATTTTTTTACGAGTAAAAAATACATGTCTATATTTACAAGGGAAATATAAATTTGGAAGCCGTTAAAATTACAAAAAATTCGGAGGCCTGCCTCAAGGGAGGACCCGGCCCTGCTCAAGGTCCCTTGCTTCGATAAAGTGGTCTCATTCCAAAATGGCCCATGCATGACTTTGACGAAGGAGATGCATCCCAAAACACCCCATGCATGCTAAATCTTTTTAAATTTCGATAAGATTGCTTTGCAAGGTGTGCATGTCTGGAAGTTTCGCCTAGGCATTGTATCCTCCACTTACTAAACCTTGTGGTCTATACTCTATAGGATTTTGTGGAGTGGCAAATGGGTAGTACTCAAATTGTTTTAGTGGTTTGGCCCATCTTATATGGTAGACCCTAACAGGAGAGAGACAGACCTGAAACCTTACTTTAAATAACCTAATCGTGAGTTCTCATCGTTTCTCTTCTCCTCCATGTATCCTTAACCAAACAAAGATAGCTCCCTCCACTAGTTTGGTTAGAAAGGTGATTTGACAAGGAATAGCTTTTGAGGTGACAAGCCCAAGTATCAACTTTGTATATGTACCTTACCTTTTCTTTCATAGCAAAGCTAGCTACTATCGACGCAGTCCTGAATTTTTTGCAGTGCTAGGCCACTTTTTGAAACTATTTGCGATTTTGGGCCACAACCCAAACTATTAGCATTTTTAGCTAGGCAGTGCCACGTCAGCAGTGGCCGCTATTGGGAATAGCGGCATCTTCATAGCGACCAATACATTGGACTTCCACACTTGACAGATGATAGAGGGTATTGTATAATTGTAAACCACTTGGTATAACTGAGGTCGCTATTGTCAATAGCGGCCTTATATAACTAAGGTCGCTATTCTCAATAGCGACCTCAGGTGGGACTGAAACAGATTGAGCCAACCTGTGGTCGCTATTGGGAATAGCGGCCTTAGTTATACAAGGTCGCTATTGGGAATAGCGACCTTAGTTATACCAAGTCGTATTGACAATAGCGACCTTAGTTATACCAAGTCGTATCCATTATACAATATCCTCTTTATAAGCTGACAATGGTAGAAGGTCGCTATGAAGAGGCCGCTATTTCCAATAGCGGCCGCTGCTGACGTGGCACTGCTTAGCTAAAATTGCTAATAGTTTGGGTTGTGGCCCAAAATCGCAAATAGTTTCAAAAAGTAGCCTAGCACTGCAAAAAACTCCGCAGTCCATGCGTATGACTTAGCCTTTGCCTAACCGATGACCGGTTGACTTTGTCAAGGTTGATTTTGACCCAACCATTTGATCATCCCAAAGTTAACTTCTTATTTCTTATAAAGAAGGAAAAAACATTTGATGGAATGAGTTTAATTTAAATCTACCATTCAACCCTTGGATGAAGGATGAAGGGGGGAGCACATCTCAGAGCAGTCTTCCTATCTAATCTTCTCAATCGAAGGGTAGAAGAAACAGGTTTACAGGAAACCTATAGACATGTACTTACAGTTACGGTGACTTTTTTCCTAGAAAATGAGTAACACATAAAATATAATGTTATGGGCATAATTATTTTTGAGTCTTTTGCTTTTTAATTTGTTCATGTTTGAATTATGGTTTGAAAACTTGGTTTAACTACCATGATATATTTAGCAATATCAGACGTGTAGAAAGTATTTTTTCGAGTAACATGTATAGAAAGTATTAGCAGGCAAATTTTCGATTTGATATGACCTAAATATCTTATTACAATATAAATTATGAACACCTTGAAGATACTAAGATCAAATAACCAGCACAAAATCAATGATGTAGTTTTTTTTTCTTTTTCTTTTTCTTCTTTTTTTTTCTTTTTTTCTTTTTTTGGAACAGGAGATGATATTTCGAGGGACAGATGTGGTTGCCATCCTCTTGGAGTGGATAATGGCTAGGCTAATCCTCCATCCAAATATCCAATCCAAGGTGCAACAAGAACTGCGGGCAGTTGTGGGGGCCCGGCCTGTTAAGGATTCTGATGTGCCAAATCTTCGCTACCTCCAAGCTGTTGTGAAGGAGGTTCTCCGCATGCACCCACCGGGCCCTCTCCTCTCATGGGCTCGCCTGGCCATACATGACACACAGGTGGGGAAGTTTTTCGTCCCTGCTGGAACCACTGCCATGGTCAACATGTGGGCCATAACACACGACCCTTCCATTTGGAAGGATCCATGGACATTCCAGCCTGAAAGGTTCATCGAGGAGGAGGTGAGCCTCATGGGCTCAGACTTAAGGCTTGCGCCATTTGGATCAGGGAAGAGGGTTTGTCCTGGCCGGGCTTTGGGACTAGCCACAGTTCACTTGTGGTTGGCCCGGTTTCTGCAGGAGTACAATTGGACTCCGAGCCGGCCTGTACAGCTGGCGGAGTGCCTCCGGCTATCGATGGAGATGGAGAAGCCGTTGGTTTGTAGGGTGGTCCGGCAAGGGCAGGTGGGTTAGAGTAAGAGTTTGTGCTGTACTAGAAATTATTACATTAAAAGGGTGTATATGTCGTGATCCTAGTTCCTATAAATAGGAATGTGTATGTGTACACTTTAGCTTGTAAAATGGTCTTTCAATGTGATCAGTTTGTTCTAGCTAGTGATCAGTTTGTTCTAGGCTTATTGTAATGCAGATATGGATGAGGGAAAGTTATAAAATATCATCGCTTTCCTATCTAGCTTTGCATGCCCTGACTTTGCAAAATAAGATCATTGTTCTTTTCAAACACCGAAGGGCAAATTTCATTTTGTTCCATTAATGAGATAACTGACCGTCCCTAAGATCACTGTGTTAGTGTAATGCATCATCAGTAAGCTGATTGTGTTAGTGTAATGCAGATATGCATGATTTCAAATGCGCGCACGTTTTGAAATTCAATAATTGTGGATGATGGATTGCACATACATATGCATGTGTTTTGCCTTCATATTATTGATTGATAGTAATGATTTCGAGATTTAGTTAAGAATGGGGTGGAATTTTGAGAAGTCCTTGTCCCAAAAAATTTATAAAAAAAAAAAAAAAAGGTTCATATGATTGACACAAGATTTATTACTTTCTCCGTGAAATGCACCCTACAAATAACTACGCTTTTAACAACTTTTTAAAAATGATAAGCAATAGTGTCCTTTTCATGAACTCTTTTTCAGTTCTGTCCTGAATTGAAATGGGATAAGTGTGATGTTGCTTTTAGGGATGACTGGGACATGCATCCACCAAAGTTTTTGAGGATTTACAACCAATGCTACTTCACTTTCATGCCAATATTTTTTTTTAAATTAAAAGTCTATTTTTTTGGCCTTTAATTGTTGCTTTGGGAAAAAAAAAAAAAGATTATAAATAGTTGGAGCAAAAAACTGTGCCTTTCCTTTCCTTCAAGAATTGATGTCTCACCAAACGCAAAATTGACAATTGAAAACAACTAAATCATTATATATTTAATGTTTATTGTTGATAGCTTTGCTCGATTTGGTGGATTCACAATCTCATAGTAAACGTATTTGAGCTATATTTCTCTGCATATCATGCATCTCGTATGGTTTTCAAGAGAGGGAGCAACTCTAAGACCGAAGGAAGGATCATCAAAGCCCTTGAGCTCGAGGGCTATGATAATGAGGAGATAAGAGATTATAGCTACTATTACATCGGTCATCCCACAACCCCTCGGCCGGGGATGATAGGGGTCTCTTTTCTTTGATTGTTGTTGCTGCATGTTTGTTTTGTTTTAGGCTTCTTGTAATTTGATTTCCCACACACAACACACATAGAGATGTAGGGGGTGAATTGATGTACATAATTTCTACTTCCTGATTGTTCGTTATATATATATTCTCATTATTGAAACATGGTGACTATATTCCACTTATTTTTCAAAATAGAAAAACGCATTGGAGCTATATTGCTCTACTATGACCATAAGATATGTTTCCTGTCTGGCTGGTTGTTTATTGTCATGTGAAAAGTCGGTGCTGAGTACTCTACTACAGTTAAATGAAGATATGTAAGAGCAGTACTAGATAAATACGTCTTTATTATGTTTTATCACAAAATTCAACATTTCTTCTTTTGCTTAGCTTGTTTCAAAGTGAAAGAAGAGTTCCATGATTTTCATCGTATCTCATTAATGAGCAAGATATGAGCAAATGACGGAACGCCCTTTTTCTTTGACGTCATTTTCCTCCTCCCTCCACTTAGGGCATGTTTGGATGCCTTCAAGTCCACTGTTTGGAAAAGAAATCCACTAGAGAGCATTCTTCATTAAATTTGGTTATTTGTAAGTGTGTTGGATTTTGTTTCTCTTCTCTTCCAAATAGCAGCCAAGGGTTTCTTTTTCAAACAGTGGTCTTCTATGTTGAATTTATCTCTAAAATTATAATGGAAGAAGGTCTTAGTGTCATTTGTGAATCTATCAACGTGTACAACACACGTGCATAACTATTATAAAGGAGATCTTATGTTCAAACTCAGACTACATCTGAATTTTATTTTTAAAAAAACTATATTTATTAAGACGTACATCGCACATGTAAATCTCTAATATTATAATGGGAAAAGGCCTTAGTGTCAGTGGTAAATCTACCAACGCGTGCAACGCACGTACATAACTATCATAGAGGAGGTCTTAGGTTCAAACCTAGACTACCTTTGAATTTTTACTTTAAAAAAACTATATTTATAAGAGGTGCATCGCACGTATAAATTACGAGTATTCAAAGCTAGCATTGGTATGAATACCTAATACCCGGACCTGATCTGGACCTAGCACTGGACCAGAACCAATCCGGTCTATACGGGTCCAGGCACTACAATAGGACCCGTTGTACTTTCAGGTTCGGGTCTAGGTCCGGATCCGCCCAAAATAGACCCGGTCTAGACTCGGACCTGGACCCGTTAATATAAATCCAAAAAATAAATATAAAAATAAATATCCTACCATCCTCATTTTCCTCCTTCCTCCTCAATTCTAAATCATTCTCTTCCAAACTCTAAGCTCATGTCTTCTTCTTCTCTCCTTATTCTAAATTATCCGATCGCCGCCTCCGCTCGTCGCTCGCTCTCTTGCTCCTACCCGAACATGTAGGAATCTTTTAACATGACCGAGAACCGGAACCGGACTCGTTTCTCATGGGTCTGGGTCTGTGTCCGATTTTTAGACCCATAGGTGACCGGGTCCAGATCCGAATAGTGAAGGGTCCGACCTGACCCAACCCCGATACCATTGCTATTCATAGCAACCAAACACCCTTAGTGCCATAACAGGTTTAGTCATGAGCCGAATGTCCTTTTTCTTTTCTATAATTTTTTTTTTTTTTTTGTGGAAAGAATTGGACAAATACTTTTAGTCACTATTAGCCCTAGAACATTCTCCTTCCATCTCTCACTCACTTTTTAAAGTTCACCCTAAAATTAAATGAAGGCTTCCACTCTCTTTCCTACACAACACACTAGCTTGCTTAAAACAATAATTAAACTTGGTAGGTTTCGGAGATGGACACAATCTCCCTGAAGTTTTGGCTTTATGAGATTCATTTGTTTTCTTTTTATGCACTCCAAATCCAAAATCCAGAAAACATTTGATAAGACCTTCTTCACCCTTTTCTTTGAAGTGCTTTTCTACCTTTTTTTTTTTTTTTTTTTTCCCTCCAAAAGCTAATTAACCTTTTAAACACCACTAATTGGTGTCTAGATGGTCAGATAAATCTTTCTGGTTGCTTCTCTCCTCTTCTTCTCTTTAACCAATGCACAAAACAGAGCGACTTTTTAGAGGAAGAGTAGATACTAGGGAGAGTACGTAGTTTGCAATGAATTAAGAGTATATATGTAGCGATGATTCGATGTTTTTTTATCTATCTGTCGATGGATGGAAATTTGAACTCGACCGATCGTCTATCAAATATGGACAGGGCCAGGGGTGTAGTAAAATGGATCGACGCGTTGAAATGCATTAACCACTCTTCAAAATTTCAGTCGTTAATTAGAGGGATGCAAGGCCTGGTTCGCAAAAGGGTTAGAGCATCCACAGTCTTTAGGCATTTATACATGATATGGGTTAGATGACGCGGCCTCTCCTGGGCCACCGGATCCCTTCAAAAACCGCTCACCTCTGATTATCAGATCAGCCCTAAATCTCATGGGCTTCTGCCACATCAGGCCCACGGGCAAACGGGTCCAGATCCATTCTGCCAGCCTATAAATACCAGGCCCCCTCTCCCTTCACTAGGTAATCAATCTTTCTCCTCTAAAAGCTCTAGCTACTGTTGCTCTTCAGTAACTGACTAGACCGTCGGAGGGCCTGCCACCGGGTTCTCTTCCAGTGTTTCTAGGCCGAGTGCAGGTACACGAGACCGAGCCGAGCCCCTCATATCCGAGCCGAGCATCAGTCCTCCACTTCACTCCCGCTATTCCCAAGTCGTTCCAATCCGAGGGTCGAGTGTGGTAGCGAGACTTCTGCTAAAAAAATAAATTGAGAGAACTCACACCTGGTGCAGCCACCCCCTAAAAACAAACCGCATCAATACATAATATGCATATTTTAGCGAAAAATGTGCTGCAGGCGTTAGCTATTTATGCATATTATAGCGATTTCGATACAATAGATTGTTATATATAAGAATGGATATGGCAATATGCATAATATAAAGGACGAAACATCATGTTTCGTCCGTAGTATTTTATAATTTTTTTATTCAATTAATGTTTCGTCTGATGATATTGTGTATTTTTAAAATTCAAAAAAAAAATATCTCAGACGAAACATCATATTTCTTCCGATAAAATTCATGTTTCCAGTTTTTTGACTGAAAATTTAGTTAGCTAATTAGGTGATTAATTAGTTTAATTATATGTTTAGTTAGATAATCAGTTCAATAATTAAGGTTAGTTCTAGTTAAGTTAATCCCACAAATGGGGCGAAACATCTTGATGTTTCGTTCCACGGTTGGACGAAACATCATATTTCTTCCCATCGGTGGATACCACAAATTTTTAAATATATATATTAAAAAAAAATTAAAAACCTATTATAAAATAAAAAAAAAATTTAAAAAAAATCACAGGAATTTAGACGATTCATTTTTTTACAACTTTATTATATTTTTCCTTTTATCCATTGCAGCGAAATAACATAATGCTATTTTAAATAATTCATATATATATATATATATATATATATATATATATATAATAAAACACAAAGAAAGCTATCAAGTGGCTCTCCTTCAATCTCCCTAAAAATCAAAGGTCCAGATCTAACCTCACAATACATATTTTCCCTCCAAAAGTTTTCCCCCAAAACTCAAATTCAAATCCCCTACCCAAAACAACTTCTATATTTATTTAATTATTTTTTCTCTCTCTCTCCCTCCCTCTTCGATTAAAAAAAATTTTAAAAAAATTAAAATTTAAAAACTACACAATACATATTTTCCCTCCCAAAAATTTTCCCCCAAAACTCAAATTCAAATCCCCACCCAAAACAACTCCTATATTTATTTAATTAATTTTTTTCTCTCTCTCCCTCCCTCTTCTATTCAAAAAATTAAGAAAATAAAATAATGCAACACATAGCTTATTTCCTATCACAAACGTATAACAGGTTTGTCTTTTAGTGATTGTTGTGTCCATTAATCACTAAAAGATAAATGGGTAATGTCCAACAAGCACTAAAAGGTAAACCCCATATACATTCAGGTTAGAAAATATACATTCAGGTTAGAAATTGAGGTATGTGTAACATTTCTCATTCTTTACACATTTTACGCAAAACTGTAAAAAAAAGGCTGATTTAGCTATACAAATGACCGTCGTAGACGCATGATTCTGAAATTCTCTCGATGAGATTCAGTCTGATGATCAAGAAAATTTTGCCGTACTGACCCACTTTTTGAAAATATTTGGCTGACCCACTTTTTAAAAATATTTGGCACCCTGACCCACTTCCGAAAACAATTAGCGATTTGACCAAGTCTTAGACACGTCAGCATAAACCGTTATTGAAAATAACGGCATAGATTATTTACATGCCGTTATTTCTAATAATGGCATCTATTTTACATTTTTTCCAAGCCGTTATTTGGAATAACGATATCAGTATATTTCTCTTACAATTGTGAATCTTCTAACTTTAAAAAATCTCAAGTGTGAAAAAAAACTTATAAATAATGCCGTTATCCCTAATAACGGCATTCGAATGATTGATGTCATTATTGGAGATAACGACATCAGTTATATATAAATGAACTCTTGCCGTTGTTTGGAAATAGAGAGAATGAATAATAAGTTAATTTTTTTTTAAAAAAAATTATAAATGATGCCGTTATTTGGAATAACGGCATCAGTTATAAATTAACTTATTCGTCAGAGAGGATGAATAATAAGTTACTTTTTTATAAAAAAAAATTATAACTGATGCCGTTATTTATAACTGATGCCGTTATTCCAAATAACGGCATCAATATTGAGAATACCATTATTTAAAATAACGGCATCTGCTATAAGGTTTTCACACTTAAATTTTTTTCTCTAAATGGAGCCTACAACCTGTCGAAAAATAAAATTACCTACGTCGTTATTCCAAATAACGGCATGACACTTTTTTTAAATATAGATGCCGTTATTGAAAATAACGGCAGGTAACGGCATGACACTTTTTTTAAATATAGATGCCGTTATTAAAAATAACGGCAGGTAAATAACCTATGCTGTTATTTCCAATAACGATTTATGCTGAGTTGCTGACGTAACTAAAACTGAGTCAGATCGCTAATTGTTTTCGGAAGTGGATCAGAGCGCCAAATATTTTCCAAAAGTGGGTCAGTACATCAAAATTCTCGATGTTCAAATTAGTCAAGATGTTCAAGCCATACAGCCCAGCCCAATCCACCCAGTCTGCCCATTTTCATGCATTTTACCATTAATTCAACGGTTGAACATTGCGTTGAAGCAGACGATATCATACATTGCAGAATATAACACTGTCATCATAAGAATTTTGCAGTAAGAACTCGACTCTAAGTAATTATGCAGCATTTTCCTGATTTTGTTAATACAAAAAAGTGCTCGAAATGGATAATAGGATCCTCCTCTGATCAAGATTAAAGAGCAAATATCATGTAGGAAATCTTTTGTAGCCGGCATACAATCACACTTTCACTTTGACATTGAACAAATATCCGAAACATTAATAGTTTACTCCTTCCATAGCTCAGCAAATTCATCGGGTTCCAAAGGATTCGACAATTCATGCATTTTCCTCCGAGTCTTTGCCTTCACCTTCTTCGCATATTTCCCAGCTTTCTTCTTCTTCTCCAGTGCACGAATCTGAGGCAAGAAGGAAAGAAGAAAAAAAATGTGAATAAATGATGGTTGTATATAACAACAATAACAAAGTCTTTTTCCCAACTAATTGGGATCAGCTACATGAATCCAGGTTTTCCATTCTGCTCAGTTAAGCGCAATATCTTCTGTAAGGTCACAAGCTATCAAATATTTTCTCACCGTTTCCACCCAAATTAGTTAGGTCTTCCTCTACCCCTAACTCTACCCTCAATACTTATCAAATCACTTTTTTTAACGGGGGTAATACTAGATCTACGTGTGATATTTCCAAACCCCCTTAGGCGATTCTCTCTTAACTTATCTTGGATTGAAACTACCTTTAGCATGTCTCGTATATGCTCGTTTCTAATTCTATCATTCCTTATTTTTCCACACATCCTTCTGAGCATCCTCATTTCCGCTACACTCATTTTTTGGACATGTTATTTCTTTGTTGCCCAATACTCTGCTACATACATCATTGCTGATCTAATAGTCATCCTATAAAATTTGCCCTTCAACTTCAAAGGTATACGTTTGTCACATAAAACACCACTGACACTTCTCCACTTAAGCCATCCTGCTTGGATCCTATGTATAAGATCTTCACAAATCTCCCCATCTCTTTGTATAATCGAGCCTAAATATCGGAAACGATCTTGCTTAGGTATCTCTTGACCATCAAGCTTCACTACTTCCTCAGTTGTGTTCCAAATATCACTAAATTTACACTCCATATACTCTGTTTTAGTTCTGCTTATCCTAAAGCCTCCGGCTTCCAAAGTTTCTCTCCACAATTCTAATTTAGCATCGACTCCTGCTCTAATCTCGTCCACTAAGACGACGCCATTGGCAAAAAGCATACACCAAGACACCTCATCTTGTATTCCTCGAGTCAATTCATCCATAACCAAAGTAAAGAGGTAGGAGCTTAAAACCGAACCTTGGTGTAAAACTACTGTAATAGAAAAATCATCGGTCTCTCATGTGGTTGTTCTAATTGTGGTCGTTGCCCCTTCATACATATTCTTAATTACCTCAATATACCGAATAGTTATTCTTTTATTATTTAACACCCACCATACTAATGTCTCTAGGAACTTTATCATATGCTTTTTCTAAATCTATAAAAACCATATGTAGATCTTTTTTATTTTCCATATATTTTTTCATAAGTCTCCTCAGTACATAAATTGCTTTCACTGTTGACCTCCCAGACATAAATCCAAACTGATTCTCAGACACTGTAGTTTCTAGTCTCAGTCTATATTCGATCACTCTCCCAAATTTTCATCGTATGACTCATTAATTTAATTCCTCGGTAGTTGAGACAACTTTGTATATCTCCTTTATTTTTATATATAGGTACTAAAATACTCTTTCTCCATTCATCATCTTCTTAATCCTCCAAATTCCATTAAATAATTTTGTTAGCCAACCCACTTTTACATCCCCAAGACACTTCCAAACTTCAATGGGTATATCATCTGGTCCTAAAGCTTTTCCCATTTTTATCCTTCCTAGAGCATTTTGAACCTCCGACGTTCTAATTCTACGGAAAAACATATGCTCTCGACTCTCCCTCGAGTCCTATATTTAAGTTGCCCACAACATTTTCATTTAATAACTTCCCAAAGTAATTTCGTCATATTTTCCTAATTTCCTCTTAATACACCTAATTGTATCCAGATCTTTTATTTTTCTATCCCTTTGTTTAGCAAACTTATAAATGTTATTTTCTCCTTCTTTTGTTTTTAATTTTGTGTATAAATCATCATAAGCTTTTTCTTTTGCATTTCTTACCGCTTTCTCAACCTCTTTTCTAATAGTCTTATATCTCTCCAAATTCTCTTCAAATCTACTCTTTTACCATATTTTGAAAGTTGATCTTTTTTTCCTCACAATATTTTGGACTTCTTCTTACCACCACCATGTTTCTTTATTTAACAACTCTCTACCCTTAGATTCTCCAAGTATCTTATTTTAAAAAAATTCATATGTACGTAGCCATTTTAGTCCACATCATATTTGTCTATCCTTCCTAATTTCTTTATGCTCCTTTTAAGGACTTTATCTCTGAAAACTTATAGTTTCTCTCCCTTCAAGTTCCACCACCTAATTCTTGGGTTCCTAGTCTCTTTCCTTACATATGTGTTTCTAAATCTTAACATCCAATACCATTAATCTATGTGGTGAGGTTGAACACTCTCCCGGTATTACTTCACAATCTTTATATGTCAAGCGATCCACCTTTCTAATGATGAAAAATTTAATCTGGCTCTTATTTTCCCTACTTTTAAAGGTTATCAAATGTTCCTCCATCTTCCTAAAATAAATATTTGCTAGTATAAGATCATACGAAGCTGCAAAATCTAATAGAACCTCTCCACCATCGTTTTTATTTCCAAATTCATGTCCTCCATGCACCATATCATATCTCATGTTATCTTATCCTACATGTCCATTGAAATCTTCACCTATAAATAGTTTCTCACCTAAGGGTACTCCATAAATTATCTCATCTATATCTTCCCAACATTTATTTTTAGCTTGTGCATCTAATCCTACATGGGGTGCATAAGCACTAATGATATTAATTATGTTTCCCCCTAATACAAGTTTAATTTGTATTATTTTATCTCATTTCCTATTAACACTTACTACATCTCTTTTGAATTTCTTATCTACTAATATTTCTACTTTATTTCTATTTCTAATTTTACCAGTATAATATAATTTAAAACCATCTCTCTCTTTAGCTTTCTCCCCTACCCATTTTATTTCTTATAAACAAGCTATATTAATATTCCTTCTAATCATGGTATCTAGTTCTATGCATTTTCCTGTCAATGTTCCTATATTTCAAGTCGCTAACCTAAGCCTATTTTCCTAGATTGGTGCAGGACGTGTGCAGGGTAAAAATATACAATTTTGATAATAGACCCCAAAAGGATGATATCTTGATAAGTTGACATAACCCCATCAAACTTTATGTTTAGTCAAATATACACCACTAGTGAACAGTGAACAGAATACCCTTACCTCTTACCTATCAACCAATATATTCCTATCCTTCATCGAAGCACCAAGCTTTTGGAAGGTTATAACAAAATAAGGAAACTTTAGGGGTGACATAAAAATTAATTTAAAAAATATCTCAAAGGTTGCCGATGTTACAAAATCAGAACCCTTGTGTGATAATAAATAACATCGTTAAGAAAAGGGTCAAGTTTAATGCATATTTGTCGTTTTAAATATTACATGTAATTTTTCGCACCAGAAAAGAAAACACATCATGCCACCAATGATAACCTTCCCCTGATCTAGGTAGACAAATCCTCAGAGAGAAGGCAAGCAATCCAGCATTCCGGCCAAAGTACCTAACACCATTAATTCTCTTTTTCTCTACCTCTTCACTAACTTGTTTATCAGAGGAACCACTAGCACAACCACAACTCAGATCATGACTTTCCTGCCGACTTTCTAGCTTGCAACCTTCTAGCACGTTTCTCATGACTAAACACATGCAACCATTACTTGTACCCCATCTACTACTCTTTCCAATAGATGGGCAAAAGCAAGCATGGGAGTACGTAAAGCATTTCTTTCCATTCTTCCTCCTTGTGAATTGAACATGTAACATGTATCAACTAAAGTCCTACATTTCAGAAAACAGTATCTGCACTTGTATTTAGACTAGTGGAACTTTTATATGTTGCAATTATCTTTGCACATTAAGGATCTTAATTGCTTTGCCAGTCCAAGATGAATTTATATAGTGGGGGGCACTGATAATGCTAAATAACATAAGGGATCAATTAAAAGTTGGGGACTAAAGAAAAAGTCAAACAAATAAGGAAAATTGTATGACTTTCAGCTTTCAAATTAGACTTAGCAAAACATGTGATGATGCGAAGATCAAGCAGAATTGGTGGGTCACAGGTTAGACAGATAGGATAAATAATATATATATTTTGACAAGTATGTTGGATAATGTTTTTAGTGACTTAAACCACGCACTGGTACTGCGTACCCCTACTTCCATAGTTATTTAACTATGCAAGACGAAATTACCGAAATTACATGGTCTATTCCAAATTACACTAGCAGTTGAGACAAATCAAACTGGGTTAAAACTGCCCGGTAGGAATGATGCGGAAACTCAAACTGCAGGTGTCTCTTTGTGGAGCCTAAAGCTTCATAGCCAACCCCAATTTGATGGTAAAAGACTGATTAATTATATCTCTTGTGAACGATCAAAAAAATTAAATTATATTATATTAAATCTCTTGTGAGAGGCAACATCAATAGACCAGTGTTTCTAGCAAAGCTTATATATGTCTACAACAAACATTGGACTCTAGAACATAATAAGCTTAATAATGAAACATACCTGGTTGGGAGATACATAAAATGGGTTTTCGTAGAGTGTTGGCCCTCCAAAACTGCCTCCAAAGATCTTGATAGGGTTCAAACAGAATCTTGGACCAACCTATTTTAAATGCACACCAGTGTTAATAACCAATAAAAGTTGAGAAAGTTTCCAACAAACTTAACACACAGGATCCAATACCTCTACAAGAGTCATTTTGTCAAGGCCTCCACGGTCCACTTTATCAGTTTCGTTGTGAGGGACAGATATCTGCAGAATGTGTAGATTTTATTTGTAATTCTTATTACATTTCTTATTGTATCAGAGGTCTATATACACCATAAGAACAACTTATATTATAAACTTCAAAAAACCAATACCATTACAGATTTTGTGAGTACTAAGCATCAATAACTTGCTAGATTTATTTGCAAGCGAGTTATACGTGGTTTCTTTTGACATTTTCCAGCAATATAGGGAAATAGTCGCCATCATTTAAGTATACGGCATTCAATGATGCCATTAACTCCCAATATATGCTTCAGAAGGAAAAGAATGTGTGTGCCGCACATGCATATCAGCTTCACAGCTTCATATTGGAACAAGGCTGATCTTCACACTCATCCAGTTTAACAGTAAAGAGAGATTTACAAGTGATGGAATGCTGAGCATAATGCAACGTGAGATTGTGTGAGCCTATCTGATTTGAACATTTGTAAAGTAGTGGCAGTGGAAAACTCTTTAACCAACTTTGTGGAAGTCTACAGTAACTTTTGTTACTATGTTCGTAAGTACAAGTGTTTTGTAGCTTACTTTCACATCACATTCCTGCTATTTAACAAGTTAAAAAAATTGACATATCACCTTGATCTAGTGTAGAATGTCTAGTTTTTCCTTTAAGTACAAACTTTTTTTAATTGTTAACTCCTGGCTACTTACCCTAATAGTGTAACCCTTAGTCTTCCACCCCAAGAAACTGAAGCTAAATGTAATGTTTCAGAATATTTTGCTTTTGACAAAAAAAAGTTTTGAACCTTGTTCTATAGTTTGAATCGAAGAGTCACTAATTTTTGCAAGTGCTACAAGCATAATTTAAAGAGCAATTATGAAAAGATAATAGATAGTTCTGATATACAGGTAGTGGTTAAGAAGTTGGTACTCTCTTTTAATGTATGGTTGGATTTATTTTGTATCTGTATGGTTGGATGCATACCAAGTTATTGCTGTGTTCAGTTCTGACAAATGGATCCCTACTTACAACATAGTGTAAAAATACCAACTAAATGAAGGTAAACCTAGTACAACACGTGTATTTTGAAATGAAGCAAGACTATAGTCTTTCAAGGCAAAAAGGCATGAACAAGTTACCTGATAATTTCTAAACCATATGTGATCGTCAACAATAGAAAACACAAAAACATGGTCATGGAATGGTTTGGCTTTCCTGTGATCCTTTGGTGTCCCAAATATCTGCAGTGGGAGAGGAAACTATAAGTAACGTTTATTGCAAAATAAAACTAAATGAAACAAAAGATTTTAGACATTTTTGAGGGGGTGAAAAAACTTTATTAGCATCTGCTAGAGAATAGAAACAGAATGAAATAGAAACTTGTAACCTTATCCAAATAAAATGTTGCTTTGGGGGCAGAGGAGAAACAAAGATATGTATACTAATACAACAACAACAACAAAAGCCTTTTTCCAACTAGTTGGGGTCAGCGACATGAATCCTAGTTTTCCATTCTGCTTGGTTTAGTGCAATATCTTATGTAAAGCCACAAGTTATCATATCTTTTTCTCACCGTTTCCACCCCACTAAGTTTATATTTTCCCCTCTACCCTCAGTACTTATCAAATCACTCCTTTTAACGGGGGCACTAGGTCTATGTGTGACATGTCCAAACCACCTAAGACGATTCTTTCTTAATTTATCTTGGACAACAGCTACCTTTACCATGTCTTGTATATGCTCATTTCTAATTATATTCTTCCTGGTTTTACCATACATCCATCTTAGCATCTTCATCTTCGCTACACTTATTTTTTAGACATGTTTCTTTGTTGTTCAACACTCTGCTTCATACATCATTGTTGGTCTAACAGCCGTCCTATAAAAATTTTCCTTCAACTTCAAAGTTATACGATTGTGACACAAAACACCACTAATGTTTCTCAACTTAAGCCACCCTGCATGGATCCTATGTGTAACATCTCCACAAATTTTCCCATTTTTTTGTATAAGTGTGCCTAAATATCAGAAACGGTCTTTCTTAAGTATCTCTTTGTTAGGATTGTGTCTTGTATACTCGTTGTTCAGATTAAAAGAAGGTAATATAAAGCACGGAGGTCGAAGCGTCGAAGCGAGTAGAAGGAGAACAGCAGTAGCAGGTGCAGGCTAGTTGCGGTCGACCGGTCTTGGTGACACTCGACCGCACCCCCGACCGCTCGTTGTACTGGGAAGTCAGAGAGTAGTACGGTCGACCGGTCTTGTTGGACGGTCGACCGCCCACGGCGTTGATTCGTTTTTAGGCCTCGATTTGTTAGGTCGGTTCAGCCCAATCTTCAACTCCAAGTTAGATCGTGCAGCTCCTATTCAGTTACTTCTTTTTCAGGTTTTATCGGACGACTGAGGATCAAGATTAGACCTACGTTCTCTCTATTCTTCTATATATATTGTAAACTCCTCCAATATGAGAGAGTACTTCATAGATTCTTTTCTCCATTGCAAAGAGAGGCTCGAGAGAGAGATAGTTCTTGGTGGATGAGTTTAATTCCTTGTGTCAAGTGAATCAGTAACTCCTTGTAATCTCTTCTAGTTGAATACCAGATCTCCCTACATTTCCCCCCGGATTAAGCAAAAGCTAACCGGGATAAGTCATCGTTGTTGTGTTTGTGTTAGTTTGGTGGATCTACTTGCTTACTCAATTTATTCGCCTAGTCTACTTCGACTTCCTCATTGCTTTATTGGTTCCGCTGCGACCAGAGGGCATTTGTTGATGCCGCAATCCCAACACTCTTGACCATCAAGCTTCACTACTTCCACATTTGTCTGCCGAATATAACTAAAATTACACTTCATATACTATGTTTAGTTCTGTTTATTCTACAGCCGCTAGCTACTAAAGTTTATCTTCGCAATTCTAATTTAGCATTGATTTCTACGCTAGCCTCATCTACTAAGACGACAACATCGGCAAAAAGCATACACCAAGGCACATCATCTTGTATTCCTCGCGTCAATTCATCCATAACCAAAGCAAATAGGTGGGGACTTAGAGTCGAACCTTGGTGTAAACCTACTGTAATAGGGATTCACTACTCTCTATTGCGGTTATTCTAATTGTGGTCATTGCCCCTTTATACATATCCTTAATCACCTCAATAATCGAAAAGTTACTCTTTTGTTATTTAACACCCACCATACTATATCTCTAGAAACTTTTATCATAAATTTTTTTCAGATCTATAAATACCATATGTCGATCTTTCCTATTCTCCCTATATTTTTTCACAAGTCTCCTCAGTACATAAATTACTTACATTGTTGATCTCTGAGGCACAGATCCAAACTGATTCTCAGAAATTATTACTAAAACTCTTGAATCATCGCTTTTAATACACCTAATTGTATCAAAATCTTTTGTTTTCTTATCCCTTTGTTTAGCAAACTTATAAATATTATTTTCTCCTTTTGTTCTTAATTTTGTGTATAAATCATCGTAAGCTTTTCATTTTGCATCTCTTACCGCTTTCTTAACTTTTTTTCTAACCGTCTTATATCTCTCCAAATCCTCCTTATTTTTACTCTCTGTCATATTTTGAAGGTTGATCTTTCTCACAATACTTTGGACTTCTTGTTGCCACCACCAATGTTTCTTTAGTTTGCAAGTACCTCCTTCGATATTTTTATTATGCACAGTCATGTTAGTCCATATCATATTTGTCTCCCCTTCGCAATTTCATGTCGCTCCTACCAGGACTTTATCTCTAAAAAAACCCCCGAGTTTTTTCTCCTTCAAGTTCCACCACCTAGTTCTTGGGTCCTTAGTCTCCTTCCTCACACGTGTTTTCCGATCTTAACATCGAACACCATTAATCTATGTTTTACGATCTTTACACGTTAAGCGATACACTTTCTGAATAATAAAAAAGTCAATTTGGTTCCTATTTGTCCCACTTTTAAATGTTATCAGATGTTCATTCATCTTCCTAAAATAAGTATTTGCTAGTATAAGATCACACGACGCCACAAAATTCAAGAGAGCCTCTCCACCATCGTTCTTATGTCCAAATCCATGTCCTCCATGCACCCTCTCATATCTCATGTTCTTTTCTCCTACATGTCCATTGAAATCTCCTCCTAAAAATAATTTCTCAACCAAAGGGTACTCCTTGAATTATTTCATCCATATCTTTCCAAAATTTATTTTTAGCTTGTACATCTAATCCTACTTGGGGTGCATAGACACTAGTGATATTAATTATATTTTCCCCTAATACAAGCTTAATTTGTATTATTCTATTTCTACCTCCTTTCCTATTAACACTACATCTACTCTGAATTTCTTATCTACTAAAATTCTTGCTCCATTTTTATTTCTAATTTTACAGGTATAATATAATTTAAACCATTTATCTCTTTAGCTTTCTCTCTTACCCATTTTGTTTCTTGTAATATATTAATATTCCTTCTAATCATGGTATCTACTAGTTCTTTGTTTTTTCCTGTCAATGTTCCTACATTCTAAGTCGCTAACGTAAGCCTACTATTCTGGACTAGCTTCTTTACCCGCACATGTCCAAATTGGAGCAGGAACTCTTGCCCATTTTTCACCGCACCCGGATGCCAGTGTGACGCCCCTTGCACATTTTTCGAAGCACTGAGAGGCAGGCACAATGCATCGCTTAAATGGAATGTATATTAATCATTATAAAAAAATAAATAGTGCATAAATGGCATGTGTGATTTGATCAACCTGGTTAAACAACTAGGAAATAATTTGAGTTAGTACCGCCTCACCTGCACACGTACCTACGTAGTGTAGTATTCCAACTTTAGACCTCACAAGCTAACCAGTTTGACTTGGACTATAGTTACTTATCCTAACACACTCGCATATACAGTACATCCAAAAAATATAATAGTTTCAAAACCTTATAGTGTTCATCAATCATGTAAAAAAGATCCTACGGCAAAAGAAACCATATCAAATATCCCCGACTGGCTTTAAACTGACTATTTTAGCTTCTGTCAAAAGAAACTATATCTGTTAACTAGGAGGAAGAAGGAATTCTTAATGGAAGTAATTCACTAATAAGTATGATGAGTTATGAACATAAAAAGAAAAGATGACCTTTTGTTTATGCCTGGTTGATAGTCTATCTAACCATGATTTTCTTTATCCAAGAGTGCAACTAACAGATTAAGTATATAGAGCATGAAGATGATTTGCCAAGAGATCTACATAAGTATTACATACCTGGTAAATTGTTTGACAAAGTATACTGAAATTACCAATAATAATGGCTTAAAACAATGAAACAAGGGAAATACTAAGCACAAGGAATTTAAAATTATCAAAGTTGGTGTAGCACTTGTGCTACCTTCTTGTAGATTAATATCAAGAAGTTGAGAAGTAAACAGATCAAGGAAATTTCAAGTTTACCAGAAACATCCTCACAAACAGACAAAACCTTTACATAATTGAATGGAAAAGGTTCATGATTTCCTCGGAAGATGTATAGAACTAATTACCAGATAACTTTCCGCAACTAAGTCATGTCGGACAAGCCATGCTTTCTTACAAAATCAACTAATTTCAGTTTATCGGAGTATATATTTCATATTACTTATTGATATTCATGGACACATTATATTCATTTCACACTAACATACAACCTATCTGAAAGCTAATATATGTGTAAGTTTCTGAATATTGTACCAAAAATAATTGAACTTCAATTGAATAAACGAAAAAAGCACATAAAATGATGTGGAAAGGAAAGGAAAGGAAAGCGTAAGGCAAAGGCAGAAGTTAAAGTTTTTTGGGCTTTAGCAGCACAAAAACACATTTATTTTAAACCAACAAAAAATATTTAAGAAAATAAATACACATAACAGAAAGCAAATGAAAAACCATGTGGAAGGAAGATTTCAATAAATGCATAATAAATAAAGCAGTTCATATAATTAACACTAAAAGCTTACGAAAAGCTTCTAAGATGACTATAATTTGCAGCTTAAGGCAACTCCGTTGTGCATAAAGTTAGCTAAAGCATTCTAGAAAGTTTTACAACAGTGCAACATATAGCAAAAAAAAATTTCAAAAAATGAGCACATTATACCTGAGTTATTATTTCCTTAATAATCATCCATTTCGGTTCCTTATCAAAATTTGATGAGAAGGTTAGAAGTGGCCGAGATCCTTTTAGGTGATTGCCAGTAAGCTTTAACTCTTCCATTGTGTGTACTGCAAAAGAACCATAAATATACTAGTTAAAGTTATAGGTTATACTGGAATAAATCAGTACAACATATATCTTTACAATAACAAGAAAACTGCGGAAGTGCTAAACATTTACAACTAGCATGTCATTCAGAAAATGAACAGTACTGAAACAAAAGTTACCAGCGTTAACCAAAAACTTCACAGATGGCCCACTAGGCGACCTTGCCATCCAGAGGTAAAGATCCTTCCCCTTTCTACACTGAGATACTCATAAAGAAAACGATATATCAGCTACGAAATAACAAAGATTAGTCAATAGTCTAGCATATGATACATGTGAAAAACATGAAAGCTTCATTAGAAGATAAGAATAAAAGAAAAGTGAGAAAATTTTAATTATAAATAAAAACAAAGCATCAAATATTCCCATTTAACCACACTAAAAGTATAAAAGTAGACGTAGTCTAATCATCTAGCCATTTTATGACTTGCAACTAAAACAAATGCATATCTAGTAACTAAATTCAAATTGCAATGTCATAAAGTGGTTAATGTACAAGTACTATTTCATATTAAAATTAGAACCAACAATTGATCCCAAATAACTATCTGCACAACGCATCTGCGTTTTAACCATCTACAAGATTAGTCAAGCACAGCAAGAAATAAGTTACCAAACAACAAAATGTTCGACAATGACATATCCATATAGCTTGTATCTATTGCATTAACAAGTTGTATCACCGAAACAAAACAACACATAAAAATTTACCTCAAAAAACAGGCAATAGGAGCAACTCCTCAGCTCGACCAACTCATTAAGCGTCTCGCCCTTACTCTCTTTCGACTCCACCTTATTATCCTTCTTACAATGCGGTAACAACGCCACCACATTCAACATCAAATGCCGATACCTAATTCAATTTCAAAACCAAAACCCAAATCAACACTACAAAAATATCATCTAACCAAAATTCTCTAAACACAACCAAACTCCCACTACCTAGAGTTAATCCTCCTCGAGCACGTAACTAGCACCTTCTCCTTGTTCCGAAACACGGGCCCTCGCTCCTTCTCCTTCTCGCCGTCGACATTCCCATCTTTATAACCCAAAAGAGTCCTCTTAGGTCTTTGTTCCTCAGATTCCTCCTCCTTTTTCACTTCCTTCTCTTCCACCAAAGCCTCTACTTGCTTTCTCTTCTTTCCCATCTTCACCAGTAACAACATAAACTTACAAACTGATAATATAAATTCCCAAAACAAAAACAAAAATACTGCAATTTCTTGTCTTATTTCGCATGAACTTATAAATTGATGATATAATTCGAAAACGATTTGAAATTTTTACTGTGTTTTTTAAGATAAAAACATAAAGGGGGCTCATTTAATTCAAAACTTGAGCTAACCCTATAAATTGGTGAGATGGGAAGAAGAGATTATACCTAAATTGACGAAAATCCGACGAATTAGGATTGAAAATGTTAGGGTTTTGAGAGAGGAAGAAGAGAAAAGGGGGCTTCCATAAATTAGTGTCTAGGGTTTTATTTGGAATTTTTTGCCGTCATAGGCCACTTTTTGAAAATATTTGCGATTATGTGTCAGTTTCGAAACTATTAGCGCTCGCGGGCTAACTTGTGCCACGTCAGGCGTCAGCAGCGGCCGCTATTCTCATTAGCGACATATTCATTTTGAATGTCGCTGATGGGAATAGCGGCCTATATTTTAAATGTTTTTGAATTTTTTGTTTGTTGTCGCTATTCCCACTAGCGACCTTAGTATATATGAGGTCGCTGATGAGATTAGCAACCTCGAATGAATGTATTGAGACACTTAGTGATTCCTAAAGAGTTTTCCCCTAAAATTTAAAACTAAGGTCGCTATTGGGAAAAGCGACCTTAGTACACTAAGGTTGTTATTCCCAATAGCGACCTCAGTATACTAAGATCGTTATTCCCAATAGCAACCTCAGTAGGAAACACAATCTCCTTGTTCTTTGTAAAATTTGCAAAATAGTCATACAACTAAGTCCTCTATTCGGAATAGCAACCTTACTACAATAAAATTCTTTATTCCGAATAGCGACCTTAGTTTTAAAAATAAATCGATTGTCATTTTTCAGTGAGCAAAAGCTCTCTAGATTTTGCTAAGTGTTAGAATACAGCTCATTAAAGGTTGCTAACCCCATTAGTAGCCTCATATATACTAAGGTCGCTAGTGGGAATAGCGACGGCAAACAAAAATTCAAAAAAAAATTAAAACATAGGTTGCTATTTCCATTAGCGACCTCGAAAATGAAGAAGCCGCTATTGGGAATCGCGGCCGCTGCGACGTGGCACAAAGTAGCCCAAAAGCGCTAATAGTTGGGAAACTGGCCCAAGAGCGCAAATATTTTCAAAAAGTGGCCTCTGTAGGAAAAAAAACACTTTTTTTTTGTTGGGGATGACGAAGGAATAACGGGTCGGATTCTGTTGTATGTTTGACTAAACGGAAAAAATCATACGTACCCACCACTTGATTTGCTTTACTTTAAAACTAGTATTTAACATGTGCGATGCACGCTTTAATCAATATATAGTTTTTAAAGTAATATAATATAAGACATGTAAATAAAAACATATTTTTTAAGTAATATAAAAAGTATAATGAGAGGGTTTGAGTTATACATATAATGCACGTAAATTGATAGATTTAAATAAATTGTATAATGGGAGAGTTGGAGTTGCACGTGCAATGCACGTAAAGTGCTAGATTTACAAATGACACCAAGGCCTTCTCCCATTATAATATTAGAGATTAGAGATTAGAGATGTGTGTCTTCTGTGAATATATAGTTGGTACACTCTTTAAAGTATATCAAGTGGTGATAAACCCCATCGGTTTATGGACCATATTCCACATAATTTTTTTGGACAAAAAATAAAGTACTCCCCAACGTTTGGGCTTAATGCAATATGCCCATATAATGTTTGAAAAAATACATTTAACTCATTCCACCGTTAACTTAACCTCATCCGTTAAGTTAGAATTATTGAATTACCTTTTTTTCCCTTACCATTTCATAATTAAATATCTTCTTCTTTTTCCTCTTTCTTCATTCTTTTTCTTCATTCCTTTTGAGTTCATGCGGGTTCCTTTTTTTATTTCAAGGAGTTTCTTTTTGAGTTCATGTGGTGGGTGGGGACTTACGATAATGAAGATAATGCTGAAGAGTGAGAGTTCCATGAAAACTGATCAAATATGTGTAACATAGTTTATATAGTAATTTCATTTAAATGACAACTTTTTATCGAGTTTGGAAAAGAAAAACCAAATAACTCAGCATTATACTGTAGCAAAATATTGTTCTAACTGCAGAAGCATTCTCAAAATATTGTTCACAAGTCATCGAGCATTTTGAAAATATTATGGCAATACAAAAGAAATAGTGAAATCCAACATGAGCTTACCTAGTCTAGTGGTATATGCAACCAACATGCCTCAAGCTCAAATGTGGAAACATTAATACTTAAAAACATGCACTAAATTAATGCTCATGTATGCAATTTTGATGGCCATAAAAAATATACAATTGCAATAATTCTTACTTCGAAAATGATTATCGATCATCAAATCCCCCAAGGATACCAGATTTTCTGATGAAATAACTGATAAGAATGAAGGAAAAAATGAAGAAAGAGGAAAAATAAGAAAAAAATTGATTGTGAAAGGGTAAGGGTGAAAAGGTAATTCGGGATGGGGTTAAGTTAACGGAGGAATGTGTTAAATGTATTTTCTCAAACTTTATATGGGCATATTGTATTAAGCTCAAACATTGGGGGGGTACTTTGTTTTTTGCCCTATTTTTTTCCAACTAAACGACTCATGGCCCATTGATGAGTAAAATTTCACTAAACTATACCCACGTTCATCAATTTGTAAATAACATACCCAGTCTTTTTTTTTGCGGTTTGATATATTATACACATAAAGTTGATGTGGTTTATCACGTGTTCATTAATATTGTTAATTTTAACCCAGGGTTGACTATTATACCCTTACATATAGTAAAACAAATTTGCTTCCATTCCCATAGTTGAAACTTGGTTATTTTTAAACCGAGGATTGTCCCAAATAATAAAGATTGAATTTAAAAGTGAACATTAACTATTATATGATTACAAGTATAAGCAACCTCCATTGCAAACACAAGTTTTGTAAAAAAAACGTGAAAACCACCTAGTCCATTGTTTCCAACAACGGCCTAGGTTATAAACATAAGCCGTTGTTGGATTCCAACAATGGCTTATGTTATAAACTAGGCCGCTGTTGGGCCGTTGTTTCCAACAGCGGCCTAGTTTATAATATAAGCCGTTGTTGGCGGCCTAGGTGGTTTGTAATGGAGCATTGTCCTATAAGTATAGAATTATCATCTTCATCATTCTCACCATCAAATCCTCCATTTCTCTTTCTCTCTCCCTCCACCCTCCTCTCATCGCTTCCTCCCCTCCACCTCTCACATTCCTCCGTTAGGACAACCTCCTTCCATCTTCTCCGACTCCATCTTCATCCTATCTTGCAACGCCAACTTCTCCTTCATCTTTGACAATAATCAAAGAAACCCATAGAAATTTAATTTTAAAATTTTCTCAAAAGAACACAAAGAAAACATTAATGGAACTTCAAAATCATATAAAAAGAGAGGGGTATTTCAGTAACAAATTTAAGATAGTTTGTCGAATAATTGATTAGTTACAGGGATCAAGAAGGATAATAAAACTCAAATTTTGTTTTTAATTTGGAATCTTAAAACCCATTCAGTATCCAATTCTATTTCAATTGGAAATTCATGGTGATGCTAAAGAGAATGAGGAGGACGTAGTGTCATTAGAGGAAGAGAAGAATATGATTGTCGTTGTTGTCATCTTTGCAGGCATCATCGGAAAACCTCTGGTTTGAGATCCAATCTTTTAAAGTTATTGTGTTATTTTGCGCACGCACGCACGCACACCACACACACACACACACACACATATATATATACTGGTGGATAACATTAACATACATGGCCAAGAAGCCATATCCAACGACGAGAAAGTCATAAATAGCTAGGGGTATTTTAGGAAGATAACAACCAAAAAACACCCCAAAAATGATCATGTGATAGCACACAGCCAATTTTGGACGGAATAGAGCAATATGGACCAAATATATAGACATAGTACACCAAACCACAAAAAAAATGGACATAGTTATCTGCAAATTGGTCAAACATGGATATAGTTTAGTAAAATTTACCCTAATTTGATCAGGATTTCTAGTTGCACACATTGTTTAATCATTTCATCTTAATAGTTATTAGCTCATAGTTTTTTATATGTGAGGTGTAAGGTTATTGGATAAGGTAAATGTGAATTTTGTATAAGGTATATGTGAGATGTAAGGGAAAAAATTGTCTGCTTGGCCGTTTAATTATCAATGTAAAATGACAAAGTTATATTGAATCTTCTTGAGACATGTGTCATATGCAAATGATCAATGAGATTATGTAAGGGGCACATGTTTTAGGATATCCAAAAGTTTCTTTACAATTTCATGTGAAATCATATGTCTTGATCGACATACGATTGCTTTATTAATTAAAATTAAGGCACGTTGTAATAAAGAAAATTTACTTAGAAACAGACCATGTGAAATATCAAGTAAATGAAGCTGAAAGATGTTTTAGTTTACTATATGTGTAGAATGCTCTTCCTAGTCTTTCTCTACTCCATCCAAACTCAGTGTGAATTCCAATCCACATAAACTCCAGGAAGAAACAAAGTGGTATCGCCACAAACCAAGGACCACCAATCAATGGTAACTTCTTTTTACCTCCTATAACATCATCCCCGTACTTTTTAACTTCCTTGACAATGCACGTCTTTCCTTGGGTGAATACTTTCTCCCTGCCCAATATGAAGGCCTTCGGCCGTTTCTCCCCCCTTCCTCTCCTTGTCCTATCTCTTATATTTTTCATATTCTCTAACATCGGATACACCACTAATGCACTGTCAGATGCCGAGGCAGCCTCTATCACCCGTCGCCAACTCATGGTTCTCAAAGAAGGTGGTGACCTCCCTACAGATTATGAATATGATGCCAAGATTGATGTTAAGATTGACAACCCCCGCCTCAAACGTCCCTACATCGCGCTCAAGGCTTGGAAGGAAGCAATGTACTCAGACCCTGAAAAGTTTACTCATAATTGGGTTGGCCCTGATGTCTGCGCCTACAATGGCATATTCTGTACCAGTGCCCTTGACAACCCCAACATAACTGTTGTTGCAGGTATTGACTTGAACAATGCAGATATCGCAGGGTACTTGCCTGCAGAGCTGGGCTTACTCACAGATGTTGCAGTATTCCATATTAACTCCAATAGATTTTGTGGAATAATTCCAAAGTCTTTTTCTCGGTTAACTCTTCTTCATGAATTTGATATTAGTAATAACCGCTTTGTGGGGCGCTTCCCTGAAGTGGTTGTTCAGATGTCGAGCTTGAAGTACTTGGACCTTAGGTTCAATGACTTTGAGGGGAATCTGCCTTCTGAATTGTTCGATAAGGATTTGGATGCGTTATTCTTGAATAACAATAGGTTCAACTCTCCTCTACCAGACAATTTCGGCAACTCAACAGTGTCGGTCATGGTGTTGGCAAACAACCAATTGGGTGGCTGCATTCCAAGTAGCATTGGCAAGATGAGTGGAAGTTTGAATGAGATTGTGTTGATTAACAATGGGTTAGTTGGTTGTTTGCCACCTGAAGTTGGGCAACTAAGCAATGTCACAATATTAGATGTGGGGTACAATTCATTGACAGGGGTCTTGCCTAAGACCTTAGAAGGGCTGAAGACTGTGGAGTACTTGGATGTTGCAATGAACAGCCTTACTGGAGTAATATCAGAAAGCATGTGCAAACTGCCAAAGCTAAATAACTTCACTTTTTCGTATAACTACTTCAATGTGGAGGCTAAAGAGTGCTTGCCAAATTCTAGGGTTGGCGTCACATTTGATGATAAGAACAACTGTTTGCCCGATAGACCTGGGCAAAAATCTGGAAAAAATTGCACACCAGTGGTGAACCGACCAGTCGATTGCGGAAAATGGAAATGTGGCCGTAGCGGTGGCGGTGATTCAAGCTCAAAGCCACCACCAAAACCAAAGTCAAGTACTCCAGAGGAGAACCCAAAATCTCCTAAACCAGAAGAAGCTCCAAGCTCCAAGTCGCCTTCTACTCCAAAGCTGTATGCACCGAGCCCCAAACAAGCTCCAACACCTGCAGTCTCTTTCTCACTACCACCCACACATGAACAAGCTCCTCCAGTTACGCCTGCACGCCAATCTCCACCTGTACCAGCACCTCCAGTTTCCCCTGCGCGCCAGCTGTCTCCACCTATACCAGCACCACCAGTTACCCCTACACGCCAAACTCCACCTGTTTCGTCACCACCGCCAATAACACCACAACACACACCGCCTACAATGGCAAGCCCACCACCACCACCACCACCATCACCATCACCACCAAAGCATAAAGAATCTCCAGTGGTACATCACAGATCACCGTCTCCAGTTGTTCCTTCGCCTCCACCACCAGTATCGACATCAACACCTGCACCGGCGTCAACACCGGTAGACTCTCAACCACAAGCACCAATTTCAACACCGTCTACACCAATGGTACAATCACCACAACCTCCACCGGTGGTGAGCTCACCACCACCACCACCACCAGATGTCCACACACAAACACCTCCAGTCCACTCATCACCACCACATATTCAGTCCCCATCAACACCAATATCAATACCATCTGCAGTACCTCCAACAACATATACACCAATATCTGCACCAAAGACGTCTCCGATGGTACAATCACCACTCCCCCAACCACCAGTACTATCGCCACCTTCAGTCCACTCATCGCCCTCACCTATTCATTCTACGTCGCCGCTAATATTAACACCAACATCCTCTCCGATACCGTCACCAACACCAGTACTTGTACCTACACCCATGCATGCCCCTGCATCTGCATCACAGGTTCCTCCAATGGCACAATCACCAACCCTTAATCCACCATTGAGTTCACCACATCCACCTTCCAGCTCTCAGCAGCCTCCTACAATTAATGCAGTACCATCCCCTCAACCACTGGTATCATCACCAACATTAGCACCATTACCTTCAATAGATCATTCTCTACCTCCTTCGGTATCAACCTCAACACCAATACAAGAACCAAGCTATACACCAGTATCCACGCCGATACATACACCAACATCAGCACCAATAAGTGCACTGGTATCTTCACCAGTATCCTCACCAACGTCTTCCCCAGTAACACAATCATCATCTCCCACATCACCAGAAAGATCACCAACTCCTCCAATCAACTCTTCACCACCACATCTCACAATGAACTCAACAAGTCCACCACCACCTCCAGTTAAGTACTCTCCCCCGTTCCCTCCTACTTCAGTAAACTCAACGACTCCACCGCCACCTCTGACTTCAGTAGACTCAACAACTTCACCACCTCCGATGGCCTCACCTCCACCACCACCTTCAAAAGCCTCAACAACTCTACCTCCAGTGGCTTCATCTCCACCACCTCCACCAGCTCCAATGGCCTCACCTCCACCACCTCCAGAAGCCTCAACGACACCACCGCCAATAGCCTCACCTCCACCACCATCATCGACAAGCCCAACTCCTCCATCAACTTTCTCGCCACCACCACAAGTGAATTCACCACTGCCTCCCGTCTCAACACCTACGCGTCCAACTGCATCTCCTCCTCCTCCACCACCATTCAACGATATCGCACTCCCACCATTGAATAACATCGCAACTAGATATGCATCTCCACCACCACCTATCTACCAAGGATACTAATGTAAATTGAACCTCATCCCTCCCAAATTTAGTTGTTTGTAGGAGCAAGTCACATGATATACCTTTGTCCTCATAATCATTTGTATGTTGGAAATTTTGGAGGACCAAACAAAGAGCAAAATGTCATATTTTGAGATGTGTGTCGACAAAAAAAATGAAACACGAAGTTTTCCGTCTCCATTTTTTTCCCTCCTTTCATTGTTCTACTGACTAGAGCCACAAACAAATGTGTACGATAATTAATTTTTTTTGTTTGTCTCATGAATACATTAAAGACTCAAATACAGTGAAAGATAACATGCGCAAACTATATATACATATGTGTTTGTATTAAATGGATCAATATGTGGTTAATAGTGTTTATTAATCTAGATTTTTCCCTACACAAAGATATCAACACCCCCCGGCTAGTATTTCTTAGGAGGTCTAATGTTCAATTTGGTCAAAAGTAAAGCTAGTTCCAATTCCAACCACTTGTCGTGTAGATAATAAGACAACCTAGTATATCATAGGAGGACGACAAACCAATTATTTTTATATAATGGTAGCTCTGTCATTGAACACAACAAAGTTTAAAATTAAAACCAAACAATAGATATTGTTACTATGAAAATACATATATGAAGAAAAACCAAAGAAAGCCTAGTTAGCTGAAGTGAACCACCACTACAAAACTGCCTCTCAGTACACAATTCCTCATCAACTTCAATAAGTTTACATTTGTGAATATGTGCAAGATATATGCTGTCATGAGTTCAATCATTTAGTAAAAAAAGATAATGGAATTCGTAAGACTTATGTTTATCCATATTTTGCTCTGCCTATATGTGGACATATAAAAAATGGGTAGAAACAAAGATTACATAATTTTACTTGGCATTAAGCTAACTAAAAATTGAAATACAAAAGGCGGTAATAATTTGTATTTTCATATTCTATTGCCATAAAATAATTTATCGAAATAAGTAACATTTTTCACCCTCTACCCTTCAGAGTAGGATATGATAGTTTTTCAAGATACCTGGTAGGGTCATGATAAACTTCATACCCTACACTTATATGACCTGTTGCCATCCCTATACAGGACCCAAAATATATAATAACATGTTCAATTTTTATAGGGTAATGTAATTTATGTACTGTTACTGTGGGTTGCATACTCTGTTTGAGGAATTAATTAATAACATAGTTGAAGAAGTTAAGGGATCTAACAGGAAACTTATTATAAAATAGCGGTAAAAAGAATAAATTGCGGGTGACAAATGTGAATTAGCCTATTTTAAGGGGGGTAAAGTATCAAAATCCCCCTAAATTTACCTTAAAAAAAGTTCAAAATCTAATTCAGAAACTTCCAGAGAGTTCCAATGGTGCCGCACGATCTCCGTCGTTCGTTCAAGTGGCCAGCTATCTCTGACCAACAGAAGCGCCGCGAGCTTGCTCTCCAACGCCAGAATAGCCACCACGTCAACTCCCAGAACAGTGCTCGCAACCCCGCCTCCTCCGTCATCTCCCTCCACTCCGAACCCGGACCTGAACCCGAACCCAAATTGGAACCGAAACCCAATAAGAGGGAGCTGAGCGTGGCGGATATGATCCAAGTGCCTGAGCTTGGATCTGATCAGTTAGCACTGGGGTTGAAGCTGTGTATATGAAGGTATCAGTGCGTATCAGTCCATGGAGAATTGTTTATTTTTTGAGGGTATTTGTACATAGCCTGTGTCTTTTCCATTTAAATCCCTGTACTAGATGGTGCGCTATGCACGAGTAAACAACTGTAATAATGGAGTTAGGTAACAGTTAAGAGTGGGGTCCACTCTAACTGAATTCTGTTAGAGCTCTCATGTTCATTTACGTGCGATGCATGTATTTTCTATATTGTATAAATAAGCCATTGTAATTAGGAATTGATATGAATCGAATTTGAGACAATTAGTCCATGTTCATTTTCTTCTTCCTTCTTCCATTTTTGAGCTCAAACCTAGGGTTTGCAGGTCATTGGTAAGAAGACGACCCGCCACGTCCAACAATGCCGCTAGAAGTCAAGTTGGAACAATAGTATCAGAGCTCAAAATCGATCAAGAAATTGCGATTGAACAAGAGTTTGATCAAGATCCGATCCAAGAAGCTGAGAATCCTATTGAATATGGGAATGAACCTCGGTCTAGACCCGCAGCTAGGGATCAGATCGCGCGAGTTGCTGCCAGTAATGGCGATGCTACTCACAAGTAATCCAGCTGTGACAAGAGGATTAATCGAATTGAGAACGCGATCGAGAAATTGCTAAAAGAATCTCGTTGTCGATATCATTCTCGGCGATTGTAGTTGGTGGGAAACTTAGAAGTGAAAATGATTCCGAGAGGAGTGGGAGTTCTTGGAGGTCACCGAGTGTTCGAGATCGGAACCCTGGCCACCGACGACTAGAAAGGGACATGGAACAGTACTCAGAACACCGGGGAGGTTTTCGGGACATGCATGAACCAAGAAATCATCGACAACATCAAGGTATGGCTAGTACATTTCTTCCTAAACACCCGAAGATTGATTTGCCAAGTTTTGATGGCTCTGGGGATATCACAAATTGGGTAAAGAAGAATAAGGAGCAACGGTAGGAAAGAGGACGGAAGAGCGATGGACTAAATAAAAAGGGTAAGGAACAAAGATAGGAAAGATAGGGGGTGCTATGTCATCCTCCATTTAATGCAAATATTTCGCTCCCTATAAAAAAGGTGACTCATATTCTATGTTTCCTTCTGGTTATTTTACCTTATGGTTAAATATGTATGGCAAAAATACGGAAAAGCAACCTACGGGCCAGACCTTGCATAAACCCTGGCTCCGATTTTTCTTTCTGGGCCTTAATTTTTTGCCCTACCCCGACCCTAGGCTTTATGAATTTAGGCCTCGACCCTACCATGTAAAAGCCCAGGGTCGACCCGGGCCTTCATCTGGCCCTACAATTTGTTTAAGTTGAATATTTATTTAAATTATTGGCTATTATTCTACTAAACAGAAAGAATATAGAAAAATTAGACATAGACCAAAGTCACATAAGCAAATAAATATTACAATAATATAGGTTTTGCTCTTAAAACCTCAAAGTAATCAAATTACATCAGATTCTCTCTGAATATAGAAACAAAAAATTACAATCACACTACGGTTGTGAGTATCGGCTTACTCAGCACGCGTGCCGGCCTCCAAGTTACAAAGAGCAAGGTCAGCCATGTCTTTATGAGTTTCCCATGTTCCACTCCCAACAAGCACCTCATTGTTTGGTCCCAATGCGTCAAATCAATTATGTGGCGGGTCTTAGTTAATGCGTAGGCCATAGCAAGCACCTCACAATTGGTTGCCAACTCCACTACGTTAGAATAATGTATTTGTAATGTGTGTTTAGTTTCTGTCAGCATGAGTAGTAACTTTTGGGACACCTACGGCTGATAATGCTTCAGCTCTCTTGGCAGTAGCCGCTCCAGTCCTTCCAAGACCTACTATGCCCCACTGTTGTAATTGCAACAAAAAAGTAGAACTATATAAGTTTATGTATAAGTTTTTAAGAATGCAAGAATAAGACAGAAAGATAACAGAGTATTCCCTAAAAAAAACAAAAAAATAACATAGTAGGAAGTAGGGCCGCAAACGAATCGAGCTATTCGCGAGTCATTCGGCTCAAGCTCGGTTAAAGCTTGGCTCGAACCGAGCTCAAGTTCAAAATTGAACTTGTTTACTTAACAAGTCGAGCTCGAGCTTGGGTTTTTTTTTTAGGCTAAGCTCGCGAGCTATTCGGCTCGAATACGGTCAAAGCTCAGCTCGAATCGAGCTCGAGCCAAACTTGAGCTCAAAACTAAGCTCATTTTCTAAACGAGCCGAGCTCGAGCCTGAAGGTATTCAGACTCGGCTCATCTCAATTGTAGCCCTAGTAGGAAGGAATAGAGCATTAGAAAGGAGGGTCATATCTCACCTCCCCCTTCTTCATTATTTTCCTTTGTCTCTCCAAACTCAAAAAAAGATTTCGGACCGTCAACTTCCATACCTTCCCTCTCTTTGAAATCAAAATGGAGGAATGTGGGATAGTGATGGGTGTAGGGTTTCAAGTCAAATTAACAAATAACACAAATGAAGATTGAATATTTTAAGTTCAAACAATTTGCAAAGCACTTTTAGTCATTATCTAATCTCAAACATAAAACTAATCTTATATATATAGCTTATCTTCTCTATATTCTCTATATATAACTAGTATTTTTCATCTATGATGCATATGATGCACGTTTCGATAAAGAGTTGGAGTTAAACATGCGATACACGTAAGCCAAGAGTAATTATCACGTGCGATGAATGCCTTAATTTTTTAAAAAATGGAGCTCAACGGGTGATACAAATATTTTTAAAAAATTAAGGAAAAAAACTTTGATGTGTACGTGCGATGCACGTGTTAAAAATATATTTGGAGTTGCACGTGCGATGTACATGTTTGTTTGGTGACAAAAGTGGTGTTTTTTTTATGACAAAAAAATATTAAAAATTGTTTATTTCTGACAAACTCTTCCATTAAATAGTAAATAAATATATTATATTATAGATAGATAGATGAATAGTAATTTACATTTGTGATGCATGTTTAATATTTAAAAAAAAAACTAAAAATTCTGACACAACGAGGACTCGAACCTGAGACCTCCTTCATATTAGTTATGCACGTGCGATGCACGTGTTGGTAGATTGACAAATGACACAAAAGCCTTCTTCCATTATAGAGAACTAGTATTATACACGTGCTGTGCACGTGGGAAAAATTGAGAGGAATGAAAACGGCAAAAAAAAAAAAATTTACCTACATGTGCGTTGCACGGGTTGGGTTAAGGACAAAGGCCTTCTCCCATTATAGTAGTAGAGAAGATAGATAGATGGGAGCCCGTGCGTTGCACGTGCAACTCTCTCTCTTGCGACTTCACTATATATGGATATACTATTTTTATTTAAATAAGGTAATTACAATATCATCATCTTGGTTAATAAGTCGAACTTTACTCTAATCAACCAATGGCTCGTGTTTGTATTAGTTTGAGCCGAATATGACCCATTCCGATTCCTAGTGATGGCTCTAATGGCCTCCGTCGTCTTTTTGGAATTCTTGTGACTGATAGAGCTCTGTCAATGTATATTCTTTCCTTGACGTAAAATGTTTTCTTAATTAAAATTTTCGTACTGGATATCAAAAGATTATGACATATATTTATTAAAACAATGTCTATTTATTTTACTGCCTATCTGATATCTATGCCCAATTGGGCATATGATTTTTTCCTGGCGTGTATATACTACTGATTATGCACCTAAGAAAATTGTCTGGAAATGGAAGGAGAATTCTTTGATTTTGCATTCGTGGATGCTGATAAGCCAAACTGAGCATACTACCATGAACGCCTAGTGAAACTCGTCAAGGTGGGAGGACTGATCGCTTACGACAAAACACACTTTGGTTTGGAACTGTTGTAAATCCGAAAGACCCCTCAACGCACCCCAGCTTGAAAGCAAGTGTGGATTTCGTGGTTGAGTTCAACAACAAGTTAGCAAGTGATACTTGCTTTGAGATATCTGAAATATCAGTTGGCGATGGAGTGACCATCTGCAGGTGTATATGTTGAGTTCATGTTCTACTCTGCAGTTGTCAACCTCTGAATCATGTGTTGTTTAAAATTTGTATTTCATTTTGTAAGTGCAATATGCAGTGTTTGGTTTCTGTAAATGTTGGATGATATATATGGAATCCTGTACAAGTTTTTAATAAGAAGGGGGAGTTTGAGTAAATTGCAATCAAAGAGACCATGCGTTTTATCTTTCTGTTTCATAGTCTTTCTTTTGGAATTGGAACCCATGCAACGAGCAGTCTCAAGTCAAATTTCTGTTTTCAAACCCATATTTTAAACCCTTCCAATTAATCATTTGTTTTAAAATCCGTATACCGAGCCATTTATGCCATTTCCTGGCGTCGAAACCTATATACATTGCCATCCATCCCCTCTAAATCTGACCCTAAATTTCTGCTACAATTTATAGAAATTCTCTCGACATGGATTCATACGTTGCTTTAATTATCCGCGTTTAGTAAATAAGGAAAGTAAAATTGTTGGAATACTGGTCCAGATTGAAAGTCAACTTCCACAAAAGTAGCATTACCTTCTTGGGGGATGTTGCGGAGGAGGGGCTAGCTATAGCTGGTATCCTAAATTGCCCTGTCAAGAAATTACCGATCAGATACCTGGGTTTCCCAATTCATACAGGCAAACTTAGGAGGGGAGATTGGAACGAGCTTATTGGCAAAATTGCGAATAGACTAGAGGGATGGAAGGAGAAAATGCTTTCATTCGGTGAGCGGCTGGTGCTGGTTAACTCGGTAGTCAGTTCTATCCCGCTATACTTTATGTCTTTTTTCGATCCCAGTTTGGGTAATCAAGAAAATTGATCGCTTAAGGCAGATGTTTCTTTGGCACGGGTCAGGGACTGAAGGGAAAGGATATTCATTAATCAAATGGGAAATTGTTTGCAGACGAAAAGAATTTGGGGGATTGGGAGTGATTAACTTACGACAGATGAACCAAGCTTTACTATGTAAATGGTAGTGGAAGTTCAAAATTAAGCCAAAAGCAAAATGTGCTACATTAATAAGGGAAACATATATCAGGAATGGGTGTATACACAGAAAACAAAAGAACAAGGGTTCCATGTCGGGGTTCTGGTGGGGGGTGGCGCGAACTAGGGACATTTTTTTTGGCAGGCGTTAGTTTCGCCATTGGAAACGGAAAATCGATTTGCTTCTGGAAGAACAAATGGTGCGGGGTACAAATGCGCTTCAAATAAAAATGACTGGGTTGCCAGACAATGGAGGAACGGAGTCTGGAGACCCAGAATTACGGGGAGGCTACAAGACAAAAGCAGGAGCTACTCCTATTTCTACATGATTGGAAGCCAACAGGTGAGGGCGACGAAGATAGGATGAGCTGGGCCACGGGGAAAAATGGTAACTACTCAGTAAAATCAACTTATCAATGGCTTAACGATGGAGGTGTGAGAACATTTGACCCTATCTGGAAGGTCAAAGTTCTGCTTAATATTAAGGCGTTCAATTGGTTGGTAACAAAAAAACACGATCTTAATAAAGGACAATTTGGCAAGCCGCATGTGGCAAGGACCGGGAGATTGTGTTATGTGCATAAATAATAGCGAAACAGTAGATCACATTCTAGTTAGTTGTCCATACGCTAGGTATATGTGGGCCGACCTATTGCATAGATTGGGCATCTTGGGAAGATTGCCAGATACGGTGTAGGATGTCTGGGGGGACCTGGAAAAAGGATAACGTGCAAAATAGCGACACTAACGTTTGGGTAGGGGGGGGGGGGGGGGGGGGGGATATGTTGGGGGATTTGGTTAGAAAGGAACAACACGATCTTTAGACCAACACATAAACACATCATGCATCAACAACTAGCATTCATGATTATTTCTAATATCATGTTTTGGTCCCAAACAGCAGGTACGGAGCAAACAAAGAAGATAAATAAAATGTACGCAGATGTGAATATCTCAACAGTGCAAGCTGAGTCTGAGGAGAGGGGGGGGGGGGGGGGGGGGGGGGGGGGGGGGGGGGGGGAGGGAGAGGAGGAGTGATCGGCATGAGGAGGTGGGCTTCACCTCAGCTACATCTGAGGGAGTTTCTTTCTTTTGGGAGGATCCGCATGGACGGAACGGGTCTAATTTTGGTGTTTTTGTAATTTGTCTTCTGTAATTTGGGTAGGATTGTATTTGGTTAGGGATGAGTTCCCTTTTTTGACAGGAAATGAGTATCATGACCGGTATGTGGGGAGACATGAATATCATTGCTCTTGTACTGGTTGCTTGTTTTGTTAAAAACTTTTTAATAAAACACCGGGGTGCTTTCTTTAGGACTCACCGTTTCAAATCATAAAAGAAAAATAAAAGTTGTTGGAATACCTAGTGAAACTTCTGATTGATCAAACACATTCAATCTCTGTAAACCACAAATTTCCCATGTGCTATTGTGATGATTACCTATTTCAGGAATCAGTTCAAAACTCATCTTTCATCACATGAATTGTACATGCATGATAAGTTTGAAAGGGCAAAACATGTGAGGTCCAACCTCAAACAACCTTAGTCAGTTCCTCTTGTATTATATTAATTAATAATAATTTAAATATCCTTATTTAGTCTTTTATTAGTACATTAATAACTCCAAAAACTTTCCTACCCTTTTGTTTTTATTTTTTAATAATAATTATTTTGTCCTAGTTTGTATCAACATTCAGTAGAGAATAAATAGAAGGGAGGTTGGGCAGAGGCTTCTCCATTCTCTCAATTTCCTTCACTTTTTTTTTTTCCGCTTGAAACTCTCTCAGTAATGGCTCCAAAAGATCTTTCCTTGCTCCACAAGAACCTACTCCAAAGCGATGCGCTTCATAATGTCAGTCTTGATCATCTTCTTGGTTGTATCTTTCGGTTCATTTTTTTTTTTTTTTTTGATTAAAAGATGACACAGTCATCGCTTCATTAATGCGATATTAAAGAAACATATCGGTTCATAATTTTATTTCATTTTAACGAGAGATATCACATTTTCATCTTGTTATTAATTTATTTTTTTTTATAAAATTCTGACAAAGATTTGTTTGATTTTTTAGTACATATTGGAGACAAGTGTTTATCCGAGAGAGCATGAACAACTCAAGGGCTTGCGAGAGGAGACCATGAATCACCAAAAGCAAGGATTTCGCTACTAACCCTTTTTTTATTATCAATTGATCTTATGGATACTATAGATTTATTTTTTTTGTTTGTGATCAAATCTTTTTAAAATAGTTTTAAAAGAAATTTTAACAAATTTTGTTGTGTAGGGCTTTGATGAGTGTACCCCCGGAAGAAGGTCTACTGATCTCTATGCTACTCAAGCTCATGAATGCAAAGAGAACTATTGAGATCGGAGTGTTCACTGGTTACTCTCTCCTCACTACGGCTTTGGCTTTGCCGAAGGACGGAAAGGTGAAAAATAGAAAAACAGAAAGACAAATTTTTTTAAAAAAAGTTATCAATGTCATATTATTTTGATTTTGTTTTGTTGAAAGTATGTTAATGTTGTTTGATCATGTCTATATTATGCTAGATAACTGCAATCGACATTGACAAGTCCTTTTATGAGATTGGCCTGCCCTACATTCAGAAGGCCGGAGTTGAGCATAAGATCAATTTCATTGAATCTCAGGCACTTCCTGTTCTTGATAAAATGCTTCAAGAGGTAATTAACATTTCTTTGAAGTATAAACATTATTTGTTGTAGATATGGGAATGATTTACAACGATTATCTCTTAGAATATAAATACTGAATTTGCTAACAGAGTGTCTAGCTTTTGCCTATTTTTAATCTCAGACTTTAATTTGTATTATCTTTATACTATTTTATTGAAAGAGTTTTATTCTTTTATGATAATCTCTGATCTCTAATCTCTAATATTATAATGGGAGAAGGCCTTAGTGTCATTTGTCAATCTACCAACACATACATCGCACATGCATAACTAATATGAAAGAGGTCTCAGATTCGAGTCCTCACTATGTCGGATTTTTTACTTCAATTTTTTTATGTTAAATATACTTAAATTACTATATTTACTTACTATTTAATGAAAGAGTTTGTCACAAATAAACAATTTTTAATATATTTTTGTCACACAAAAAAACACACCACTTTTGTCACCAAACAAACATGTGCATCGCACATGTAACTCCAATTCTATTTTTCAACACGTGCATCGCATGTACACATCAAAAATTTTTCCTTCTTAATTTTTAAAAAATACGTGTATTGTCCGTTCAGGTCCATTTTTTTAAAAATTAAGACATTCATCGCACGTGCTCATTACTGTTGACTTACGTATATCGCACGTTTAATTCCAACTCTTGATCAAAACGTGCATCGCACGTGAAAAATACTAGTATTGATAATAGTAAAGCTGAAACAGTTGGATGCATAAACAATGGTGCATGATACTCAAATAAAGCTGACAAAGGACGATTAGCTAGGTGCAACTAATTCAAAATAAAGCCTGATAGAATCATAGAATGCTAGTTTGATCAAGAATTGATACATAAAGAAGGTTTCAAAAAAGATGGAAAGAAACCATATAAAACTTGTTATGAGGTTATGTACATATATTCTGTGGCCCTTCTTCTGGTCTTAGAGTAGTTCTTTTAGGTAAATCTCAGTCATTTTACCACGCGTAATAAGTGTAGTTTTCGTTCGTTAAATTTATCCATTAAGACCTTCGATTTGCACATCACTCAAGTTCAGCATGAAGTGTTCTCAGTTTACCCTCTCTGCATTAGAGTACTCATCAACTTCCAATGTGATCAGAGACAATTCTAATCTCTTTATGGTTCTCTGCTGAGCAAATGTAGGCAAAAGAAGAGGAGCTGTATGATTTTGCATTCGTTGACGCGGACAAGGTGAGCTACGCTGAGTACCACGAGCGATTGGTGAAGCTGGTCCGTGTGGGAGGAGTGATCGCATACGACAACACCCTGTGGTTCGGAAGTGTAGCAGTTCCAGAGGACCCTTCCCTTCCTCCTATGGAGAGGCGCAGCAGGGAGTCCCTTGTGAAGCTGAACGAGTTCTTAGCAGCTGATGCTCGTGTTGAGGTGTCACAGGTTCCTATTGGTGACGGACTGACCATTTGCCGGCGCCTCTACTGATCAACCCGTATGCTCCAACTTCAGCTATTTTAAATCTGTGTGCTATGAGCTCGACGTAATTTTCATAAATAAACTGGGGTGGTTCTTTTGATATTCACATTTATGAAGAATTATGGAACTGGGGCTATCTGTTGAAACGCTGAATGGTCTCATTGCGGATGTTTTCCCCTGAAAAGAAGCATTGATATCTTGAAACATTACATTGCGTTTGCGGCATATAATAATTGTTTGACGAGTTTTGAGTGTGTTCATTAATGAAACATTTTATCTCAAATGTTTTTAATTGTGGGCACTTTATTAAGCAACTTATTAGCCTGGATCATGTTACAAACATGCTTCTACTTGCACCGTCATTATTGTTGTTATTTATGTAACATTATAATGTGTTGGATAAATTAAGTATTAATGACCTAGCTCTTTTTAACTTTACGACTTGATTAAATTTTATGAGGAAACTTGTAGCTGTCATACTTGAAGTATGAAATATATGTCCAATTTAGGTCCTATATATATCTCTACTACTATAATGGGAGAAGGCCTTAGTGTAATTTGTCCTTAACCCAACCCGTGCAATGCACATGCTGGTAGATTTTTTTTTTGCCCTTTTCATTTTCCCAATTTTCTCCACGTGCACAGCACGTGTATAATACTAGTATGGTATATATGGATAGTATATGATCTAATTCTATCTAGACTGGATGTTTGCCACATGTATATTAATCTCCATAAAATAAACAAATTTGTTCACTAAATTTCTGTGAGGGAATTCGCTAAGTTTTTGCGATAACAGATCTTGATGACGAATAATCAAACAAGTAGATTTAAACCAATCACACAAAACACACAAAGAATTGTCCCGGTTTGGATGAATCTAATCTGGGGGAGGAAGAACAAAAATATGATTCAACTAATGAAAATACAAGATATTACACTCACACCAGGAAACTATATATCTTTCACGCCTAACTGGAAGATAATAGATGTTCACAATAGAGAACTCTCATTCTCAACTCTCAATGAAATACTACTATCTCTTGCTTCTCAATGGATACTTACATAGATATATATAGATATCTAGAGAAATCCTAGTTTATAGTCTTATTACATAAGCCGTCCGATATATCCTGTAAAAGAAGTCACATAATATGAGTCGTACGATCTAACATGGAGTTGAAGATTGTGCTAAAAATATCATCAAGATAAAAGTTCGAACATTGTTCAACGCCACATTCGGTCGATTGTCCCAAAGGTGGGGTCGATTATGCTTGAATCTCTTCAAACCTGAGAGGTTTACAGTCGACTACTGCTGCTCCGTTTCTATCTTCGACTCTTTTCGATTCTTCGACCTCCGTGTTTTGTCTTTTCTTCTATCAATCGAATTACAGGTATGCAATTCCAATACTTTAATAAATATTTTCAACTTCATTATAAACCCTTCAAGCAATACAATATTATTATAAGTTATGTACTGCCATTAAGAATTGCTTACTATTTCAGGTGATCAAAACGGCGTTTGAAAAAAAAATTGAAAGGTCAAAACGATATTCACCCTATTCGACAGCACCTTGTAGCATCCGACCCGAAATTGACTGTACCCTGACCGAAACCCGACCCGAATTTGACTTTCTTAATTTATATTACATAACCCCACTCCACTTCACTCGTGCCTATCTACTTGATCTCGATCAAAGATCCGACAAAATTCAAGATCCATTAAGAAACGGAGAAGAAGAAGAAGACACGACGACCAAAATGGAGGAGAGTAGCCCTCGAAGCCCAGAAGCGGAGATTGGGTATCGGGTCGAGGATTTGTGGGAAGACCTGATCCAACAACCGCAACTGAGCTCATCTGAGAAGCTCAACTCGAGCTCTGATCAAATCCGCCTCCTCATCCATCTCAAGGTACCCAATTGACCCTAAACCCTAATACTAATTGTTGTTGGGTTGGTTGTGATTCTTGTGAATTCGATATGTTTATTATTAATTTTTTTTGTGGGGATGAAAATGATGGTAATTTAGGGCTCAAATTTGAGTGCTAAGTAGAAGGTGTGAGAAGTTGGGTTAAAAAATCATATCGTTTATGGGTACATGCAGTAGATGTTAGGAAATTATGTGCTCTATAGGAACTTGTTGAGTTATGCGAGACGATCAATGCAAACTGCCAAGCAAATAGAAGATCACACCAAACACACAAAGCACACAATTTTGTCCTAGTTTGGGCAAGACCTAATCTGGGGGAGAAAAACCGAGATGATATTCAACTAGAGAAGATACAAGAGTTACAACTCTCACCACGACCTCTCACTAGCCTCACCAAAAAATACTAGTTGTTTACAATTGGAAAACCTCTCAAATTCTCTTCAATGAAGTATTCTCTCTCTTGGCGCTCAATGAAGGCCAATTACAATAATATATAGAGATATAGAGAACCTTAGTTTGATATCTTGATACAATAACCATTCGATATTTTCTGAAGAAGAAGTAACACGATAGGAGTCATACGATCTAACTTGAAGGAGAAGTTTGGCCCGAATTAGTATCAAATATTCAACCCAATATGTTGTTGTTTGTTGCTTGCGTCGACTGCCCCCTAGGCATGGTTGACTGCAACGGTGCAATCCCAATCCAGAGAGCACACAGTCAGTGAGTCGGATGATTGCCACTCGACTACAACTGCGCTTTGTTTTGAAACAGTGAGTGACAGTCGACTGCACTTGACTACACCCCAAGTGCAGTCGACTGTCATTCTTTTTGCTGTTGCTGACTGCTTTCCTTTCTCGCTCCAATGTCGCTTCGATTCTTCCTTCGTTTATTGTCTTCGTATCGAACTTAGTATGCAAGAAATAAACCCAACAATAGACGTGTTTTTTTTTCCTGCATTTTTGCAAAGGTTGGATGGGACCTGCTTGGTTGATAGACAATTATGCATGGATACATACAATTGTGAACGTATTTTAAAGTTATAATAGAAGAGATTTATAAATCGCTACCTAAGAAGCAGGGACGCTGATAGTATGCGACATGAGACAATGGCACATGGAAGATTTTAAAAACTATCCTAAAATATCAAGTGTCGTGTTGGATTCGCATATCGGACACATGTCTGACATGACACGAGGTAGCAAGTAGAAATCTTGATGCTTCATAGATTGCTACTATGGTGAATGTATAAGAAGAAAACTTTCAACCCAATCTTTTTAAACCAATAATTAAAAAGAAGAGAGATCAGATTGGACTTGGTTTGGGCTAAGAATTGGCTTTGGGTTCACAAAATAAATAAGATTGGGTTGGGTTTACAAATTAAATAAGTAAACAATTTATATAATGGATTAGGATTTAAATTGTGAGCTTGTAAAATAAATAGCTAAATAAATTACAGATTGATTTGGGCTTAAATTCAAAAATTAATAAATCCAATGGGAAAAGAAACAAACTTCTAGAATGAAATAAGATTCGTGTTAAAATATATGATGGTTTGAAAATAACTACAAATACATTTGATGTTTAGAAAGGACTTTACTAGGAAATCCAAAATGAATAAAAATGAATTTAAGAGTGAAAAAGAATTTATAAAGAATTGAAATACAGAAATACACAGAAAATATGTATATATGGAAACGGGGGTTACACCTACTTCTAATCGCTTCCGAGTTCGATTGATTCTAGGCTCCAACATGAAGCTCTAACACGAAGCTCGATAAACTAAACCCAAAGAAAACTTAACTCCAAAAGCTCTAGCTTTCCAAACTCCAACTATTTCTCTCTCCAACTCTCTGGTTGAAAGTAGTGCTGCCAATGTGTGGGATGGGGCTGGTCTTAGGACTTTTTATAACCAGAGGAGAGGGGAGTTGGCTGATTTGAATGAGGGGATGTGAAGGGGCTGAAGTTGGGCTAAAAATTATGGACAGTGGGGAGGTGAAGGGCTGAAAATTGATAGCTAATCTCAAGGGAAAAGTGGGCTAAAATTGAGGGGAAAGTGGGGAGGTGAAGGTGGGGTGTGTTGAAATATAGTAATTGTATATTCTGTTTCCTAATATATAGGAAACAGATTCCCCAAATCTCTCATCTCCCCAATCTCCTCTCAATCTCTTTTCTTCTTCTCCAAGAATGTTATTCATATATATAGATGTATACAGAAAAGAAATAAAACAACAAGAATAATAATTATTTTCCCCAAATCGATTTTTCAACATGGTATCAGAGCCTAACAAGATCTAGGCTTGGTGGAGAACAAGGAAAAGAGATCCGAACCTGTTATTCTTCTCTTTCTTGTTCTCTGATCACCACCGATCCCGATCCCGACGAACTTCATCCCCGAACTCTTGCACCTCGATCCCGTCGAAGCTGCTGTCGTCACCGTCGCGACCCCGCAGCCATCGACGACTGCCTCCGAACCCATCGAAGTTTCCATCATCGTCAGCAACCCCATCTTCCTCAACCATCGAGAACCCCGCTGCATACTCGTCGAGAACCCATCCCGAGAACCCTTCTGCATACCCTCATCAACGTCGCCACACCGTCGACTTCCGCCCGATCCCGTCACCACCTCTTCTTGATCGACGCAGCGCCGCCTGTGCTTCACCGCCAGTCGACGTCGACCACCAGCGCCGACCGTCGCCCCTACCATTACTGGCTACTGCCTCGTTTCCAGAAGGTTCCAAAGCCTCGTCCGTTTCGTCGACAACGTCATCGTTCGCGTCGACCGCGTCATCTCCGACGATCCCTCCTCCATTACTATTCAAACTTCGCTCGCCTCGTCATCGGCGGCATCGTGAAGCCGATCCAGGCTTTGGGGCAGATCCATTCATTCAGTTATTGATGCTGTTTCATTCAGTTACTGTTGTTGGTGTTCGGGCTCTTGGTTTTTGATCTAGATCGGATGTAAAAAGAGCTATTCTATCGGAGGGTGCTGTTTGTGGTGTTGCTAGTTGCTGTTCTTGGCCAAGTTGTGTCATTTGCTATTGGTTGCTGAAAATCAAATCCGTTGTTTTCTTGTGCCGCTACCATGGGACAAACTGATGGAGCTGAGAAGAGTATTGGACTCGCCTCTACATTAGTTACAGCTGCAGGTAATGATGGTAAGGTATTTAATATTTCTGCTTCTGTTATGAATAGTGCATGGATAATTGATTCGGGTGCTACCGACCATATGACTTTTGATTCTAGACAAGTTCAAAATTTTCAACCATCCACTAAATCAACTGTGTTCACTGCCAATGGTGATCCTGCCACTATTACTAGCGAGGGTACCATACACCTCACAAATAACCTAACCTTAGATACTGCCCTAGTTGTGCCATCCTTGAATTTCAACCAATTATCTGTTGCCCAAATAACAACTGCCTTGCATTGTATTGTAGTTTTTTGGCCTTCACATTGTGTGTTTAAGGATATTCGAACTCGCAAGACGATTGGTTATGAGATTAGACACGGGAAGCTCTATTACCTAGATTTAGAATTTGAATGTTCGAGCAAGTTGACTCAAGCTCAAAGTGTGGAAGGATCCGAAGATGAGGAGAAGAAATCAGATATTTGGCTATGACATCGACGTCTAGGGCATGCCTCCTTTGGTTATTTGAAAAAATTATTTCCAAGTTTATTTTTGAAGTTGGATATATCTGCCTTTCGGTGTGATGTGTGTGAACTCGCAAAAGGTCATTGTGTCTCTTTTCCTCCAAGTCCAAGTCGAGGCTCCCTTCCTTTTATGATTATTCATTCTGATGTTTGGGGTCCATCCAAAACCACTACATTTGGAGGAGCCAAATGGTTTATGACCTTTATTGATGACTGTACCCGTATGACCTGGATTTGTTTGATGAAATCGAAAAGTGAAGTTAGTGGTTTGTTTCAGAAATTTCACAAGCATGTTATGATTCAGTATAATTCACAGATTCAAGTTCTTAGGAGTGATAATGGCGGAGAGTACCTGAGTTCAAATCTGCAACAATATTTGGTGGAACACGGAATTGTTCATCAGACTACATGCTCGTATACACCTCAATAGAATGAGGTTGCAGAAAGGAAAAATAGACACTTGCTCGAAGTGGTCCGTGCTTCTCTTATCCATGGAAATATGCCACTCATTTATTGGGGAGAAGCCCTTGCTTCTGCTGCATACTTAATCAACCGAGTTCCCTCTAAAATTCTAAACTTCCTCACATCATTTCAAGTATTAACTGAAGCTGTGAATGCACCAAAAGTTATCAACTTGCCACCTCGTGTGTTTGGGTGTGTTGCATTTGTTCATCTTCATCAACATGAACGCAAAAAGTTAACTTCTTGAGCTGTCCGCTGTGTTTTCGTGGGATATGCACAGAATAAGAAAGGGTATCGGTGCTATCACCCACCAACTCAAAAGATGTTTGTGACTGGATATTGTATTCCATGAAAATGAGATGTATTTTTCCTCTGAGGTTGAACTTCAGGGGGAGTACCGAAGTGAAGTTCAAACTCTTGCCTATGATGAAGTGGTTACTATTCAAACTGAACAATCAGATATAAGGGGAGAAAATCAGGATGTAAGTAATGACGATCACTCGAATGAAGATGTGGTTGTGGAAGAAAATTTCCACGAAGATCTGCAGTCAGTGCCGAACCTCCATGAAGATGAGCCATCTCCACCACCAGCACCATCTAAACCATCTCCACCACCAGTACCATCAGATCTGTCTCTACTCCCAGCAGAACCCCAAAACCAATCGTCATCGCTGTCCGAAGCTCCAAGAAGAGAACTCCCAAACCGTACTACTAGAGGTATCCCCAAACCCACTTCGAGCCTAATCCCACTAGTAAAGTCAAGTACCCCATGAGTCATTATGTGTCCACTCACTGATTGTCTGAATCAAATAAGTCATTTGTGAATCAATTATCTGCTGTATCTATTCCTAACAGTGTGCAGGAAGTCCTTACTGATCCAAGGTGGAAAGCAGCTATGGATGAGGAGATGAAATCCTTGAAAAAGAACGAGACTTGGGAGATAGTCGAGCTGCCAGCAGGAAAGAAGCCAGTAGGATGCAGATGTATTTATACAGTGAAGTATAAGTCTGATGGTTCAATAGAGCGATACAAAGCAAGGCTGGTTGCCAAAGGGTACAAACGTATGGAATTGATTATGAAGATACATTCGCACCAGTGGCAAAATTCGGTACTGTTCGAGTCTTACTGACACTTGCTACCAATCTTAACTGGTCGTTGGAGCAATTTGATGTGAAGAATTTTGCATGGGGAATTGACAGAAGAAGTCTATATGGATCTTCCACCAGGGTCGAACAGACCAGTCCAACACAGCAACAAAACATGTCATCTGAAGAAAGCATTGTATGGACTGAAGCAGTCGGCAAGAGCCTGGTTTGGGAGATTTACAAAGGCAATGAGGACATTCGGATACTATCAGAGTAATTCTGATCATACTCTATTCCTAAAAAGAAAAGAAGGTAAAATTACTGCTCTCATTATTTATGTTGATGATATGATAGTAACTGGAGATGATCCTGAGGAGATGAAGGCATTAAAGAACTACTTGTCACAAAAGTTCGAAATGAAAGATCTTGGTCCTTTGAGATACTTCCTTGGTATTGAAGTTTCTCGCTCAAGAAAGGGGATATTTCTTTCTCAAAGAAAATATGCTCTGGATTTATTGAAGGAAATTGGAATGTCCGCTTGTCAACCGATTAGTACACCATTGGAAGAAGGAATGAAACTATGCAACGAAGCTGATCAAGTGCCTTGTGATAAGGAAAGATATCAGAGATTGGTTGGACGACTAATGTATCTTGCACATACACGGCCAGATTTGTCATATGCTTTAAGTGTGGTAAGTCAGTTTATGCATACACCTCGGGAACAATATATGGACACAGTAATGAGAATTATGAGATACATTAAGTCAGCCCCAGGAAAAGGAGTCTTATTTGCGAAACATAGACACTTGAAGGTTGAGGTATATACTGATGCTGATTGGGCAGGATCTACAATCGATAAGCGCTCCACTTCAGGATATTTCACCTTTGTTGGAGGAAATTTAGTTACATGGAGGAGCAAGAAGCAAAATGTTGTTGCACGCTCTAGTGCAGAGGCTGAGTATCGCGGAGTAGCTTTAAGTATAACAGAAGCTTTATGGCTGAAACTTCTGTTGCAGGACTTAGGTTATGGTCCAAAGGAACCTATGAAGGTATATTGTGATAGTCAAGCGGCGTGTGATATTGCGGCTAATCCAGTTCAGCATGATAGGACGAAACATATAGAGGTGGATAGATTTTTCATCAAAGAAAAATTAGATGAGAAAGTTATTGAGATATCCAACGTGAAGTCAGAAGATTAACTCGCAGATATCCTAACCAAGGCTGTTTCGACTCGGCTCTTCTGGAAATTTGTTGACAAGTTGGGCATTTTCGATATCTATGCACCAACTTGAGGGGGAGTGTTGAAATATAGTAATTGTATATTCTGTTTCCTAATATATAGGAAACAGATTTCCCAAATCTCTCATCTCCCCAATCTCCTCTCAATCTCTTTTCTTCTTCTCCAAGAATGTTATTCATATATATAGATGTATACAGAAAAGAAATAAAAGAACAAGAATAATAATTATTTTCCCCAAATCGATTTTTCAACAGGGTGTTTGCTGCAGTTTGAAACAGAGAAGGTGAGGGAGTTCGGGTCGGGTGTCGAGGTCGGGTTTAGATAAGGGCATTACAATATCAACAAAGTTTCATGTTTCGGATTTCTGTGCATTGCTGCAGTAAAGAACTAGAAAGATCTGATTGGGGCATATGAACCCTTGTTTCAAAGATGACTCGAAAACCTACAAGTTCCAATTAGAACTTAGTTTACAATTTCTTTGTTTGCAGGGTCAAAATGGGCCCGCAATGTCTCAGACTGTCCCAGTCCAGATTCAACCATGATCAACACGGGTGTTACAATGCATTGGGGGCAATGACCTCATATATATAGGCTTAACCTATGTTAACTTACAATATAGACCTATAACAATCCAATACTACACTCATACATCACACACTCAGCATTATCAACCAACATATGCTTAAACCATCCAACAATTAAACATACCATTGTGTTGGGGTTGGGATGAGTAAAGGGGGTATCTGGTTCGCGGCCAGGCTACGATGTAGCCCTTCATTAAAAAAAAAAATTAAAAAAAAATAATGAGATTCATCCTTCATTGTGAATGACATCGTAATGTTCATTAAGAGACTTCTATTGGAAATGCTGGAAGTCTTAAGAGATAACAATAACAATAACAACAACAAAGCCCTTTTCCCAACTAGTTGGGGTCGGCTACATGAATCCTGTTTTTCCATTCTGCTCGGTTTAGCGCAATATATTTTGTAAGGTCACATGTTATCATATCTTTTCTCACCGTTGTCACCCAAGTAAGTTTAGGTCTTCCCCTATCCCTAACTCTACCCTGAATGCTTATCAAATCACTCTTTTTAACGGGGCACCTACTGGGTCTCCGTGTGACACGTCCAAATTATCTGAGGCGATTCTCTCTTAACTTATCTTGGATAGGAGCTTACCTTAAGAGAGATATGTGAGTGTTTAGAGAAATTAATGAAACTAACATCGATTCATATTTTAGATTGAAGGAGATAAGAATATCGATAAGGTATAAACCGTCAAATAGGTTTCTCTCTGAATTTTCCCACCAACTATGTTTAATGAAATTCTTTTGGCTTTTCAAATTGAAGTGTCCTAATTTTATTCATGATTTACACAATTCAAGAAGCAACAGCCTGTTATTGCGTCAGGTTCTCTAACTTATGAACAGAAGATATCAGCTTTTAGTGTGCCTCCAAGTTTATAAAGTACTAGATTTATTAGCACAATCAATGCATTATTTCCCTCCTTATTTCAAATGTTAATACTAAATAGGATCTTCTATTCCATCAGTACATGACATGTTCACATTTCTCAATAATCTCACATATTCTCTATTGAATCATATATTCACCAGCTTCCATTGTTACATTTGATTGGTATATTTTGTATTGGAAACTAAAAACCATGCAATACACATGTTATGCTCACTTTCTCGTGTCCTCATAGCCATACCACATCCTTTTGGAGTTACACACAGAGATGGAGATCTCTTCCTTACCGTCTCTGACCTGCTTTTTAATATGCACCCTTCCATTTTACAGTCTGAAGTTGCAGCACTTAACATGATGGCTGGTTCTGCTGCAACCGAACTAGCTGTAGGTGGATTAGCAGCTATTCTTGGCGCTGTTTAGGAGCAACGACCTCTGGTGTGGGACCCATTGCTCTTGCTTCTGGAGCTGCTACTTCAACCACAACTGCTACTGTATCTGATAAGTCAGTCCCAGATGTGGCTAATTCAATGGGCGGAAGCTTCTTTGACTTGAGTCTCTCAACTCAGATTTCTATAATAATACAAAGGTTGATTTCACTTCTTTAAGATTACGAGTAGATGAAATTTTGTTATGCCTCTCATTAGTCATTAGCTTGACTTTCTTTAGAACCTCTAAAGCCCCTCAAGGTCCAAATATTTCAAAAGGAACACCATCTGAAAATCAGTTTAAAAAGAAACTTTTGCAAACAAAATTGTCTCCTATGATATGCTCCTTTTCTTAATGTGTACCATTTTCCCATTTGATGTTTTATTTTTGGTGAAGTGTTTGCGCCTCATTTTGTGGGGTCCACAGTTATCGGATATTTTCGTCCAAATTATGTTGAGAGCTTCCTCTATTTCTATTTTTTGTTCTTCTTGTTGTTGTGATATATATACTTGTTCATGTTTCATGTTCGTATTAAACTCATTTCTTGTACACCTTCCCCTCTTTGTGAATTGTTTTTTGGTTCACCATCAACGACTTGTGAGTAAAGTAAACTTTCATCCTACAGTGGATGACTTTGTATTTGAGTAATAAAGTTGTTTCCTCAATATTTAATGTATATATTATTTCAAAGATTGGCAATAGCAATATGATGTGGTATGCAAGCCCGGCCCAGGGGTAAGCCCAACAAGCCAGCAGGTTTGGGCAACCCCCTTTTGATGGGGCAACAAAATTTAACAAAATTTTGGCATCCTACTATTCTTTTTTATAATATGCTCAGCCCATCTCTTTAACAATTGGACATTTATTTTTTTTGGGTAAGCCCAACTATGGAACTCTCCTTATGACCTCCAATTCCAAACGGACCAGTCACCAAAATTCGGCATACGCTGTGGAGAGGCATCTTACAGCAGCTAGCGCCGGTGCAGGGCCGGCCCTACCCTAGAGGCGGGTAAGGCGGCCCCTACCGTAGAGGCGGGTAAGGCGGCCGCCTTGGGCATCCAGAGATTTTGCAATTTTAGGGTCCCAAATTTGAACTTCCCATGTAAATATAGGTACGTATTTTGCGCGTAAAATATATATATATATATATATATATATATATATATATATATATAGGGAAAGGATCCGTTGCACACTACTTTGGTGCTCACCGCGTGAACACTACGCCTTCGGGCGTTCATATCGAAAATCCGAACCGTTCACATTGATCTACACATCTAAATTAGTCTAAATATGTAAAATCAAATCATTTGAAACTCATTTGCCCATTCATTGAAGTGTTACAAAATTGTATGACTGAAATTCATTGTTTTTGTAGTCACATGATGGATGGGCAAATGAATTTCAAATGATTTGATTTTACATATTTAGACTAATTTAGATGTGTAGATCAATGTGAACGGTTCGGATTTTCGATATGAACGTCCGAAGGCGTAGTGTTCACGCGGTGAGCACCAAAGTAGTGTGCAACGGATCCTTTCCCTATATATATACTAGTAATTTACACGTGCGATGCACGTTTTAAGAAATTCAAAAAATAAAAATGAAAACTCTGACGGTAGGGAGGATTTGAACCGGAAACCTTTTTTATATTAGTTATGTACGTGCGTGTTTCACATGTTGGTAGATTGACAAATGACAATAAGGCCTTCTCCCAAAGGAAGAGGATAAAAAGAAAATAATTTCCAAACTGATCCACTTCCAAAAATATTTACCAAACTGGTCCACTTTCGAAAATATTTACCAAAGTGGGTCATTTTGCCAACACGTGCGCTGCACGTGTTGGCTTCAAAATGACAACAATGACAGATGACACTAACCCCTTCTCCCATTATAATAGTAGAGATATATATATATATATTTCTCTATATGAGTCCCCTTCGGTTACACACTACTTTTGGTGAGCACTCCGTGAGCACTCATAAAATAGAGCACCTATGACAAATCCGAACCGCTCATATTGTTCTATATACCTTAGATAGCCTAACAATAAAAAATCAAGTAATTTGAAGTTCATTTGCCCATCCATCATGCTGTTAGAATTTTCAGCCATACAATTTTGTGATGACGTAAATCACGGGCAAATGAACTTCAAATTACTTGATTTTTTATTGTTAGGCTATCTAAGGTATATAGAACAATATGAGCGGGTTCGGATTTGTCATAGGTGCTCTATTTCGTGAGTGCTCACTGAGTGCTCACCAAAGTAGTGTGCAACCGAAGATTTCTCTATATATATGTTATTCGGAGCTCCCATTTCGGAAGTTCGCCTAGGACCTCCGGGAACTCAGGGCCGGCCCTGCGCCGTTGTTGTATATAATTTTGTTGTTCTAATATTCCAAATCAACATCAAGGGAATTAAGGAGAAAAGAGAGAACTATTCCCGCAACATGAAACATGTGTGAGATACAATGTGTGGTGATAGTTTGATACACAACATACAATTATATATATATAAGTGAGTATTGTGTATGAACGCATTGGTCGCGCCGTGCAGTTTGTTTTAGCGGCTATAAACCAACAAACATCCTCGTTTTGGGAAAGCAACTCCAATACTCAATTTATATTATCCAATCATAGGCTAAGATAGTGACATAGGGAAATGTGACTACTTTGTCTTTCATTGGTCAATCATGATATCTTTTTTGTTTTTTCTTCTTTTTCTTTTTTGAGCACGAATAATTTATAATGTTTGGTTCAATGTTATTGATAAGAGACGACGAAAATACACCAAGCCCAGTTATCATTGATATCATAGTTGCTGAGTGACAGTTGTATTTGTAGCTATTTTTTGTGTTTGGAAACGATTCTGAACATTGGGGGATCGTATCACACTACCTTTTTAATTAGACTACTTTTATTCAGATCTAGTTGATTGAACACCTCTTTGCAACCAAACTTACTAGTAATATACACGTACGATGCACGTATTATTTAAAAAAAATAAAGTAGAAAATTTTGATTTACACGTCCGATGCATGTCTTAATAGATAGAATTATATATTTTCAAAAGTAAATGTGATGACTATAATGAGGGAGTTGGAGTTGTACGTGCATTGCACGTAAGTAGATAGATTTACAATTCCAACTCTGCCATTATAATATTAGTGATTATATATTATAGTATTATACAAGTGCTGTGCACGTGGGGAAATTTTTTTGGGGAAAAAATGAAAAGGGCACAAAATAAATAAATAAATAAATAAATAAATAAATCTACCAGCACGTCCGTTGCATGGGTTGGTAGATGGACAAATTACACTAAGACCTTCTCCCATTATAGTAGTATATATATATATATATATATATATATATATATATATATATATATATATATATATATATATATATATATATACACTAGTAATTTACACATGCGATGCACGTTTTAATAATTTCAAAAAATAGAAATAAAAACTCTGACGTAGGGAGGATTTGAATTGGAAACCTCCTTTATATTAGTTATGTACGTACGTGCATTGCACATGTTGGTAGAATGACAAAATGACAAATGACACTAAGGCCTTCTCCCATTATAATTTAGATTAAACGTGTGTTGCACGGATTGAGATACGGACAAATTACACTAAGACCTTCTCCCATTATAGTAGTAGAGATATTACAGATAGGTAGCTAGATAGATATATAGTAATTTGCACGTGTGATGCACATTTAAAATATTTTTAAAAAATAAAGTAAAAAATCTGACGTACTGAGGACTCGAACCTGTGACCTCCTTCATATAAGTTATGCACGTGCAGTACATGCGTTGGTAGATTTACAAATGACACTAAAACCTTCATTAATTGCATCAGGAGAATGAATCATTCAAATTTTAGCCCGCAATTTGTAACAGACTATAATATATTAATAATCGGATAATACTACGCTTACTACCAAATCTACTACATTTTTCTTTACAACCTAAGGTGGCACACTATTAGTGGAGATTATTGTAGAGTAGTTGGTACAAATATCTAATAATAGTGTGCCACCTAAGATGGTAAAGGAAAAATTAGTAGATTTGGTAGTAGGTGTAGCATTACCCTTGATAATCTAGCTACCAAAAATAATAAATGTTTCTAAATTGTTTTTTTTTTAGATATTACCCCTACATGATTTAGGTATTTCTAACTTAACTTTGAAATTTTAAATTTTCATCAAAAAAAAAACTTTGTAATTTTAAATAACCCCCATAAAACTAGTAAGTTACTTCAAACATCCCCAAATTAA